>WAAE01016601.1:107239-527158 GCA_013400495.1 Nicator chloris
GGAGGCGATGCGGGGCAGCGGCGGCCCGGGGGATGGTCCCCGCCGCGGGCACGGTGAGTGCGGGCAGGGGTGGCGGGCAACAGCGCCCGCCCCAGCCTGCCGGCGGCCCCGAGTCTCGCGGAGGCTTGTACCGGGACTACGGGGGGACGAGGGGAACCCGCTTCACCGCCCACCTCCCGGCAATACTCGAGGGTCGGTGGGGGGTCTCGGGCCGCCCCCGGGCAAGTCCCCCCGGTCGGCAACCGGGGTGCTGAGCCCGACCCGGCGGAGGGAAGCGCTGGGGGCCGCGGCGGGGCTGGGGTTCCCTGCCGGGACGGGGAGAGGGGGCACCCCACTGCGGGCGCCCGGGGGGCACGAGGACGGACTCTCCCGCCTCTTCCCTGGGCTCCTGCCCGGCCCGTTGGGCACGTCGGACAGGTGTGCGCCCCGGGCGGGGGGCAGGCGAGAGGCAAGGGGCGGAGGTTCCCTGTGCCCCCCGGCTCTGCTGTCCCTGAGTTGGAGCCGAGTTTCGTCTCTGCCGTGTCCCACTTGTCCAAGCCCGGCCAAGACTTTGCGGGGCGGATGCCCGCTCCTCATCATACGTGGGATTGATTTCTGACCCCCATCACTTCTTCTGCCAGGGTCAGCGCAGAGGGATGCAGGGCCCCGCCGGTGCCCGCAGGTGCCCGGAGGGGTCTGTGGACATCCCCCCGCCCTTCCAGGTGGGACCTGCGTCTGCAGGGCTGGCACAGCTACTCCGAGAGGCGAGACACTCACCGCGGGCCTTGGGCACCCGCCGGGCCCGCGTGGATGCACTTCGCGAGTGTCTGCTGCCTCCCCCGGGGGCCTGGTGCAGCCAGGGGACATCCTCCCCCAGCGCCCCGTGCACAGGGCTGGCAGCGGGGCTCTCGCCGGGCTCTGCACGAGTGAGTGTGAGGTGGCTGGCTAAGGCATTGCACCGACAATTGCTGTTGCTTAGCCCCAGGCGAGAGACACATGTGGCGGGGGTCCAGGCAGGTGCTCACACGGATGGGCTCTGTTCCGACCCTGGGAAAAAAACCCTCATGTGTCTATGAATCACCCGGCAGGGCTGTGGCAGCCGTGTCTGGGGCAGATCTCATACAGATTTCCCCGTACGGGACATTGGGGTCTGCTGTGGGGTGTGCAGGTCTGGCAGCCCTGTGGGGTGCCCAGGTGCTTGGCTCAGCCCTGCCCGCGCTGGACGAAAGCAGATGTCGAGCGGGGCTGTGGGGCCAGCGTGGGATGAGGTCCTGCGCGCTGGAGGAGCTGCGCCCGTGGACGGGGCCCCGAGTCTGAGGAGGCACTGGTTGTGTTAGTCCGTCGCTTCGGCTCTGGGACTCCCGGTGGCGAAGGGAGGCTGCCCTCGTTCGGCTCCCCGCCGGCAGCGCTCCCGCTGCAGAGTCCGGGGCCGTGCTGCCACCGGACGGGAGAAGCCTGAATTGCACCGCCTGATACGTCCCGTCCCGTCCCGTCCCGTCCCGTCCCGTCCCGACCCGTCCCGTCCCGTCCCGTCCCGTCCCGTCCCGTCCCGTCCCGTCCCGTCCCGTCCCGCCGGGATGCTGGAGCCGAGGGGCCGTAGAGGGGCGGCCGGCCGCGGAAGCGAGGACAGAGGAGTCCGTCTCTTCCCAGCAGGGCGCAGGGACCCTCGCCTGGCCCCTTCGGCGGTGCCGGCCTGGGAAATCCATGACCCGGTGGCAGCGGCTGGCGTGGGGCCACGGGCCGCCACGGGAGCGAAGTGCAGCATGGGCAGTGTTTGCCCAGGCCGTGGTGGCCCGGGGTGCCGGTGCGAGCCCTGCTGGCACCGGGGGCGCTCCCGCCTGGTGTACGGCCCCTAGAGGGGGCACATGGGCCTGCCAGCGCCCACTACAGAACCGTGTCACAGTGTGGCCAGTGCGGGGTGGCATCAGATTCCACAACTGGGACTTAGAGACCTTCCCCTGAGATGCTAGAGGGACTGGAAGAAATTATTTTTTCTTCTTGCCCCAGCAGCGCCCAGGCATGTGCTTTCACTTTTTTTTTGGTGCGGGGTGCTCTCCTCAGCATGTCTCCGTCCCCCGTTGCTTCCTTTGCCATGGAAGTAACTGGGACATGCTGAGGCAAAGCTGTAGAGGGGATGGAGGAATTCCTGAATGCAGAATGTCACTAAGCTCGAAGGGGACAGTCCCGTCCTCAGAGATAGGGTATGCAGCAGATGGGCCAAGGAGGGTACAACCCCATTTGTAACCACTTCTAAAGCACTTCAAAGGCAGGGTATCCTAGCTTTGGACTCTGGGGCACCCCTGCACTGCGGGGGGAGCTGGGGAAGGAGGCAAAGAGATGGCTACAAACGGGAGTTGCCCCATCACCTCCTGGGACACATCACTCCCCTGAGACCGTGCTTGCTGCTTTGCTGGGATCACGCACAGCAGGGATGCAGTTCCTTTCTGCGTGTCAGGGCAGTGGACGCCAAGCAGTGGTGTTGGAGTGAATGACAACAGCGAGCCCAGCATGGTGCTCCACACCCTGCTTTGTCCCCACAGGACCTGCCTGACCATCCTGCCCCTTGCAGTCCCACTCATCCAGGCTGCTCAGGGGTTGTGCGTCGCAGCTTGGCACAGGCAGTAGCCTGGGGAGCCAGCACGGGGCCAAGAGGTGGCTGCACCCAAGGACCCTGTGCTAATGGATTTGGAGTTTCCATGGTCAGGCTCCCACTGTGAGCAAGAAAAACATTCCCAGGGAAGGGCCATGGGAAAGGGCCCCCCCGCGCAGCACTCCCAGCCCCAGCTGCTGCCTCATAGCCCAGCCTGGCATCCCAGGCTGTTCACACAAGGACATGGCTGCATGGCCCCTGAGGAGAGGTGCTGTACAAAGGCTGGGTTGCCTAAGCTGCCCAATCTCTTGGAAGGGGTGTTCGGTGTGGTGAGGATGCCTGACTATGCTAGGAGAGGAGAGGGGTAGGGGTGGGCCATGAATGGGGTGCAGGAGGTGTTGTGAGGTTCTGGGCGGCAAGGGACAGGGTAGCATGCTTGGCCAGGGCAGGGGAGGCATGTGCCAACTCCCAGCCAGACAGCTCTATACCCGCCCTGTGTGGGCACTAACCCCAACCTCTATACATGCAGCTAGCATGGACCAGCGACAGGGGCCACCAGAACGAAGGCCTGCAGGACCCGCCACACACCCGCAGCCCAAGGTGAGCCCAGGTCTGTCTGGCTGCAATGGTCAGGGCTACATGATCCTATCCCCACCCATCCCAAGCTCATGGAGCCACATTCCTGTGTGGGGACCCTGGTAGGGGCTGACTATGCTGTGCTGTGATTCATTGCAGGAGGGGACACTGTGGGGGTTCTTTGCCATCCTGTCACTGCTGGCTGGGCTGGCCACAGGCACCCTGCGAACACCACACTGCAACGAGACGCTGGACGCAGCCCCCACGCCACGGGGCATGGCCACTGCCAGCCGGTCTGTGGACGATGGTGTGGAGGCACCACTTGCTGCTGCCTGGAGCCAGCTGTACGGTGAGTTTTGGGACAGGCCCCCCCAGCCTGGGCATGGTAGTCCCATGTGTGGGGCATGGGCAGGTTGGGAGCCACTGTGGGGAGCCCCAGGCTATGTGGGGCTGTGGCTGCACTTTGGGGCTGGGCTGAGGGGATCTCAACACATGGGGCCCTGAGCTTCATGCTGGGTATGTGCAGAGCCCTAGAAATGAAAAGATGAGAAGATTCTTCACTGGAAGAATCTTCCCACACACCCATGCACCCTCTCAGGCACCAGCCATTGCCATGGTGGGTGATCAGGATGGATCTGTAGGGCACAGAGGGGACCGGTAGGCTCAGAAGGAGGGCAGTGGATGCAGGATGTGTCATGACAGCACCATCTCCTCCATGTGCAGGGGACAACACGACAACAGGTAGCCCAGGCACGGCAGAGATGGCGGAGGACCTGCTGCTGCGTGCTGAGCGCTCACCACCAGGCCCCAGCAAAGCCAAAAAGGTGAAACACCCACGGAACAACCGTGGGCGCAACTGCCACATCCGCAACCTGATGGTGAAGGTGCGTGACCTGGGCCTAGGCTTCAACTCAGATGAGATTGTGCTCTTCAAGTACTGCAGCGGGTCCTGCCATCGGGCACGCAGCAACTATGACCTGACGCTGGGCAGCCTGCTGCGGCAGCAGCTCATCACCCCCGGGCCACAGGAGCGGGTCCTCAGCCACCCCTGCTGCCGACCCACCCGCTATGAGGCTGTCTCCTTCATGGATGTGGAGAACACATGGCAGACAGTGGAGAAGCTCTCAGCAGCTGAGTGCAGCTGTATTGGCTGAGGAGGGGGCCACTGACATGGCCCCAGCTCGACACATGCCGACAGACTCCAGCTTGCCACATGCAGTGAGTGGCACTGTTGCCCAGAACAAGGGTCTGGCAGAGGCTGGTGCCCCTGTTATTATGTGGCCACAAAGAACCGAGGTGAGGTGGAGTCATGACTGGGGTGTGGGTGGCCAAGCCCGCTCCTGCTCCGTGCCAAGCAGCTGGTGCCACTGGCTACATGGGGTCCTGCCCGGATGCCCTGGCTCGGCCCTGGGAGACGAGCTGAAGAGAGTATGGACCATCTCCACCACTCACAAGGGTCTGTCAGCCCAGAGTCCATCAGCAGCACTCCTGCACCTGTACTCCAGGGCCCAAGCATCACCCAAGCTTCAGAGGGGGCAAAACCTCCCTGTCCCCTCGGGCACCCTGGGGTCAGTGGTGCAGGGAAGGGGTGTCCCTGAGGGCAGGGATGCAGGGGGGCCAATTTGCACCAGTGTGGAGTGGGGGGCCTGCACCCAGACCAGCAGTAGCCCCTAGTATTCTGCAGGGTGTTTGATCGTAGACACCCGTTGGGACCCCCACCCCTGCCTGGTTCCCAGGGTAGTGGTAGGGTCCCCCTGCTGCTCCGTGGTGCTGTGGCACTAAACTATTTATTACTCTAAATTATTTATTTATTGTTCTCGAGCGGCAGCTCCTATTTATGACTTTGGGCCCCCGGGGGCCGGGTGTAATTTAACCCTAGCGCTGCACTGAAGCCCTGGGCAGCGCCCCGTACACCCCGCACCCTTTTTCTATTATTTGTAAAATTTGAGGGATAAACTCTATTTTTGTACAGTCGCCTTTTCCTGTAGCAATAAAGCGATGGGCTGCGCGTCCAATCCCTGCGTGTGCCCGTGATGGGGACGGGGCCGGGGCTGCCCCTGAGGTGGCAGCGGGAGAGTGCGGAGCGGTGCTGCGGGCGGCTGCCGCCGGCATTGCCCGCCCCGCGCGTGCAGAGCGGTGCCGGTGCGCGGAGCCCGGCAGGGGACGCGCGTGGGCCGGGACTACCGCTCCCGGCGTGCTGCGCGGCGCTGCGGCAGGTCCTGGGCTGCCCGGCCGCGCCTGCGGGGCCGCGGAGAGAGGCGAGGCGGGGCCGGAGAGAAGCGGAGCGGGGCACCGGGGCTGCTCNCGGCTGCCCGTGCGCCGCCGCTGTCGCCCGCCCGCCGCCGCCTCCTGAGCGCCGCCGCAGCCATGGAGCGGAGGGCGGAGGCGCCGCCGCCGCAGGGCCTCGACTTCACCGTGGAGAACGTGGAGAAGGTGAGCGAATCCCCCCGGCCCAGCCGTAGCCGTGGCGGGGCGGGGGCGGCTCGGCGGCGGGATGCTGATGGTGCCGCGGTGCTGCGGGGGATGCGGCTCGGGGAGCGGGGGGGCACCTGCTCGGCGGTGCCGGGCCCGGTGAGGGCGGCGGGCGTCCACTGTGCCTGCCCGTCCTGCCCCTGCTGGGGGTCCGCGACAGGGGGCTGAAGGGGGACCCGCCGGGGCAGCCGGGGGAGGGAAAATGATGTGGCAGGAATGGGAGCAGAAGGGAGGGGTTGTGTGTTTCTGACTGGCGTCCTCTAGGTCGCCAGCTGCAGCGCTGGGCAGGGAGAGCCCACGGGTCTGGTCCTGGCTCCTAAGTCAGCTGCATCAATGTGAAGCCCATTATCAGCGTCTCCATTAGGCAGAGAAGGAAGGAACTTTTGCCAGGTGCTGGGAAATATTGGGTATTACAGCTGGGAAAAGCCTTCAGCGGGCGGATAGCCCACTGATACCTTTCTAAACCAGGAATCTAGCCCCTTTGCTCCTGCTGAAGCTCAAGGTCCTTCAAAGTATCTGCAAAGCAGCAGGAGTGAGTGCTGAAATCTGGGATCCAGGGAATGGCCACGGCAAACCAAGGCCTGCTGGCATCACACTGCTGCTGGGATGACCCCTGAGCAGCTGATGTGTGACCTGATGTGTGACCTGGGGTTCATCACAGAGACTAGGGCACCTCAGTGAGCACACCTGGGAGGGCAGCTGAGCAAAAACCTTCCCTTGGCCACCTTGGAGGCGATGGGGGGAGGGCAGCAGAGGATGCGTCCCTGAAGGGCAAACAGCAAGTGCATCACTCTTCCACTTACCCTGTAGCCAGACATCCAACAGACATCCATAGCTTGGTCCTCAGACAGTTAGTGGGAATCCCAGTGTCCTCATTTTTCCTCTATAAGAATAGACTGAGATTCTTGCCAAAGCAGTACTCATGGGCGTGCTGGTGGGCACACAGATACATGGAATCATTTAGGTTGGAAAAGACCTCAGATCATCATGTCCAATGGTTAGTGCAGTCCTGCCAAGCCCACCATTAACCATTTCCCCAAGCTTTTCACACCCGTCCCTCCCCAGTAGGTTGCCTGACCTCACAGGAGAAGTCAGGTCAGGGATGTCAGGTTTGTCACTGGGTGCTGGTTGCCTTTGTGGCTGCAGGTGAGACACAGCCCATCTCTTCCAGGGAGACGGAGATAGGGCACAGCCAGGGGATTAACTGATGTCTGGAAAATGCTACTTTCACGCAACCTTCTGCAGCTTAATCTGCATACATCCAGGGCTGCTGGATGATTTTGCCTCTGACTCCCTTTCTTTTCATCAGACACAAACTGCTCCTTTGTTTGCACCAACAATGAGGCGCACACTTGCCTGGGAAGGGTGGGCAGTGTCAGGGTGGGGGGCATCCGGCACAGGCTGGGTGAGGTGTGGCTGTGCTGAGAGGCAGCTCATCCTGCCCAAGCTGCTCAGGATTTAGTCTCCCAATGCCTGGGAGGAGGCAGAGATGCCCTCTAGGATGCTTCATCTCCCCTCCCCCAGCCTGCCTCTGCCACTCCTGATCTCCGCAGGCTTTGCCGTCTCAGTATTGTCCTCTGAAGGTGCAGCTGTGGACTGCAATGGGGCTCTGCTGGTGGGGGGCAGCAGCACAGTCCCTGAACGGGGGAAGAAGCATGGGGTGGGATCAGAAAAAAACACAGAGGTTCAGCAGCTCAGAGCCTTCCTGTGTCAGTCTTTTTCAGGAAGGTCTATGGGCTGCAAAGTGAAGGAAGGATGGGCTTTGCTAGGAGCAGGGTTGGTAGGAGGCAGGTGAGTAGAGCCACTTTGTCAGAGGTGATGCTGGCAGATGAGTGATGCTCCTACTGGTCTGAGTTCTTCCACCTGCCAGGTTTCGTGCATAGCTCTATTAATAATACTAAATAATGATTAAAGTCGGGGTTTGACTCCACTCTGAGTCAGTCAGTGATTAGTGCTGGGATTAGGAACAGTGTGAGGAGCTGGTTATCGCTTAAATCAGAGGGCTGAAGCCTTTCCAGGTCCCCTGCAGTGGAAGTCATCATGTGTGGCAGTTGTAGCTAGGGCAGTCTGGCGAGACTGTGCCTATCACACTCTTCTGATGGTTTTCATGGAAAAGATTCTGTCCCTGGAAAACCCTTTTGTACCCCTGCTGTTGTTTATCATGCAGTGGGGTTTTGCAGGGCTCTGGGGTGCCTGTGTAGCTGAAGAGGATCATTGCTGTGTTTATGCATAACCAGTGCCAGGGAGAGACCCCTCCGGCTGTAAACAGTGGTTTCAGGGAGGCAGGAGGGTGCAGGTGCTGGAGGCAGGGCCAGCTGACAGGTCTAAAAGCTTGTGGACAGGTGCCAGGTTCAGGTGCTGCACTTCAGGAACCATCTGAAAGTTGCTCCCTGTATTTTTTTGCTCTGTTTTTCCATAGGGAGCTCTCCTGTGGCACAGGGAAGGAGCGGGGCTACACTAGGGCTGAGCTGTTTTGATAGGGTTACTGTGTCAGCATCCCCCAGTCCTAGCTGAAGGCTGCTTGTCTGCTTTTTGTTTTCTTCTGAGCCTGACCTAGATGTTACTCTGACTTCAGCACAGCTAGAGCTGGCTAGTGTGGCCACACTGTGTGACCTGCTGGGAGTCCAGCAGCTCTGGGCTGGCTCTGCTTCCCCTGCACCTGCTGCTGATTGAGGCTCTGTTGCTGTGTTTGGAGGGGTTGGAGGGAAGGGAAGGCTGGGAAAGCCAAGGACTTCAGGCTGTGAGAATGCTCAACTTTTCATTGCCTAAATGGTGCAATCTGGTTTGTGCCCTGCATGTGCTTTTGTGTGCCCAGGAGCTGTCCCTTGTGTGACTGACAGCCTGGTGCTGGGATTGATGAAGATGGATTGCAGATGTTTAGTCCAGGCTACTCTGTCCATCTCAGAGGAGCAGTGCACAAGCAGGACTTGTGCCCTGCAATCTTGGTTTCCCTCAGCACTTAATACTGCAGTATTGGACAGGAGAGCAAGAATGCAAGACCTTCCTTACATGTTCTTAGTTGAATCTGCTTCAGCAATATCGCCCTTTTTGAAATAAGAAAAAAAGTAGTGCCATCCCTCCCTGAATTTCCCAAGTGCAGGCTCTTGCCCTCTTTTTTTGTCTAATTCCTTCCAGGTCTTTCCTCCCTTGTCCTGCCTCTGATCCTCTGGGGTGTTTGTAATATTCGCTGACGTCTTTTCCCTAGCACATTAGCGGTCTGGCATCTCTGGGCCTTCCAGATTGCCGTGTGCCTCTCTGGAGATGCCTGATGAATGCACAGAGTCTCTCCGGCAGGATGGGTAGGCGGGGTGTCATGGAGCTGACATCCGGAGCCTACCGCAATGGGAGAGGGACGGCTTTGATCACTGCTCCTCCGAGATGCTGAGCCTCGGGGATGTGGCAGCTGCTGGGGCTGCCTTCTGCCCAGGAGGATGGGGAGGAGAAATCAAGTGCATCTGGTTTCTTCGGAAGGCAATTGCCTGTCTTCAGAAAACTGATCAAGAGAATTACAAATACTCGAGGGTGAGGGAATGGCATCCTCTGTCTGGTAGTGGATCGACCACTTAGTCCTTAGAGGCAGCCCGCATGTGTGGGATGTGGCAGCCACACTGGGGATGGTAAGCTGGGGGCCTTAGGAGGAGAGATTCTTGCAGAATTGAGGGAAGCAGGGAGTCACCTTGTTATATGTTTAGGCAAATGTTCTTGCAGAAGCAGATTCCAGCCAGAGCCAACCTTGGCTGAACACATGGCTCCTTCCCGTGGTCTGGTGGTGGTGGGGGCAGCATCTTGTTGTCCAGTGCTGTCTGAGCTCTACAAGGGCCATTGCTGGAGCCTCATCTCAGCTCTGATGTATTATGGCGCAGGAATGGATGGAATTGGTGCCTGGGCTCCAGCAGAAATTCCTCTCTCAAATTGCTTGTGTACTCCATCATGGAAGTGTTGGGTAGAAACAAGGTATAGTGGACAGGGGTGTTTGGCTCACCTTTGCAACTCATCCTGGGCTTTGCGTCCCGAGGGTTTCTCTCTGGTCCTGCTCCCCTTTGCTTTTGCAGGCCCCTGCCCACTCTCACTTGGGAGTGTGTGCGTGTCCCACAGCCGCTGTCCCTGCTGGGGACCACCCTGTGCTCTGCAGAGGGCTGATGGCAGTGAAGCAGTGGGAGGGATGGCAAAGCTGCTGAGCTATGTCTGGGCTGCAGCCTTTTCTGGAAAGTCAAGGACTTGGTGTGGGCAAGCTGGGCTCAGAGAGGGGCTTCAGAGTGGCAGCATCTTTCATTAGGAGAGGGGAGGAAAACCCTTTTCCTTTGGACTGCTGGCAAAATGTGGGTCTTTGAAGAGGAGCAGCATGCCTGGCAGCACACACCCGGCTTTATTTTGCATCCATTTGCTATCCTCGGCAGGCTGCAGCCTTCTCGGGGTGCTGGCTGCTCAGCCTGCCCCACTGGGGCCAGGGGGGCCAGCTGCTGCAGGCAGGGGGAGGCAGGGATGATGTTCCTTTCACTTGGCAGAGCCAGGGTAATGGCTGTGCTGTTGCAGGCCTGGAGCACTGACGGTGCGAGTGCGTTCAAGTAGAAAGGACAGCGAGAGACTGCAGCAGGAGACATCCTGGGGGTCCTGCTGGAAGGAGGCTGGTGGTTGCCAAGAGGCCGTGGCCACCGCTGGCCCCGCCATGCTGTGGCTGTGGGCACGCTACAAGGAGCAGAGCAGGAATATATTTTGCAGCTTTCTGTTTCCACAGCTGCGATGCAGACCTCACTCAGGGCTGTACCTGCTGTCAGGTCTGTGTGCTCAAGCAGACTGGCCCTTGGAGGGCAGCTGTCTCCCCATGGAGCACCCAAGAACAGGAGGCAACACACTGCTGCTCTGGGATCAGAGCCATGTGTCTGAGGCTCATCTTGTCACCCCACAATGGCATGGACACAACACGTCCCTGCAGGGTGCCCCATGTTAATGTATTTACGCAGTGCAGTGAGGGAGACAGCCTGCTGGCACTGGGCTCCCTGCAGAAGCTCTGAAGGGTGAGAGCTGGGGGTTCTGAGCTTGTAGCAGATCCTCTTCCCTTGTGCTGCCTGAGTGCAGCCTAAGATCAGGTGCCTCTGCTTGGCTGTAACTCTCCTTGAACTGCTCCCATTCCACCTGACAAAGGAACCAGCATGGAATCTCTGACCCATGTCTTTTGGGCAGGCTGCCCTGCACCAGTGCAGCTTACTTGAGGGGCTGATGTTGCTCCGGTGAATAAAGCGTGACTGAGGCTTTGGTCACAGCTTTTTAGAGCAGGGAAGAGCCATCGTAATAAGCTTGAATTATTTTCAGCCAAAGCAGAGCTGATGTTGGAGAAGGCTCCTTCCCCGGCCAAAGGGCATAGCTGACAGCCAGGCTGTTTACCAGCTCTCACATTACTGGTCTAATTGCAGAGAAGCCAGGTCTGGTGTCAGCCACCCGTTCAAATTGGAATGCACAAAGCCTCCCTGTTAGATGTCACCCGATTTCATGCCTTCTGAAAGTGCCTCTTGGCACTAATGAGTTCCCCTTGTCATCTCCAGTGCTTCTTGATGGACCACAGAGTGCTGGCCAGAGTGCTCAGGCTAAAGTCCAACAGCAGCTGATGCTGGTGCATGGTCTGGCATGAAGGCAGCATCTCCTTGCTGAGGAGGAGCACGCTGGGTGTTTAGGTGCCCATCTGCAGTCCCCTGCTCAATGCTCTCAGCAGAGGATGGTACTCAGCTGATATGCATGGTATGCCAGGGAGAGAGCCTAGTCTGCTCCCAGGGGCTTCTTCTGCTGCTTTGAGCATAGTTAGAATAGTCCCAGTATTTATGCCCAGACTTGGAGGTCCTCTGGAAGGGTCTCCCATGTTGTGTGGAGTACTGGATGGGGTGTGCTGTTGGTAGCCCTGGGGCACATGCTGCCTTTCCTTTCTACCTGGTGTCCTGTATGCAGGCAGGAACAGCCATACTTTTTTTCAGGAGCCACCACAGCTGGTCCCCTCCCAGGCAGGGTGCTTGCAAAAGGGGGCTGAGATAGTGAGCAGATGTTTTTTTCCAGAATATTCTTCTGACTTCCAGCAGCTTGAGCTTTGCATGAGCTTTCAGCATTAACTTTGCTTCCATCCTCTGAATTTCTTTGTGTAGTTGGTAGACTTTTTCATCTTACCACTCACCTTCTCTCCCTGAGGTGCTGAGCAGTGGAGGCTCCAGCATGTCCTTGGGGACCTTTGCTGGAAACCTCCCCAGAGATTCCCTGGAGGAAGAGTGGGAGGAGCAGGGCTCTGAGCTGGTATTGCTGGGCATGGATGCCTCTCCAGAGAGCTCACTGGTGACCGTGGGGACTGCACACAGGATGGAATATGAGGGGTGCTGGGATGGTGGTGGTGGGAGAGCTGTCCAGATATCTGCAAAGTTGGCCCTACCTAGGAAGGGGTCTTACAACCCAACTGCTCACTGTTCCTCTTACTGCAGAGGTAGCAACATCTCCCCAGCACGAGTGTTGAGGTGAGCAGCTATGATAGTGCTCCCTCTTTGCCATTGTTACAATGCAGCAGCCAGGATTTTTTAGCATAGCCAGTGCTGGAGTCTCTGACGGGGCTGTGTGCAGGATGTGTGTGCGCTGGAGGTGTGTGCAGGATTGCTTGCACCTCAGCTTCATGTTGGGCTTTTCCTGGTTGCTCACTCCTCTCCATTCAGTTGGATGATCACATGGAAGCACCAGAGGCTGCTGGCTTGAAGCAGACCCTGTTGGCAGGATCAGGCCTTAGCCAGCAGCACTGACAGCCCCAGCCAGATGGGGGTTGAGCCCTCAGCTGCTTCCCAGCAGGCAGACTGTGTTTGCCAACCCCTGCTCTGCCACCCTACCATGGTCCACAGTCACCTGCAGAAACCCAGTGCTGTGGGCCAGGTCCATCCTGCGCACATGGTGCAGTCCGTGTTTTACAAAGCTTGTGCAGGTTTAAAGGTTAGGGCTCCTGTGTACACATTGTGCCTTGTAAAATATGATGCATAGGGATTTTTTTCTCCCCACAATTTTCTAAGCGGTAGCACTATTCAAAATAGAAGAAATAAATTCATTAGGAAATGCATGGAGGTGTAAAAATAGAGGCTGGGAAGAGGTGGGGAAGGATCCTGGGCTAGGGAGCATGCAGAGGGCACTGCTGGTTTCACCTTGTGACAGTGCCCAGCAAGCAAGGAGGGGAAAGAGTGGGCTGTCACCATTCTGGGAATATCAAGTGAGATTTATTTGGGAAGAAAAAAAAGCAGCAAGCTCTGATGGGAGCAAGAGCCTGAGCCAGTAATGGTTGGGAGCTCCAGCTTCAGCCCTGCTGCAGGATGACTCAGTCCTTAGCACAACAGCAGGGGTAGGAGCCAGGTTCCTACCCCCAGGAGTGGCTGAGCTTTTAGCACATCTGCAGCTGCTGCTCTATATTGAAGTAAATTGTTGTTTTGCTTGGAGGGGATGACACTGCTTACCTCTGCCCCAGCAACTTCAGTGATGCTTCCTGCATCCAAGTCTGAGATAACTGGGAACAGAGCAAAGGTTTGGCTGACTATTGAGAGCTCGTGGTCTCCCCTTGGCTTCCTCTGTAGGGACAGATTTCTCTCTCCCATGTCCTGCTTATGTATTTCCTTTCTGTGTCAGGATACGCATTTTAGTGGGTCACACGCTGTCCCTCTGCAGCCCATGTTGGCTGATTCCATCTCCTACGACGTACTTCCTAACCTCTTTCCTACAAAGAGGTTATCCTCATTTTCCCCTGTCACAAAGTCTTGAACAGCAGTGATTCAAATTATGGCCCAGGCAATGCCGACTCTGTAAAGTTCCTGCCATATTGTCCTGCTCTTTGGTGTCACACTGGGAAGCAGCAGGAGGCAAAAGCACTTGCTTAGGAAGCTTGTTCCTGTGCCCCAAGCTGCCAGTTCTGCATGCTTAAAAATAGGGTTTAAATCCTCTCCTGGGTACAAGAACTGCAAGACTTTTCATAGAGCTTTTTAGAGGGGGAGGGGGAGGTTATTTGAGACCTGGAGCCAGAGTGGGGACACAAAAAAATCCTCTGCACCTGCTGCCATCATCCTCTGATTTGCTGGTGGGGTGTGACGGCTGCCTGGTTGCCCGACAGGTGCCATGGATTTTCCTTGCTCCTGGCATGTGCAGTCAGCAATTTGAAATGAAACGTGCTGTGCCAGGCAGAAATCCTCACTGCTGGAAGATGGAGGTCAGGCAAGGGGTAGTTATTCTTCCCCTCCTTGTGCAAGGACATCACTGGTTGCTGGCTGCACCCACTCAGGATAAGTAGCTAATTAAGGTTGGGCTTCCTATCTGTATAATATTCCTCTACAAGTAAAGCCTTGTAGCTTGTGTGAAGCTGTTCATGTGGATCTGAGCTATGCAAAGCAGTAACTAGATCTCACAAAGCTGCAAGAGCAGGTAAGTGATGTTTCCCTTCTCCATATGGAGGGATGGACTGAGCAGCACTGGACTGTCACAGAAAGTGGTGGCAGAGGCAGGGTTGGCTTGGCTCAACTGTAACTGGGTGGGTTTGGGAATATTTTGAAGGGGCTTGATGGAGAGATTGATCCCTGAACTTAGTGACTGTGCGTTTTCAGGACTCTGCATAACCTGACAGACAAAGATCTGCAGTGACTCTTGCATTTCTTGGGCTCATGGATGCAAGCTATGGACCACAGCACCTCTTAGAGAGCAGGTGTGAGTGGAAGGCAGGAATGCTGGTCAGCCATGTCCCTTACAGCCCTCATGTGGAAGAAGGGTCCTGCGCCCACCCCAGTGATGGCACATTAGCAGGGAAGCAGGCAGATTCAGCATGAGTTAAGGTGAAGATGGGAAATGACTAAGGAAAAGACATTTCTAGAGTGAAACATGAGAGGAGGGGAAGGATGCTTTGCAGGTCCTCTCCTGCTGCCAGATCACTCTCGCTTCACTGAGAATGGGAAGGGGGAGGCCAGATAACACAGACTGTCCTAGGGGCGGGGCTGGGTGTGCAGGGCAGCCTGGGCACTGGGCTCCATCCTAGTGAGGCTTCCTGCTAAGCCCTTCCCAGGCAGAACAGGCCACAGTGGTGCTCCTCAGCTGCTCTAGGATGCTTCCCTCTCTCTTCCAGGCTCTCCATCAGCTGTATTATGACCCAAACATCGAGAACAAGAACTTGGCTCAGAAATGGCTGATGCAGGCACAGGTGTCCCCCCAGGCATGGCACTTCAGCTGGCTGCTTCTCCACATGGACAAGGTGCCTGAGATCCAGTACTTTGGTGCCAGCGCTCTCCACATTAAAATCTCCCGTTACTGGAATGACATCCCGGCTGACCAGTATGAGACCCTCAAGTCGCAGCTCTTCACCCACATCACGCGCTTTGCCAGCGGCTCCAAGATCGTGCTGACCCGGCTGTGCGTGGCACTGGCCTCCCTGGCGCTCAGCATGATGCCAGAGGCCTGGCCCTGCGCTGTGGCAGACATGGTGCGCATGTTCCAGGCGGAGGACTCCAACGTGGACGGGCGGGCGCGGTGCCTGGCGCTGCTGGAGCTGCTGACGGTGCTGCCTGAGGAGTTTCAGACCAGCCGCCTTCCACAGTACCGCAAGGGCCAGGTACGCAGCGTCCTGGCACAAGAGTGCGGCTCTGTCTTCCCTTTGCTGGAGCAGCTGCTGCAGCAGCAGGACTCCCCGGGTTTCATCAAGCAGAAGGTGCTGAAGTGCTTCTCCAGCTGGGTTCAGCTGGAGATCCCGCTGATGGACTGCGAGAACCTCATCCAGGCAGCTTTCACCTCTCTGCAGGACCCAGAGCTCTTTGACACAGCAGTGGAGGCTGTGGTCAATGCCATTTCCCAGCCCGATGCCCAGAGGTAAGGGCAGCCTTTCCTGTCTGCTGCAGGCTGGTGCTCCTGGACATCAGCAGGGAAACAGGGTGGGAAGGAAAAATCTCAGGCTTTTTTCTAGCTGTCGTTGGCTCTGAAGATAATGATGACAGGGTTTGGACGTGGGAGAGTATCAAAAGCAGTTGTAGGCTGTTGGTTTCTCATGGTTGGTCCTGGAAGGCTTTGCACTGTGGTTGACTTGTAGGGACCATGAGGTCTTGGGCAGCTGCAGCCCATGTCCTCTGGCCTCTGAGGCAGATGAGGATGCATGCTTCTGGCTCCTTGTGTCAAATCCTGCAGCAGCCAACCACAGAGCAACTGCCCGACTTCTGCCAGCAGGAGTTCAGAGACCTTCCTCTGCCTTGTGCTGCTTGTCCAGCCAAGGAGCTGATTCGATGTAGAGATAATAAAACCAGGTCTGTCATTTTTTTTTCCCTCCTCTTGGCTCCAAGAGGAGTCATCCTTGTGCCAGCCAAGGAGTCATCCTTTGTCTGTGGCCATGGCTGCCCCAGGAGCAGCTGAGCTGGTCCTGCTGGGGCTGCACTGTGGGGCTCTGAGCTTATCTGCTTGGCTGCATTGCCTGAGCTGCTGTCAGCTCTTGGGACCAATGCCTGCAGAAGGGACAGTACATCTCCAGTTCCCGTGGCCACATCCCTTCCTGGCTGCTTAGCAACCTTCCCCAGAAGAGGAGGGTTTCCTTGAAGGCTGAGCTGAGCTGCTGCCGCTGTGCATGCCCTGTGCATCACTGCACATTGCGCAGGCTCTGACTCTCTGCAGCGGTGGGAATGATGCTGCTACTGCAGTTGTGAGCCCTGGTCCTCCCCTTGGTTAAGGGCAGGGGCAGCCTGCAGTTCTCCAGCTCTAGGGCAGCCCAGGGCTGTCCTTTTCAACGACAAGGAGTTGCATCTGTGGACTGCAAATCCTGGTGCACAAAGGGACCCATCAGGATTTTAATGTGTTGCTGGATGGGGGGAGGGGTTGCCTCATTTGCTAGTGTTTAGAAGGTGACCACAAGCTGTTTTTTCTTGTGCCTGACAAAGACTGTGGACCAGCTCAGACCCTTGTCGCAGGTCGGGGGCAGAAAGTGAGGTGTGAGAAGGTCATCTGCAATTCTGAAATGTTGGCCTCTGTCTTCCTGCTTTCCATTTCCCTTGAGTCTCAGAAGTCCCTTGGCTATGATTCCATACCTTTGTGCAGGAGCCTGGCCCTGTAGTGCTTCTCTTTGATTGCATTAAAAGGCTGAGTTTTCTGCTGAGCTTTCAAGGTGAATTGTGGCGAGAAGTGTGACTGACAGTGGGGTTTCCTCTCTGCTTCTGTGCTGACCCTGCCATGCAGTTTTTGGCCCCATTCAGACCTACCATGCTAGTTGCTCCCTTACAGAATCTTCAGTACTTGCTCTCCATCCTTCTTCCTGGAGGCATCATCAGCCATGCAGATCACCCTCCTGTCCGTGGGCATGCTGGCAGTGGCCAGGACAGGGCAGGCAGCTGGCCTGAAAGGCTACCCAGTGTGTGAGCCTGGTGCAGCTCCTGCCCCAGGGTGTGGGGACAGCAGTGGCATTGTCACAGGGATGCCCTGCCAGGCGGCGTGTGGTGTCGGCTGCTTCCCAGCCCTGGTGGGTGCTCTCCTCCCCTTTGTTTCTTGTGTCCACTGTAATGTGTTCTTCCTCCTGCTTCCCCTAGTGCCAGCTGTCCCAGCCCTCTGGCTTTCGCACTCAGCCAAAGTGGATCCAGCTCTTTCCAAGAGCCCCCAGGGAGTCTCCTGACCTTTCTATGTCTTATCTTGATAGTCTGGGAGATCCCTGCTGTTTCTCAGCTGCTCTCTTTCTCCATGGTCTCTCGCCTTTGTTTCTGCAGGGCTCTTGGCTGCAGGCTCAGAGCATTCTTGGCACTGGGCTACTGACATGGTCCTCTCCAGAGCTTATTAGGGCATTGCTCCATGAGAGGCTTAGTCTTGAGACTCATCACTTTGCCATGGGTTCCCTGAGTGCTTTCCCCTCTCACTCCCTCCCAGCTGTCTTCACTGATGTTGCTGCAGAGGTGATCGTGCAGGTGTGCTTCTGCCACCAGCAGAAGTCTCAGTGGCTCATGAACTTGACATCTGACTTTGAGAGTTAGAAAGTTTCTGGGTCATCTTCCCAGGGCAGCACCACCTTGCAAGGCAGCTCTCCTGCCACAGCAGCTGTGTCCAGGTGGAAGGCAGGTGTGACCTCATGGATAAGGACCACGTGGCCCTGGTGCTGCCTCACTCTTGGGTAAGTCGCTTGTGCTGCCAGTTCCCATTTCCCTGCTTGCAAGGAGCAGCGAGTGGTTTCCTGCCCCTGAGGTGTTACTAGAAATGATGCACCAGAGATGTGTAGGTGCAGAGTGTTTGATCTCTATACCTGCCAGGTGGGTGGCAGCCCTGTGAACCCAGAGAAGGGGATATGCTGGGTGTTGCTGGAGTCTTGATGCTGCTCCTCTGTTAGGACATGGCATTCCTGAGAAGAAACCTTGGAGGCTGGGCCAGGAGTTGGCACTGGAGCATCTCTGAGCACACGTCTTCTCTTGAAGGTGATGGGAAGCTCCTGAGTTGCAGGAGGGGAGGAATGGAGATACTGTTGCATCTCATTTGCAGAGGAGAGGCTTGGGCTGTATTTTCCATCTCATTTGGGGATTATCCTCTCCGCTAAATGGGTCAGAGAGCTTGGCAGCACGTGCTGCAAGGGGAGAGCTGGCATGTGGCACTTGGCCTTCCTGTCGTGCAGTGGGTAACATCAGAGTGGGTTAGGGACCTCCTTGTGGTGTATGCCCATGGTGGGAGTTACAGAGCACAGGTGTTGGACACTGAGTCTCCTCTCTGAAAGCAGCAGGGTGTTGCTACAGTGGTGGACCTGGCAGGATTGCAGGTGTCCCTATGGGATTGCCTGGTGTACAGCCCATCTCCTTCTGGTCTTGGTACCTAGTGCTGAATTTTTGAAGAGGAATTTCACTTAAAGAGCTTTCCAAGAGCTTCATTAGAAACAGGTTTTTAATAAGATTGGGTTATTATCTCATCAAGAGGTGGTTCAGATTTTGGATCAGGAAGGATGAGATTGTCCCATATGCCCGTATTTCCCCTCTATAGGTTGTCCCCCACACTGGTGCAGTTTGAGGAGGGTTGTGGGAAGAGCAACAGTAGGTGCTGGTCCCACAGAGGGAGCTGCAAAAGCTGCAGTTCACTGGGCTTTGGGAAGGGACCAGACAAACTCATTAAAGCTAAATTTGCCCAGCTCCTAAATACCTGGGATAGCAAATCTTCCTCAGGAAGGCTAAGACAAATCACTGCAGGGAACTGCATGGGCAAGAGTCACCATGTGGCTGCCATGTTCATATACTCTTTCACAGGCATTCACAGATTTTGGCTACTGGAAACAAGCTGGGCATCCAGGGGCTCTTCTGAGCTGGGATGGTTTTGTTTTCTGCCTGACAGTGGTGCGGGGGAGTGGGAAGTGGTGGCTGTCAGCACCTCCTGGGACAAGCTCTGCACTTGGTCAGGGATGTGGCATCAGCTGGTCCCTTGGGCTGGAAAGCAGCACTGACCAGGTGGAGTGACCTGGGGCTCAATGCTCCTGGATATGGAATAGAGCTGCTCAGCTCTGGCTGACTTGACCACACGTCCTGGGTGACTGGTTAAAACAACTCACCTAGAACAAGCATTTCCCTCCTGGCTAGGGACCCTTGCATCCAGGATGCCCTTATGTCTGCAGAACAGTTAGCAGAGCAAGGTGGTGCTCAGGAGACATGGTTCACCCAACATTTTCTAGAAGTCTTCAATGATACAGGATTGTAGCATGGAAGCAAATCTAGGTGGTTATCTCTTGGCTGTGCAGGGATTCCAGAGGATCAGTTCAGGTCCAGGCACTGTGAGTATTTCAAGGTAACTGGCAGAAGCAGGATCCTTGTCAGAAAAAGTCATGAAGCCATAAAAATCTCCCTAGGGTAATGCGAACCCAGTGCTGTGGAGGAAGGATGGCTTTGCCTTACACTGGTGCAGTGGAAGGTTCGCTCTGGCTTTTTGTCTGGGCACTGCCCTGGCTCCCTTAGGCCTATCCTGCATGCAGCATTGGTTCCCAGGAAGAGGAGCTATTGAGTTTCCAAATTCTCTGTCATCACATTGTTCCCATGCTGCCTTATGCATTACGCACTGGGCATCAGAGGCTTGGAAATGGTTTATGCAAAAATAAACCCTTTCCTGTGTGATTTTCTCTGGGGGGAGGGCGAGAGGAGGCTGACCCCCAGCAGCACAGAGGGAATGCTGGGACGACAGCTGGGATTGTAGACACCTTGTTTCCTCTGTCTTCTCTTGCTGACCTGGAAAAAAAGCTGTCACCACCAGCACAACTCTGTTCCTGCAGTGGTGGCACCAATGGCTTTGTTCTCTCCTAAATCATCAATAGCAAAAGCCACCCTGCCACTCCGGATGGATGTGTGGCTGTCCTGGTGTCAGCACTCACATGTCTTCCGCAAGGTGGGCACAGGAGAGCTGGAATCATGTATGCCTCCTGCTCCATGCATCCTTAGCCCCGCACCTGTGTGTAGGGGGCGGGCAGAGAGCTGCGGCTGCAGATAACACGCCTGGGCAGGCAGGGAAAAGGCAGGCTGCTCATCAGCCTCCAGCACGGCCTCTCTCCAGGGGCCCTGGGCTGCCTTTCACCTTGGCTGCCTTCTCGTTGCCTTGGATACCATCCCTTAGAGGCAGCGGAGGGGAGGCTGATGTGCAGGATGGGACGTGGGAGAGCAGTGCCGCACTGGGCTGTGGCAGCTCGGAATGTGCCAGGGCGCCAGCATTGTCCCTGGGTGGGACTCCCCAACGGTGGCTGCACAGTTCATCCCGGACATGGCACACAGTCTGGATGTGCCCAAGCTGAACAGTTGTGTGGTTTCCCACTGGCAGCTTGGACTGCCTCTGTGCAAATCTGAGGGCTGCAAGCATGGTGGGAAGAGCCCACAGGACTGCCCTCACTGCTGTTCTGCTCCACATCGCTGCTGCTGTGCCCAGACACGGCTCACTCACAGCTGGTTGTGGTAGTGGCGAGTTGGAGGTGCTGGCAGCCCTGCTGGCAGCTGTGGGTAGGCAGGGGCAGGGGTTTACACCGTGGTGCACTGGGGGCTTTGCCCAGAGCTGATGGGCTCAGCACTTCTCTTCACTTGCAGAGGCTCCACTGCAGCAGGGCTCGGGGCCGCAGCTTTTGTCCTAATGCCACAGGCTGCAAAGAGAGTTCATGTAAGCAGTAAGGGCCCCTGCTTGCATCCCATTGCACAAAGCAGCCTTCAAGTAGGCAAAGCTGGGCAGCAGCCCTGGGAGAGCATCAGGGGGGATGGATGGCATGGTAGCCCATGCCAGGGAGGAGCCTGGCACTGATTCAGGCTGTGCTTGCAGGTACGTGAACACCCTCCTCAAGCTCATCCCACCTGTGCTGGGGCTCCAAGAGCAGCTGCGCCAGGCAGTCCAGAGCGGGGACATGGAGACATCACATGGAATCTGCCGCATCGCTGTGGCCTTGGGGGAGAACCATTCCCGGTGAGTGCTGGGGATGGGCCCGAGGAGGGGGAGTGAGCTTGGAACAAACAGCCTGCTCTTCCCTACATGCCGCTTTGTCCAGGGCCTGTCCTGCACCCAGGGACATGTGTCAGGGCAGAGGAGTTGGGCTCCATCCAAAGATGCCACTCTGACCACTCTCTCTGCTTCCCAGAGCCCTCCTGGACCAGGTGGAGCACTGGCAGAGTTTCCTGGCCCTGGTCAACATGATCATGTTCTGCACTGGCATCCCTGGACACTACCCTGTCAATGAAACCACCAGCTCCTTGACCCTCACCTTCTGGTACACACTGCAGGTCAGTGACTGTAGTGGACAGCCTGCCTGGGCTCTGCCCTCCAGGCAGGACCAGAGGCACCAGTGCATGGGGACTGGGATCTGGCCTGAGTCCCAGGGATTTCTAATCCTGGGTCCCCATTCCTTGCTGTGCACTTGCAGCTAGGGCAGGGCACATACCTATGAAATGCTGGCCCTGTGGCTGGCTCTTTTTTGCCACCAGTCCTCCTTAGAAGTGTGAGCCATCCTTTAAGGGCCTCATTAACAAAACTAATTAAAACTTCATGTTAATTTTTTTTTCTTTCTAGCAGCAGACCTGGTTGTTTACCTCCTTGCTGCATGCCTGCAGCAGACAGGAACGAGAGCATGGCTCTAGTGGCTGCCCACTGTAGGGTCCCTCTCCCACGGTCAGTGTTCCCTGGACTGGCAGAGCAGCCCTGCCACACTGTGTTCTATTTTTAGCTCCCTTTCATCTCAGCAATCCAATGTGGCGTGGCTGAGCGTGGGCAGGGAGGGGAGTGAAGTCAGTGCCGTGCCAGCAGCTCCTCTGCTGCATGAGGCCAGGCTGAGGCTCCCACCACCTCTTGCTGCTTCTCCAGATGGGTCTGAGATTACAGGTGCATGCAGGAGGGTGCTGTGCTCAGTCAGCTGTCTCACAGCAGTCTGAGACACACATGCTCCTGGTGTAGGTGTGCTCCCAAGGATAGGACATGGCAGGACACTGCCACCCCCTATAACAGTGCTGTCTGAGGGTCGGCCCAGTTTCTGGGGCTTCTGGCATCTTGCGTCCAGATAATGCTGCCACTGCAGAAGGGCACAGCATCATGTGGATCTTAGGGAGCTGGAAATGCAGCCTTCCAAGGTGTGACACGTCCCACCACCCCTGGGAGATGTGCCTGAGTCCCCTGTGTAGCAAGCATATTAGCTCTATTTTCCTCTCGCTGCAACACCTGAGGTATTTATTCCTCCTCTTGCCTCCAGGATGATATCCTCTCCTTTGAGCCAGACAAGCAGGCAGTGTACCAGCAGGTCTACAGGCCTGTCTACTTCCAGCTGGTGGACGTGCTGCTGCACAAAGCCCAGTTCCCCTCCGATGAGGAGTACGGCTTCTGGTCTTCGGATGAGAAGGAGCAGTTTCGGATATACAGGTACAGGTGGGAGATTTGGATTTGCTCGTCAGGCAGGTGAGGATGCAGGGGCGGCATTCTGCCACCCTGAGACTGAGTGCTGTATGATGAGCCTAGGAGGGGCACAGAGGAGATTCCTTCCATCAAGAGCTGTTTTGGCTGTGGTGGTAATGTGGTAATGAGCTGGTTTGGCTCATTTGGCAAAATACAGCACCAGTTACCCTGCCCAAGAGGCCATAGGATCACTCCACTGGTTGGGACAGTGTGCTTGTATGAGCAGTGTCTGTGCCCTGGAGAGAAAGTGGTGTCCACACATGGAGCTCTCTGATGGGTTGGGGACAGCATTTGGAGACACCCATGTTCTCTGCAGGGTGGACATCTCTGACACACTGATGTACGTGTATGAGATGCTGGGCGCTGAGCTGCTGAGCAGCCTCTATGACAAACTGGGACGTCTCCTGACCAACACGGAGCAGCCATCCACATGGCAGGTAAGCAAGGGGACCCAGGTGCCAGGCTGACAGCTACCAGTTCTCAGGGACCTGTCCTCGCCCTCAGTGAGGCATTGGAAGCAAAGGGCCATGACAGCATGAGGAGCATGAGCACCTTGCCAGCACATATACAGGCTCTCTGGAGTCTGCTGTGGAGAGGAACAGGCCTTCTGCCTCTCTGTCCTTAGTGCTGCCAAGGGATCAGCCTCTTCAGCTACTGTGGGGTGCTGAGCTGATGCCTGGAGCTGGGGTGGGGTTGGGCATCAGGGGTCAGTGCATGGCTCTGACAGTGCCTCTCCCCCCCTGGCAGCACACGGAGGCCTTGCTCTATGGCTTCCAGTCCATTGCTGAGACCATCGACGTAAACTACTCCGATGTGGTGCCAGGACTGATCGGCCTCATTCCCCGGATCAGCATCAGCAACGTGCAGCTTGCTGACACCGTCATGTTCACTATCGGTGAGCGGGCTGGGCTGGGGAGGGAAAGCCCCCCTGAGACCACAGCTGCCTAGCAATACCAGCGGTGAAAAGCAAAGCTGGGCATAATGGAATGCAGAGAGCCAGAACCTGTGGTGCAGTCCTGCAGTCTGATCCCATCTGTGTATGCAGGGTCCCTGTCCGAGTGGCTGGCTGATCACCCTGTCATGATTAACAATGTGTTACCACTGGTACTCCAAGCCTTGGGCAACCCTGAGCTCTCCATCTCCAGTGTCTCCACCCTGAAAAAGATCTGCCGAGAGTGCAAGTACGACCTGCCACCTTATGCTGCCAACATTGTTGCTGTGTCACAGGTAGGAGCTGGATGCAGATGGGTGTGCGGTGGTGACCTGGGATGTGCTCTGTGCACACCTTTTCCTTTGTAAAGATCAGGGCAGGGGAATGAAGGAGCAACTTAGGGCATCTTGCTTGGCCCAGGATATTTCTTGTCTGTTTTGCTCACAGGCGAGTAAACCCATGTGGCAGGCCCTGTGTCCTGCTGCAAATGTAGAAATGGCAGCCAGTGACAGACACAACTGCCAAGGGGTCTGCTGGGGTTGCACGAGGGTGTGTGTCCTTCCCCTGTGGTTTTTTGTGCCTTGTTGGGAGCAGCAGCCTGCCAGCTGTGCACCTGCCACGCTGCTCGTGCCACTGCTGGGCATCTTGGAGGGCAGCGCACTGGTGTTCAAGCCTCTCCTTGGAGACTGAGCTGATCCCTGCAGTGCTGGGGCTGCTTGTCCTATGCTCCTTCTTGACTCTCAAGATTTGGGGCAAGTGGGGCTCAGAGTCCTGAGGCACTAGGAGAAGGGCTGGACTTGGGCAAACTGCCAGGATGTACACGGTAGCAGAGAGGGGAAGGGCTCCTAAAAGCATCTCTGCTTTTAGAGCTAGGGAACACTGTCACTGGAATAAGGAAACCCTAGCTGAGGTTGACTCCTTGAGCAATCTTGCTGCAGAGCCCATCCAAGCCAGGAGCTCCCCTTGCTGGGTGGCTCAGGGGACAAGAATTTTAGTTCTTGCCTGTGGCAGGCTGTGGGGAGCACACAGTGTTTGTCTATCCACACACTGGTGTTAGTTGTCTTGACCTCCTGTGTCAACCCTACCTCCTGTTGTCAGTCGTGCCTCCTGTAAGGGAAGGGCCTTTCTGCAGCACTCACCCTCCCTCTTTTCCTCTCCCTTTCCCTTTGACAGGAGGTGTTGATGAAGCAGATTCACAAGGTAAGAAAGGCTGACTCACATCTCTGCTGATTTTCCTTGCCCCCCATGCCCTCTTAGTCATGCTCAGCTGAAGACACAAAGCTGTCCCCAGAGGAGAACTCAGCACTGCATCCATGGTGTGCAGGGTCAGGAGAACTTGCTGCCTGCCTCTCGCTGTGCTGCTGGGCTTCACTTCACCCAGGCTGGGGTTGTGCTGGGAGAGTATGTCATCTAGAGAGGGAGGGAGGAGCAGGCTTAACTCTAGCAGTTCCCAGTCTCTCCAAACCCAAGGATACCAAGATGACAGGCATGTTTTCAAGAGGAAGAAGGGAGATAAGTGTAGGAACTGAGCCCCAGCCTTGCCTGTGACTAGGACAGGGTGGCTGAGACAGACTGTGCAAAGGATGGTGTGTCAAGTTAGGGTGAGTGATACCCCAGCGTGGAGATCTCTGGACACCAACTGGTCTTTCCTTGGCAGGTGCTGGGAAGAGGCCAGGTGTGCTGAAGCCAGAGCTCCTGTTCCCTGGGAACAGAAGCTGTTAGGGAGCTGTTCCCCTCTCCTGCAGTGAGATACACCTAGAGGGACCCAGACAGAGAAGCTCAGGAGCTGCAGCACACCCAACTGGGACCCTGGCAGCTGTCAGAGCATGGGCTGTGGGCTAGGCGATGACATGCCCTGTTGTGTCTTCTTTGTCCCAGACAAGCCAGTGCATGTGGCTGATGCAGGCTCTTGGTTTCCTGCTTTCTGCACTTCAAGTAGAGGAGATCCTGAAGAACCTGCACTCCTTGATCACCCCCTACATCCAGCAGCTGGAAAAGCTGGCTGATGAAACGGTGAGTGCCTGTGTGCTGCCTCCATCCAGAACTGGTTTCTCCTTCTAGCTGTAGCCCTGAGGCTGCTGTGCTGATGCAGCACTCTTAAACACGGGCTCAAGGGAAAGTGCAGTGCAGGGAACCCCTCTCTGGCACTTTGCCTCTGCAGTTCTAGTTCCTCAGCATCTCAAAGACATGACTATGATTGAGTAGTGCAGTCTGTGTCATACTTTGTCTTTATTTTCCCTGGCAGCCCAATCCCTCCAACAGGCTGGCCATCATCCACATCCTGGGCCTGCTTTCCAACCTCTTCACCACCCTAGACATCAGCCACCACGATGACGACCATGAAAGCACCGAGGTCAAAAAACTGCCAGTGCAGCAAGGACCCAACCCAGTGAGTAGAGCGATAGCTCCATGTTCTCTGCCACAGACTGGCCAAAGCCTCCCAACTCACTGCAGGACAGGAGGGTTAATGGGGAATGCAGCATATGCCAGCAAGAGGGTAGTGCTAGTTTATTCCAGCTAAAATAGCTCCTTCAGTTCATCCCACCACTCCTGAGGTGGACAGAGGTGACTTGCCTCTTGGATGCCTCTTGGCTAGGTGCAGCTCTGGAGGATGACCTGGGTGCTACCTGCCAACTGTGCCAGGCTGCTTCAGAAAATAGCTGTCCAGCTTTGGAGAGGGGTGGTGCCTGAAGGTTTGAGTCCAGGCCATGCTTAGTCTTGAATCTCCCCTTCCCAGTGCCATGGGGGCCAATTCTCTTCAGTGTCTCTCATTCCTTACAGGTGGTGGTGGTTCTGCAGCAGGTCTTCCAGCTCATACAGAAGGTTCTCAGCAAGTGGCTGAATGATGCCCAGGTGGTAGAGGTAACCAGGCTTCATCTGTGTACTGCCTGCAGCTCTGCCTGTCCTTGCTGACCTGAGTGGAGGACAGCAAAGGACAAACTCTGGGTGATGGCCTGTGAGAGGGATGTCTTGCTGGGTTATCTGGACCAGGGCTGCTTGCTGTCACCAGCAGCATCAAGTCATTCTTGTCTGTCTTGTTCCTCCATCAGCTTTGCTTCTCTCCAGTAACTGAGGTCCTGCCATGAGCAGGGAGATGGGATCTACCCAACTTGTGTTCCCTAAGAGAACAGCTCTGTTCTGAACTGGACTTTTATCATCTGGTGCTTGTCCAGTTTGTTCAGTCCAGTAATGCCCATGTGCAACATGCCACCAGCCATTTCTCCCTGGCCCTTGGGGAGCCTTCCTGCTGCAGCAGGAAGGGTGTTTCCTAATCACTGGGAGCCTCCTGTGCTGTCAGGCAGGCCACCAGTACCAGAGCAGGTCTAAGCTCTTTGCCTGGCTGGTCACTGTCCCCATTGCTAGCTCTTCGCTCCCCTGGGACCCATCCATTAAGCCCTGGGAGAGGTCTCCTGATGCCCATTGCTCATGCAGTCCCTCTTTTCCCACAGTCTGTCTGTGCCATTTTTGAGAAGTCTGTGAAGACCCTCCTGGATGATTTTGCCCCCATGGTGCCTCAGCTGTGTGAGATGCTGGGGCAGATGTACAGCACCATACCCCAGGTCTCTGCCATTGAACTCACCCGGCAGGTATGGAACTGTGCTTGGGAGGCTGGGGATGTGCAAGGCCAGCAGAAGCTTTGATCCTTCTCTCTCTTTTGCAGCTGGTTCACATCTTTGCCCATGAGCCTGCCCACTTCCCTCCCATCAAGGCCCTCTTCTTGCTCGTTACCTCAGTCACGCTGAGCCTGTTCCAGCAAGGTACGTAGGATTAGCCCATCTTCGCGCTGGGGCTGTTGTCAGGCTTTTGCATGCATGGAGTCTGGAGGCGTCTTACCAGGAATGGGAATGGCTGTTTTCACTCCTAGCTAAGCTAATTGGGGCCATCTCTGTTTCTTGGATTCATCCCAATCCCTGGAAGGTGGGTACCTTCCCTGCAGGCAACAGAAGCAGGAAACCCCTAGATGCTCTGAGCCTCTGTACTGTTACCGCAGCCCAGGCTGGATATCACGTGCAGCAAGGAAACTGCACGGAATAGGGCTGCAAGGAAACTGCAGTCCAGCTTGGCAGGGAGGCTGTGCTCACAGGAAGATCTCGGGGCTTCTCCAGGGACCACTGCTGCTTGTAGTGGCCTGAAGTCAAGCCCTCATGTGAGCAGGAGAATGTGTGTGTGAACAGCTGGGAAATTACTTTTTCAGAGTCACTGGTGGCCAGCGAGTCCCTGCTGTGATGCTGAGGATGCTGGTGTTCTTGAGAAGGGCAGAGGCCCCTCTTTGGCTCACTGCCCACCCTACAAAAAGCAAATGGAGTTAGAACAGGCTCCTTTGCATCATGGCTCCCCTCAGCATCTTGGTGACCTGCCCTGTGACAGAGACAAATGTACATTGGAGCTGCTGGATCTGGTCCTTCAGCATGACCACATGCGGCCCCCAAGGGGATAAGACGCTTGCTCACAGCTGGGTGCCAGGTAGGGTGATGCTGTCCCCCAGCTCAAGGTTCAGAGCTCTCTAGAGGGGTGGTGGGAGACATGAGGAGCCCTGCTTCACCACCATGCCACGGTCTAAGCAAATCCCACTGTGCTGAGGTGTCACTGGTGTCAGTGACAAGCAAGCCAGGCTTCCTCGGATATCAGGTCCCTGCTCGTGCCAGTGACGTGTGGATGTGTCTATGCTGGAACCCTTTTGCCTCGGGGCTGGGGAGCTGGCAATGCCTCCAGGCAGGAGCAGGCACATCTGCAGGAGGAAAAGGGAGGGGACAGAGCCCGAGCTGTGCCAACACTTGGATGCGAGCTTTGCTCAGGCAAGCAGCTGTTCAGCTTGGTGTGTGCCCAGGACTGTCCCCTTGGGTGGGGGATCAGCTCTGAGCAGGGTGAGCCCCTTCTGCTGAGCTCACATGTGACAGGAGAAGGGGGGTACGCCTGAGCCTACAAGGGCCAAGAAGTGAGTGTGCACAGTCATATGCCAAGGTAGGGTGAGTGGTGCTGGCACAGACATCTCTGGGCACTGAGCTGCTCTCTCCCATGAGGATGCTGGAGGAGACCTCCATGAGAGTCCTGGACTCACCGTCCTGGAGAGCATCTGGGAATGGGGTGGAAAGGTGTCTGTGCCCGGGTCTCCTGATTAGCTGACGCTGGTGACAAGCATGTGCACGCCTGAGCCCAGCCAGGCTTGTCAAGCATTTGCTGAGGTGTTGTCGTTCACTTGCAGTTACCTTCCAGGACCAAACAGTGCTCTGAAGACACCTGCTCAGTCCCCACAGTGCAAAAGCTATAATTCTCCTTGTGGAGATGGTGCTCAGCTAGCCCCTGCTCCTCCTCCTCTTCCTCCCCAAGGAAATGAAGATCCCCTCCTTGGCTCTGCAGCACCCTGGTGCTAGCTGGAGACCCTGGGGCTTTAGACCCTTTCCTTTGCAGTTTCTTTCTGTTCTTGGGTTCTCCAAGTTTCATGATTTTTTGTATGTTTTGTTTCTTTAACTTGCTTCAAGCTGCTCATGTTGCCCATCCCCTTCCCCACACACCCCTCCTCCCTTACACTCCTGTTTTCACTTGTAAATTCTTTCTGTATCACATAACTATATGATGTTGAGTTGCTGTTTGTATGATTTTTCTCTTAAGTTACATCTTTATTATATTTTAGGGCCCAGGGATCATCCTGATATTGTTGATTCATTTATGCAACTCCTGGCACAGGTGTGTTTTAGTTTCTTATTCATTCACTTTCTGTTCTCTCTCTTTCTCTTTTTAATTCAATTTAAACCTATTTTTAGCTTTCTGTTGACAACGTTTTTTTTTCCTTTTAGTTGAATATCGAGTTTCTCCATCTGTTTCCGTGGAAGTTGAAAACAAAACATTCTCCTTTAGTTCTGGGTTCACACCATCCCCAGGGCAGTGCCCTCCTCTGCAGAGCAGCTCCAGCTCCCACCCCCTTGCTGGGCTGAAGCTGGCACAGGTGCTTGGTGCTGCTGCTGCAGTCACCCTTGGGTGACAGACAAATTAAAGCATTCAGTGGATGTTTTCCAACCCATTTACCTGCCCTCTGATGGGTTCTCTGGAGTGGGGACAAGCTGAGCTGGCTGCCCTGCCCAGGGGCCAGTGGGAGGAAGCCCCTGCCCTGAGGAGCAGGCAGCTGCCAGGCTTTGGCTCTGAGCAACGTGCTTGTGATGGCATCTGGAACTGGCAAGTGCTACATTGCCTCCTGCCCCGGCAGCCTCTCTGAGTGGTGGCAGTTCCTGTGCAGGAGCTGCTGGCTCAGTGGTGCATGGGGACAGTTTGAGTTGACGTGGCAGGGGCTGTGGGCTGGCACGTGGGCTGGCACTTGTGTCACTGCTGGCAGTGGGCAGGCAGGGCCAGTGCTATGCTGTGTGTGTATATACACCTGCCCAGTGTGCTCCTCAGCCCCCTGTGGCCCTTCAGGGAGAAGCCCTGATGTCCTTCATGTACTCAATGTCCCCATCAGAGACACGTTCCCTGCCCACCTACCCACAGGGTGGGTCTGTGGTGAGGAGAGGCATAGCAGAGTTGCTTTCTGCTCTGTTTCTGTAATGGGGAGACCCGTGCTGGACCAGTGGCTGTGCAGGAACACTCACTCAAGGCTCCTCCCAGAGCTGTAGCCATCCTACCCTTGCTGACAGCCCCAGGAGGGTGCCTGGCATGTCCTGGTGCTAAGCTGTCAGAATCCTCTGATCCTCCCATGGGTCTTGAGGGTTGGAGTGGGCATGAGGGCTGCACCTGACCTCCCCCAGGCAGGGTCTTCTCCTCACAGTTCTCACCCTGATGCCCAGAGCCTGCTGAGACCCGTTGCATCTCAAAGCCATATTGCAGCCTTTTCTTTCCTGCTTTTCATCTTGAAATATGTAACATAATCAAGGCTATCAGACGTCTGCTCTGGTTTTGGTTTTGAAAGCTGTGACCTTTTAACAAGAGTTTTAAACATGATGGGAGGGTGGTAAATGGGGTCTGTGCATGAGGTTCTTGATGGTGTCCTCACTGCTAGCAGGACCTCCGTTTGAACACTGTGCCTAGCTTGGGGCACAACTTTTCTGTAGATTTGTATCAGAGACCACAGAGAAAAGCATCTGGGAAGATGGCTACCTTGTACACATGGTGGGGAGGAAAAGCTGATGGGAGCCTGTGGAGCTGCATGAGTCTTAGAATGTGTAAAATGTAATGTGTCAGTTTGTAGGTAAAAAACCCTTTTCTGTTCTCCTTGAGTGGGACAATCAGTAGCAGGAGGAAATTATGGTAAAGGATCCAGGTCTGGCAGGAGCAAGACTTCCTAAGAGGGCAGGAAAGCACTGGAAGATCGTGTGGGGAGTTGTTGTTGCATGGAGTTCTTGAAAGGACCCAAGAAGCCCATTGCTCTTGGAGGGTAGGTAGAAGTGATCCTGCCAAGGTGAAAGGCATTAGGTGACTCTGAAAGACTCTCCCAAAGCTACTTGTTGTTTCTTTGGAAAATACTGACTTTTTCTCTGGCTTGGGTTCCTCTTCTGTGTCTGGACACAGACTATTTGTGCTTTCTTGGAGAGAAAAGTGCAACCATACTGCACTTCCATGGGGTGTACTGTGAGACCAAACACTGCCCATCCAGGGTGCTGGGAATCTGTTACACACTGACCTTGTGGGCAGGATCTGCAGGCAGTGTTGGGGCAATGTGCTGGCAGCTGGCCCTGTCTCATGTGTGTGGATCTCCAGGTATCCTTCAGAGGCACTCCTGCAGGAGCAGCTCAGAGACTCCTACCTCCCTGTCTTCTCCATCTCGGATCACTGTGAGACATCTGACATCATGCTGCCAGCCTGACACTGCCCACTCAAAACCTGTTGTTTTCCCGGGCTTTGCATTCCTGAAACCCCATGGAGACCAAAGGATCCCATCCCTGTCTTCTCTCTTCATGCATGGAACTCAAGGTTTCCTTTTCCTTGGCCTGACCCTTCTCACAAACTGATCTAGTGAGGAGATTTAAAACCCATCAAGAATTGGCCTTAGCATCCCTGATTGACTCCGTGCTCTCGGGACTTTGAGGGCTATCTGATGGCAGAGATGGGTCCAGCCTGTCCTCTTCTAGAGGATCATACTCTGCAGTGATGCTGTTGAGCATTTGTAGATCAGAGGATTAAACTCAGAGGGAACTGAGATCTCTGCAGACCAGATTTTGTGTGCCAAGAACTGTGTTTTCACCCAGCCTGCTCTGCCTGCAGACCTCTTGGCAAAGTAATGCATCTTCCAGAGCAGCAGTGAACTTGGACACAAGAGTGTGTCAAGGTGGAGACTTTCCCACTTCCCTGACCATCTGTTTTAGTAGTTGATCACCTTGGTGGAAATACCATCTTCCCTGTTTCAAGTTTGTCTGGTTCCTCCTTGCAGGTACTATTTCTGCCTACTCTGCCAGCAAGTACTGTCCTCCTTCTGATAACTCAGGAGAAGCTCATGAGACCTCTATACCAGCTCTCTGTCACCAGCACACCATCTCTCTCTGTCACAAGATTCCTGCTGGCTTGATCTTTGGGCTTGGTTGCAGCTCATGGAACTGCCCTGTTGTTGCAGCTGATCCTTTTGCCACAATGTTAATTGGCAATCCACTCTTGATGATGCCTGGTTGATCATGGCAGCTGCTGGCTTAAACCAAATGACAAAGTTATCATACTACTCGAAGCTAAGGGTAAAATAACCAGTCTGCCATAAGGCTGCACAGAGCAGTGCCAGCATCCTGTGCTCAGCTGCTCCCTCCTCCCTCTGCTGCCTGCTGGGATTGGTGCATCACTGCTGCAGTGCCCAAGGTGAGCATCCCACCTGGAGGGCGTGGGGCTCAGTTCCACTCATGCAGCTGGAGCACCTTTGCCCACGACCACATAGCCATGGTGGCTGGGGCTTGCACCCAGGTCTGCACTGGCAAAACCAGGCAGGTTCTGAAGTTGGGGAACTAGTGGGTATCACATGTGTGCTCTGGGTTGCAGGTAGGATTTTGGGACTCTCCAGCCTGCCTTTCCCCCTCACCCACCCCACCCCAGCAGGCCTTCTCACTTGCACAGACCTTGGGAGCGTTTTGGTGACTTCCCCTGATGGATCCTTGGGGCAGTCTAGGTGCCCAGGGCCTCACTAGGCAGAAGATGCAGAATTGACCTCCTGTGATGGCACAAACAGTGCCTGGCCAAGCACAGCCAGCTTCATCCTCCACCTCCCTCCTTTCATGGTCTGGTCCAGGCTGCATGCAGCAATCATTGAGCTCTCCACCTCACCTGCTCCAGCCAGACTCAGAGAACCCCATGGAGGACATGGGTTCAGCATCGCCTTGCTGAGGCTCACTGCTCCTCCCTGGCCAGCCTTATGTGCCCTTTTCAAAGCAAGAGGCTCTTTTCTGCCAGTTATGGGGTCTGGGAAGAGATTGGGTACTGGACACTAAGGCTGTGTGTTCTGGAGAGTTGCAGGAACTGGCGGTGCAGTCCCCACTGTCCTCTGTCTACTGGAGGAGTGGGTGTCCCTTCCATGCCTGTCTGCCTATGAAGAAATGGGCACAGAAGAGCCTGCTCTGAAGACTTCTCTGGTGGTCTCTGTGGAGAAGAACCCAATGTTCCCTCTATGTTGTCATGCAGGACAGTTCTTCTTGGAGAGTGAGTGCCTATCTCTGCAGTGGCTGCTCGTGCAGAGGATGTGGGAGGGACGTTTGAAAGCATTTAAAGACCCACCCCCACGTGAGCAGAGGTGCTCTGGCAGGAGACGGGGAGATGGCCTGGCAAGAAGTCCTAGAGCTGAAGCAGGGTTCCTGATGCTAGGAAAGAGTAGCTGGACATACCTGGTGTTGGGAGAGTAGCCAAACCTACCTGGTGCTGCTTTCTTATGGGAGAAGCTCCACAGGGCCCCATCTTGTGGGTGTAAAAAGCATCTCTCTTTACATTAGACATGCATATGTACCCAGGTCTGCATTGGGCTTGCACTCTGCAAAGTGTCCTATGGGAAGGAGCTGTCGCAATACTGGCATGCTTTTCTCCATGGCACTGATGGAGTGAGGAGCAGATGCTGCAGTGAATCTGGAGGAGAACTTGGGGGGCTCTGCCTATAGTGGGTCTGGTTTGGCTGGGAGAAGCACCCTGCAGGTAGGTGCAAACCTGAGCACATTGGAAGACCTGTGCCACATGGAACACTTGTAGCATGCAGGACTCAGGTTAAAACCCATGGTCGGGCAGGGTAGAGGAACTTGAAGCTGGGTGGTTATCACGGGAGCCAGCTGCCTCTGGACAACATGCAGCTGGGGAAAAGGCTCAGTCCCTGCTCTGGAGCTCACAGTAGGGCCCCAGCAGGGGTAGTCTCCCAGGGCTAAAACTGTAACATCTCTTGCAAACATTTGTCCTGTATGGGGTCAGCTGAAAAGCAGCAGCCTTGATGAGTGGATATGTTGTTAAACCATCGCTCAGCCAGCAGTTCATCTTCTGATGTTGGTGCCAGTGCCTCAGGAGCAATGGTGCACAGCCTGTATATACACACACAGGTATAACGTGGCCCCTGGTCGCCCCATGAAGCTCTCCGCTTGTATCCAGCAGGGAGCAGGTCCCTGCAATTGTGCCATCTCCACCTGGTACAGCGATGCCTTCGGTGCCCAAAACTGAATCCTCTTTTGCAATGTGTGATAGAAGAGGTCAGAAAGGAGATGGAGTAACTCTGAAACCTGCTCCTCAGCTTCTTGTTTTCCAGCATCTGCACTAGGCAGATGGCTCTGGACTTCCCCTGGAGAAGACAGAGTGGAAATTAAGTCTGTTTTGTACCAAGTAGAGACCACAGGGGCAGATGGCTCTGTGTCCTGGGTGCTGTTGACTGAGAGCTGTCCTTGCTTTTATCCCTGGGAGAAAGCTCAGAGGGCAGCAGTGGCCCCACATAGAGCTCAGCCCAAGGGCTGCCTGCCCTGGTATGCTATTCTCTGAGCTCCAGGCACACAGCGAGGCCGCTCCAGTGCTGTGGCTGCTGTCCCTGGTGTTGCAGTGACAGCAGGGCAGAGGCATGGCTGCCATTCCCAGTGCTTTTCTGCAGCAGTGGGTAATGGTGGTCAGGGTATGGATGTGGCTGTCTAATATAGCAGGGCTCCCTGAGGCAGGTCAGAAACCCTTCCCATTGAGTGGAGGGTGCAGGCTGAAACATTTCTACTCAGTAAGTGCTCAGTGCCAGCACCAGGGGACTAAGTCATTGCACAAGGTACCACAGCTCAGGGTGTCTCCAGCAGCAGTGCCTAACCCGCACAGAGGCTGGTGGAATCACTGTGTGGCATTAAAAACCCCCAAGCTTTCTTGATCTCAGACTTGCTGCTCAGGAACAGCCAAGAAATGTTGGCATCTCACTGTCATCTGGTGCAGTCTGGGGCTACTGCTTGAACCAGTTGCTGTGACCCCAGGGATGCCAGCATCTTTAGGAGAAGAGCAAAGTACACGGGTGACTGGTCTCTGCTGAGCCCTGCATGGCTGCCCTTGTCCTGGGAGCGGTCTGCTGCCTGATCTGCTCTGATGGGACACGAGCCCTCTGTGTCTGAGTGTTTGCACACCACTGTGGCACCTATCCTCGGGTCCTGGGGTCAGTGGATCCTGGCCGTAGCAAACTGCCTGGCTGTTTGAATTATATTCTTGGGGAGGGGTAAAGCGATGGTTTCCTGCTGTACTGTGTGAATCTGCCCTTTCTTGGGGATATGCTCAGGTAAGTGTGTGTCCAGGCAGAGGCTGTCTGGGGCACTGGGTTCCTTGGAGGCTTCCTGGCTGCCTCTACAGCGCTGGGTTCATGCTGCCTGTCTGTGTGCCTTGCAGGCTCTGAAAAGGAAACCGGATCTCTTCCTGTGTAGCAACCTGGATGTCAAAGCAGTGTTTCAGTGTGGTGAGTACCATGGGCATGGGCAAGTGCTCCAAATCACTCTGAGGAGAAGCCAGCCTGCTCCTCCTGTAGAGCTGGGTGCAAAACAGCCAAGGGCTAGGAACCACAGGGCTGATTTGGGATGGCCAGGGGGTTTTCTGGCTGCTAACCTGAGTGATATTTGCCTGCAGGTGTCCTTTCACTCAAGTTTCCCGAGGCCCCAACGGTCAAAGCATCCTGTGGCTTTTTTGTGAGTATGATGTCATCGTGGAGTCCTCTCTGAGAGCTGGGAAGGCAGGAGTGGGGCTGAGGTTGGGCACGACAGCCTGTGCTGGCACTGAGCGAGCCTGGCCTCTGTGTTGCAGACGGAGCTGCTGCCCCGCTGTGGAGAGATCGCCCCGGTGGGACAGGTCGTGCATGAGAACGGCAAAGCGCTGCTGCAGGCAGTGCTGGAGGTGAGACGCTGGACCAGAGGCTCCTCAGGCACCATTGGGCTCTATTCCTAAGCAGCATCCCTAAGGAGCCAGGGGCATGGGTGGGAGCAGGGAGAGTGACGATGTGGGCTCAGCGTGATATTTGCTCTGTGGCAGGGCATCGGTGGCCAGGCTTCCCGCAGCCTCATGGATCACTTTGCAGAAATCCTCTTTGCCTTGAACAAGCACTGCTTCAGCCTCCTGAGTGTCTGGATCAAGGAGGCCATGCAGCAGGATGGCTTCCCCTCGGCCAGAGTAACTCCAGAGCAGAAGGAAAACTTCAGCCAGCAGATCCTCAGGTTCGTGTGCCACTTGCCCTGGCAGCTGTGCCCCACGTTTCCCACAGGAATGACCCCTCTGCATGGCCCAGTGCAGCCCTCCTACTTCATGTTTGTCCCCTCCCTCTGTCTTAGCAGAGAGCGTGTGAACAAGCGGCGAGTGAAGGAGATGGTGAAAGAGTTCACCTTGTTGTGCCGAGGGCTGCATGGTACAGAATACACAGCAGACTACTGAGCACCTGGCCAGGACCGTGGACGATTTACCTGGACCAGCTCTTCCCCACAAGGAAAAGCCCCCCATCCTCCCTGCCCTGCTGCAGTACGGCTCATAGAATAACCCTCCACCTAGAATTAACCCACTCGGGACGCTCCTCAGCTAGATTTGGTGGCCGCATCTCGGTGTCAGCATCTTTGTTTCCCCCAGCATGCTCCCTCCTCGAAGGGAACAGGAGTGCTGGCTGCAGGAGGTGGTGGCAGGGCAGGGGAAGCCTGGGCAGAGCTGCCCCAGCATGGGCTGCCCCATCCCTGGGCTACTAGCCCCTCCCCAGCCCTTCCCCGTGGGTGTCTGTGTCCCGCAGCGGGGAGGCCGCCCTGTGCCTGCAGTAGTGGCTGGCTGGGCAGGGGGAATTTGCCCCCTGCTCATTTGTACGTGTGGTTGGGAGGGGGGAGGCCCTGCACCTAATTATATTAAGAATATTTCTATGTTGTAGCTGTCATTATTCCAGTACCCAGACTTTGTCTGCCTCTTTGCTCTGGGGAAGAACCGAGTGGAGGGGGTTAAATCAAGGCTGGGACACCTGTGTCTCCTTGGCTTTGGGAGAGATGGCAAAAAACAGTGTATCCTGCTTGCCCAGCATGGAGCATAAACAGCCCTGCCTCACATGAGAGGAGCTGGGCTCCACTCCTGCCAAACACAGGGTCCTTCCTGCAGCACAGGATGCGTGCACCACATTCCCATTCATAAGAGCAGCTGAGGGCCTTGTTTGTGCTCAGAGTTCCCTTGCCCTTGCCTTAGTACCCCAAGGAAGCCTGTGCTTTCACTATTGGAGGTCGTAGTTCTGGTTTCCTGTTCCCCTCTGGCTGGTCTTAGCTGACACACAGGAGTTTGCTCCCCAGGTGGGCACCATGATACATTTTTCATTTTGGGACAGCTCATATCACCCATCTGCGCTCCTCAGCCCATGTTTTATTCTCAAAAACAGTTCATTCACAAACCCTCTTCAGCTTTAGTTAGCAACAGTAGTCCACAAAAGCTTCAAGTCCCAGCACTGTCAGCTCTTGCAAAGTTGTGACCTTTTCACTTAGGAACAAAGCTGCCCATGGAAGACTGGATCTGGGCCAAGTGCCTGTCTCTCCAGCCCTGCTGCTGCCCTGGCCATGAGCTCAGGGTGCCACAGGCGTTCCTGAACACATGTGCAACTGCTCTCCCACTGCAGTATTACTGACCGATACAGCAAGGTGCCAGCTGGCAGCAGGTCCAACACCCATGAGAGGCAGTGCCTGGGCCCCCACACAGCCCCACTCCTGGCTGGGTGCCAAGGTTGTTGCATCAGGGTTGCTCACACCCTTCATCCTCATAGGCAATGGCAATCCCTCGTCGGCCCTGCACCGCCTTGGAGACGGGGGTCTGTCCCAGCTGCTGCTCCAGGCCCCGCCAGCTGCGGGACTCCAGGAAGGAGGCTGAGAGGAGAAAGGGAATTGTTAACCGAGAGCAAGAAGGTGGCACTGCCCCTGCACCAGGGCTCAGCCCCACCACAAAACCAACACAAACCTGCAGGGCTGATCTCTGTGAGTGCCCATGTCTGGTCCCTGCAGGCCAGGGTGGTGCTGGGGGGCGGCTGAGAGGTCAGGGGGCCACAGAGGTGGGTAGCACGCATCTTCCCTGTGATCAGCGAGACATCAGGAACAGCCTCTGCTGCGGGAACAGCCGGTGGGAGCTCAACATGCGCACAGGCACCTGCCAGAGAACGGTAATGTTAGCTTGGTCCATCTGTCCTGGAGCAAGCACAGTTTACAGGCAGGGCAGCTGGGTGGAATATGCCCTGGGAGGGTGTTGGGCAGCTGTCTCTAGCTATTACCTGGCAGCAGGTCTCGGAAGTCTGTGAGGTAGTTCCCCGTCCACTCACGGGCTGGGTTGCAGGCCAGCTCCAGCTCATAGGGGGTCACAACAGGTCGGTAGAAATCACTGGAGTCCAGGAGGGAGTTCTGAGCACAGGCCACCAGGACGAAGATGTCCACCTCCAGGAAGTTGGCCAGCTTGGCAGGGTTGGGCTTCCCCACGGCCAGTGTGTAGCTGCGCTTGCCAGCCCGGCACAGCAGCTCCCGGAGGTGCTGCAGCACGGTCAGGTAGCCCGCCACGCCAAGGGTGCCCACCAGGATGCCCACCACATTGGCATCCCGGGCCCGCTCCACCAGGTACAGGCGGCGCATCAGGGCCCGGTTGACGTTGAGGGTCTCGCGGCGGCCGCAGCCGGTGATAGGGTTGAAGGAGCTGAAAGGGCAGCAGTTCCAGGTCAGCATGAAGCTGGTGAGGGCAAGGCCCTCAGCTCCCACATAGAACATGGCATAGTCCTGCAGCCCTCCTGCAGCCTCCACCATGAACTGGCGACCAAACTTCCGCTCCTCCCCAGGCACTGTGGGGCCAGGAGCGTCTCCACACACCAGTCTGGAGAAGATGATATTGGGGTACTCGGGGCACAATTGCTGCTCCAGCTCACCTGAAGGAAGAGAGGAGTGAGAACAAAACTTGGCCATTGACCTGACATGGAGAAGGTGCGACAGATCAGGGGAGAAGACAGAAATCAAAGCTGCCAATGTCTGGGGTATGAATGCCTGCTTGGTTTGACCCTGGCAGCTCTGCAGAGCTCAGAGCAGTACCAGAGCCCCCCTTCCCTGCCCCTGTGAGCACTCACCCATCGCATGGGCATAGACCACATCGCTCAGCACCACCACACAGCTCTGCTGCTCGGGGTAGAGCTCCCGGAATGCCTCTGTGCAGCGCCTGACGTCCAGGGGCTGCTGCCCAAAGATGTGCAGCACCGGGAGTTTTCTGCAGGGGCTGAGGCAGGCTGGGCCGTAGTGCAGCACTGCCTCGGCACCCACATGCTCGGCAGCCACTTCATCCACGCAGCAGCTGCGAGGAGACCCCAGTGTCAGACAGGCTCTGCAGCACTCCCTCCTCCCTGGCACCGCCCCATTCCTGCCCGCAGGGGACCCCCAGGACACCCTCCACAGCCCCTCACGGACCTGCCATACGTGGTGTCTCCTAGCACGTACATCTCAGCCCCAGTTGCTGCCTCCATCCTGCCTGCCACCTCCACTGCGTCTGCCAGGAGCTCGTCAGGGAACTGCAGGGCGACCTGGCGGGAACAAGGGGTGAGGCAGACTGGGAATGAGGCACTGGGGAGGATGAGATGAAGAGATAGAAGGAGATAGAATGGATAGAATATAACCTCAGCAAGTTTGCTGATACAAAACTGACAGGAGTGGCTGATACACCTGCAGGGTGTGCCATTCAGCAGGACCTTGATAGTCTGGAGAATTAAGCAGAGAGAAATCTAATGAGGGTCAACAAGGGCAAGCGTAGGGTACTACACTGGGAGAGGAATAACCCCAACTAGCAGCACAGGCTGGGGGCTAACCTACTAGAGAGCAGTTCTGCAGATAAGGACCTGGGACCTGGAGTCTTGGTAGGTGACAAGTTGACCATGAACTGGCAGGGCCCTTACAGCCAGGAGGGCCAATGGGATCCTGGAGTGCATTGGGAAGAGTGTGGCCAGCAGGTTGAGAGTAATGATCCTGCCCTTCTACTTGGCCCTGGTGAGGCACATCAGGAGTACTGTCTCCAGTTCTGTGCTCCTCAGTGTAAGAAAGACAAGGAGCTACTGGAGAAGGTCCAGCAGAGGCCACAAAGATGATAAGGGGTCTGGAGCATCTCTCTTGTGAGGAGAGACTCTGGGAGCTGGGCCTCTTTAGTCTGGACAAGACTGAGGAGATCTGTGTGGTTTAGGAAAAGTACACCCCAATTCAGTGCTCCCAAGTGAGGCTCTCCAAACTATGCTGCCACTTGCTTGCTCCCCCCTCCTCTTCCTTCTGCAGCGGGATGGAGCAGAGAATCAGAGGCACAAAGGGTAAAGATCACAGGTCAAGATCAGAGCAATTTACCGGAAAGAGCAAATTAAAGAAGAAAACCAATGGTAACAGCAACACTATTAATAACAATGTACAAGAGACAAATTATTTGCACACGATGCAGGGCTCTGACAATACCTGACCCTGCCACACTACAGTACCCGGGAAGGACCCCTTCCCTGTCCCCAGAAAATGATGGGAGGTGGTACAGAGTAACCTCTGGGTCGTGGCCATGCCCCCTCTTGCTACTGCAAAAATTAACCCTGACCTGCCTGGAACGAGGACAGGATCCCATTAATACATATAAGTATCTCAAAGGTGGATGCCAAGAGGACAGTGCCGGACTCTTTTCAGTGGAGCCCAGCAACAGGACAGAGGAAGGAGCTGTGGCCATAAACTAAGACAAAAGAAGTTTCATGTTAACATGAGGAAGGACTTCTTTACACTGAGGCTGGCAGAGCACTGGAACAGCTGCCCGGGGAAGTCGTGGGATCTCCGTCACTGGAGACATTCCAAACGCAGCTGGGCGCGTTGCTCTGTAACCTGCTCTGGTGACCCTGCCCTGGCAAGGGGGTTGGACTGGATGATCTCCAGAGGCCCCTTCCAACGCTAACAATCCTGTGAGGCACCGGGAGGGGGGGCGGCGCGCAGCCCCCGGCCGGCTCCACCTTCGGACCCACTCACCTTGCGGAACCCGCCATCTCGTACGAAGGCGGCGGCGCGGCCCATCTCGTAGAAGCCGTCGAGGTCACTCCGCGGTGCCGCCGCCACGGCCGCGCGCAGCTCCCGCCGCAGCGCAGCCTCCCCATCGCTGCTGAACGCCGTGGCCATGACGGCACGCGGGGCGCTGCGCCCGCTTCCGGGCTGCGGCGCGATGCTGGCCAATGGAAGCTCGGCTCTGCCTTTCCCGCCCCCAGAAGTCCCGCCCACAAGTGGGTGGAGAGGCAACGGCAGCCAATGGAAAGACGTGTTGGTCGCGGTGCATTATGGTGTGTGTAGTTCTCCAGCCACCGTCAAACCAGGCAGCCAATAAGCGGGCGCGGTGCCAGTCGTGGCCTTCCGCTACTTCCGTCCGGGCGCTGCAGTTCCGGTCCCGTGCCGCGCGCGGGTCAGGTGACCGGGCCCGATCTGCTCCCGCCGCGCCGCCCGGTGCCGCCGCCGCCACCATGACGGGGCTCGCCCTGCTCTACTCGGGGCTTGGCCTCGCCTTCTGGACCACGCTGCTTGGCGTCGGTCAGCGCCGGGGCGGGGGAGGGTGTGGGACCGCGGGGAAGGAGGGTCAGGGGGCCGCGCTGCGGGGCTGAGCCGTGGGGCTGGAGGGGTCACCCGGCCCGAGGGGAGGCTGCAGTTCCTGCCTATGCCCGTGCTGGCTGCTCCTTTGCTGCAGAGGGGCTGGGAGGGTTGCTTTGGTGTGGGAAAGGAAGGCGGGCGTTGAGGGAGGCAGCGTTGTGAGGCCCCCGCTTGCCGCTGTGCTCCCCAGGGCTGGTCCGTGGTCTATGGCACGATCGGGAGTGCTGCTCTGGGGCTCCCCAGCCTGGGCATCACCCCTAGGGGCTTGCATCTGCTCCCTCGGAGCCCCCAGCGGTGCCGCGTAACTCCCAGTCGCTGTTGGATGTGCAGCTTTCAGCGCTCTGAGCCTGTCTGGCTTGAGCAGTTGATTTGCTTCTCTGTGTGTGCGAGAGCAGAAAGGTGCTGGTGCCAGTCAGGAGTCGTGTTTGGATTTGGTAGATTAGGGGAGGTAAAGGCAGGAGGAGCCTGGTCCTTCAGACTGATGGTCGATGTCTGTCGGGTGGAGAAATCGCCTTGCTTTGCCAAGCTGTGGCAGCATGAGAGAACATGCAAGTTTGGATGATCGTGGAGCTGCTGCTTGGCCGTGTTGCAGCTCGTGGCAGCCCATGCTCTGCTGCTCAAGGTGTTGGGCTTTTGGAGGATGGATTTAATGCCCTAGGGCCAGAAGGTAGATTTTGAGCTGGGACTGCTGGTTTTTTTCTCTTAGCACAGAATGAAGTGACCACAAACCATGCAGAGGCTAGACAAACTTTGGCCCTTGCTACAGTGTTTGGGTGAGGGGAGAGAATGAGTCTGAAGTGAAGGGTGTCTCACTCTCTCGTGTTTCCAGAGCCTGGTGAACCCTGTGTGGGCCTAGGGGTACCTCACTGGGCTCTCTGAATCATGTAGCTCTCACCAGTGCAGATTCACCCTATGAACATGAGACTGTCGGAAAATCTCACTGAGCTGAGCCCAGTTGCTCTTAACTTCCTCTGTCCTGTTGCGGTCTCTTTTTGAGGAAGACCATGAGCAGGAAGTGGTCTTGCTCCATGCATTGTTGCAGTAGTGTCTCTGTGTTTTCTGTCTTTGTCCTAAGTCCTGTTTGATCCTCCAGTCCTGCTGCCCTATCTTCTGTCCTTCTGGCTTCAGGGCTGAAAGTCAGAGCTTACAGGAGAGTGTCCTTTACCCTGTTTCTTTTACATATGAATCTAAGGTTACACCTGCTCTTGAAGAGATGAAAGGTGCCCTGAGGATCTGCTCTGAGCTGGTTGTAACTCTTTCTTACCACTTCTGGGGAGTGGAGGCAGCTGAGGCTGGCTGGATTCAGTTCCTGTTCTGACAGCAAAGCCAAAACACAAGTAACAGACTAGCTGGGCTCAGCACTAGAGATCATCCTTGAAGGTTGCCAGACATGCAGGCTGGGCTGTGGCTCTCCTCTGTATTCCCTGTCTGTGGTAGCACCATTCTTCATCCTTATGTGTCGCTACAGGGGAGGCTGGTACCCCAAATCTGTGGCAGAAAGAGTGACCAGCATTACCACTTCCATTATGGGGCTCACTGGCTTGCCTGACAGTGCTTGTGTGCTCCCCTGAGTGTGGTGAGTGGGGTGCTGAGACCTGAGCTGTATGTGGAGGGATGAGCATACACGAATGACGGGGACATCCCTGCTGCAAGGGATCTGCCGTGCTGAGGCCTTCCAGTGGGATGAATAGTCCTGCAGGTCTTGGCTGTGCTCAGGGAAAGGCTTCTCCAACCTGGGGGGCATGGTCTTGCCCCCATATTTCTGCTGGCCACATTGCCGTCACCCCCTACTTCCAGGCTGCTACTCTGGGGTGGAAGGGAGCAGTGGGACACGTGCAGTGACCTCTTTGCTGCATTCCAGCATTTCAGAAGTCTCCCATTTCCTCTTTTCCCAACCGTATGCAGGATCAGCGTCACGCAGGCACTGACTGGTTACAGTCAGATACGGTAGAGCTGTCCCTTCACCCTCTCTGCCTGGCATGGAGCACACAGTGCCACGATGCCTGTGTTTATCTGTTCCTTAGGGCTGGGTCACCCTCCCTTTTCTAGCAAAGAGCAAGTGTCTTTTCTGGTCTGCAGCCATGTTTCCCACTCAGGAGCTCAGAATAAGGCAGGGTTTTGGTGCAAGCACCTCTGCATGTGCCTGGGCTGTGCAGGGATGTGACTTTTTGCTGTTGTTCCTGGTGGGAGATGAGCACAGCAGGGCAAGCCCTCCTTGGAGAGGAAGGGCTTTTCTGAGTTTCTCAGGGCAGTGCTTTCGTGTCTCCCACCTATGTTGGAGTATAAATTTATCTGGAAATTACCCTGGGGAAAATACTGAGGACAACAGTCATGTCTTGAACCCACAGCCTTGGAAAGGGGGTGTTGGAAGAAAGATGGAGCTTCTTGTGTTGATGGGCTCCTGGGAAGCAACACAAATGCTGATGGGGTGGTGATGTAGCAGCATGTGATGGTCAATCAGGGCACAGCCTTTCTCCTGTTGTCCATCTTGTGGCAGAGAAGAGCTCACAGCTGGTCCCCTGGAGCTGTGGCTCTCCAACAGGGCTGAGCCATTGGAGAGCCACAGTGGAGACCATGCTGGGGCACAGGGCTATGGATTGCCCTTGAGACCCTGTAGCTCAGCATGGTCTGTGGGTGCTCAGCAGGGTCAGGGAATAGAAAATGGGTGTGACAACAACCATGATCATCTGGGCAAGACTGGGATGGGGTCTGACAGTATCGCAGGCCCAGGCTGTCTGTCCTGTGCTGATGTGGAAGTGTTGGGATCACGGGGTTAGGATTTGGAGGGCACACCCTGCCCCACAGCTCGGCATGCCTGAGCCAGTCTTCCCAGAAACCCTCCTTCATGCTGTGCTGTGCTTTTGGGCCTTTGCCTTGGGGCTTCGCAGGCTGGGGAGGAACCGGCAGGGCTGGATCCAGGTGGTGCCTCCCTGGAGGTTTCCATCTTGTTCTTGCTTTCCAGGGATCTGCTACACAATATTTGACCTGGGCTTCCGCTTCGATGTGGCTTGGTGAGTTCCCTGTAAACACGGGCATCCTCAGAGCTGTGTGAGGAGGCAGGTGGTGCTGGCAGTGCCTGCCAGGAGCAGCACTTGCTTTTGAGTGATGGGCAGTGGTCACTGCATCGCAGGAGAACAAGAGCTACAGTAAGCAGGGCCTCTGCTCCCCGGGAGGTGGGATGGATGCAGCCCATGTGTTCCTGTGGGATGGATGCAGCCCATGTGTTCCTGCGGCTGGCTCCGTCCAAGGTCCTGGTGCAGCTATTGCTGCTCTGCCCTCCACGTCTCCGAGCCCAGGCTTCCGCTTCACAGTGAGGGTTTGGGAGGAAGATCTTGATCCATGCAGGTGAGGGTCCTGTGTTTCTGGCTGGCCGAGAGAGGTTCTCATGTCTTGCTGTCTGGCTGCCCAACCCATCTTGGGCTTCATAATTTGGTGGAGGGGTACCTGTTTCAGGGTAGGCTGTGTGGTGTGACTATGGGGGCTCAGCCTCTCTGCTAACTCACGACACTTCTTCCTCTCCAGGTTTCTGACAGAGACCTCACCCTACATGTGGTCCAACCTGGGCATTGGCTTGGCCATCTCCCTGTCTGTGGTGGGAGCTGCCTGGTGAGTGGGGCTTGATCTTCAGCATTCTCCTGCTGTCCCACCTTAGTAGCTGTGCATACAATGCAGTTTTCCCACAGAAGAGCAGCATAGAACAATGTGTACATGTAGGGCTGTGGGTCACCACAGCAGTGGGGCTGAATTGCTGAGCCACTGTGGGGTCTGGGTGAACCAGCCCACAGGCAGCAGTGGCAGTGGAAAGACAGGGAAGTCTCTGGAAGCTGTACCCCTGAGCCGAGGCTGTCCAGTGGTGGCTTTTGTGCCCCAGCAGTTCTGCTGGTGTAGGTGGTGAAGCCTAGGGCCACTCATACCCCAGGAGTGGCTAGGCTGAGTGCTCAGTGGCCCCCAGCTGCATGCCTGATTCTTTGCTCAGCTGAAAGATACTGGTTTCTGTATGGAATTCTGTGAGTGCCAGACCTTCCACCAACCACCCTTGTCTGCTACAGGGGGATTTACATCACGGGCTCCAGCATCATTGGTGGTGGAGTCAAAGCCCCACGGATCAAAACAAAGAATCTGGTGAGGTAAGCACAGGCCTGGGGTTAGTTCTTGTGCTGCACCTGAGTGGAAGAGATCACAACCCGCTCGGTGAAGAGGCTTCTGTCTGCTCTCTAGCTGGGTGCTGCTGGCAGACTGTTCCTTGCTGAGCTGCTGGTACTGTTTGCTTTCAAAACAAAGAGCCCTAAAGCAACCAGAGTGCTGCTTTGAAGGGTCACTGTGTGATATCATGCTGTGAATGAGCCCAGTGTGTTCAAAACAAACACCCTGAGATCACACATCCTGCCTAGGCAAGGGTTCTCCTTGCACAACCCTTCCAGAAGGAGCACAAACAGACTGGTGAAGCGCAGGGCTTCATAGGCCTGCTTCCCACAGGGTCCTTGCAGCTTACTCAGGTGCCACAGCAAAACCAGCATCCAGCCTTTGTGTGTGGCAGCTCCCCCTAGTTTGAAAGGAAAGCACTGGGTAGCTTCCCATATCACATGGGAGGGTCTGGCTGGCTGGGCATGAAGTGACAGGGGCTCCTTGGGGTGGGATCTTTCCCCTGGGACACAGGTCAGACTGACTGAGATGCTGTGCTCAGGCTTTGCCTTTCTCCCACAGTATCATTTTCTGCGAGGCCGTGGCCATCTACGGGATCATCATGGCAATAGTCATCAGTAACATGGCTGAGGTATGGGAGCACCTGGGCTGCCACGCCATCCCTGTGCCAGCCTTGGGGCCATGGTGGGGATGGGCCAGTGTTGTGAGGGATAGCCCTGTGGGGACTTTGAACAATGGTGTGCCTCTGGGAGCCCCTGGACTGGTGGTCTATATAGTGATCCTTGCCTGTGATGAAGAGAGGGTTGGGAGAGCACACACAAGGGAGATGCCACCAAGCCAGCCTGACTTGGAGTCAGGGACCGGCTCTGGCTGAAATGTGGCTGCCTCATTCTGTATCAGGGACAGGCACCTTTTCCAGAGACCACAGACTTGTCACTAACCTAGGTCCTGTGCTTTCTCTCAGCCTTTCAGTGGAGTCACCCCAGAAGAGATTGGAGCCAGGAACTACCACGCAGGTAAGGACTACTGGGTCCCTGGTGCTGTCACTGTGAGCACTGCCACACCCTGACCTCCACCTTCTGACCTACCCATGGTCTGCTGCTGGTGTCTGAAGGACATTTGACTCTTCTGCCAAAAGGCAGCTTCTTGCTTACCTTCTCGAGGTCCTCCTGCACGCAGCAGGCTGTGCTGCCCAGCAGCAGCACTGCTCCTCCACTGGGTGGAACAGTGCCCTGGCACTGCGGGAGCTGGGGCACACCTTGGAGCAGTCCTGCTCCTCAAACAGAGTGTTGCTGAGGCTTGGCAGCTCCAGGTCTTCTGTCACCTCGAGGCAGAGCTTTTGCAGCATGTCCTGGGTGCAGGTGGAAGTGGGTTACACCCTGCTCTTGCAGTATTCCTCTCTCACAGGTTTCTCCATGTTTGGAGCTGGTCTGACCGTGGGTTTTTGCAATCTCTTCTGTGGGGTCTGTGTGGGCATTGTGGGCAGCGGGGCTGCCCTGGCTGATGCCCAGAATGCCAGCCTCTTCGTCAAGATCCTGATCGTGGAAATCTTTGGCAGTGCCATAGGGCTGTTTGGGGTCATCGTCGCTATCCTGCAGGTACCTGCTTCCTGAGGCTACCAGGCCTACGTGAGCACAAGGTGCTGTCACCCTGGATGCTCTCCAGCCCCAGGGAGACACACCTGGGTTTCAGCACAAATATTCTGCACTGGGATGGAGAGGTGGCTTACAAGGGTTGGGGTGGCACAGCTCTTCCCACAGCATACTGCACCTATTTGCAACATTGTGAACCCTTCTGATCAGCCCCTCTGTCACTGAGTGTCACATTGCATGCACCTTGTGGGATGTTAGTTTCCTACCAGTGGGACTGATAAGCTGTCTGCAGCTTCTGGATGGTCCTGGGGTGCTTGGGTGGGACTGGGGTGCTGAGCTGGGGTTTTTAAGCCATAACCTAACCTCTCTTCTTTCTTTCTTTCTAGACATCTAAAGTAAAAATGGGCTGAGCCCTCTTGCATTCAGCCTGTTCCAGCCCACCCCAAGAGGTTCTGTATATACTTATTTAATGTTTCTGTACTTGATTGGGGTGGGAGATTCCTGGTGTCAAGAGCAGGAGCCTGACTGCATAGAGCCCTGTCCTGCAGATCAGTCGGCCTCTTGGAAGAAACAAATTTCTCCGTGTGAATTCTGCCCCCAGCAGCCTGGCCCAGCCCATGGGGCCCTGCTGCTGCCCGTCCCTGGTGTGTAGAATCGACCATCAGTGCAATTCTGTGTCAGTGAAATAAATATGGTTCTTGTCCAGCTCTTTCTCCTCCCTGTGCATGCTAGGGAGGTCTGCAGAGATCAAGTGCTGGTTTGGGCTGCCTCAGTGCTCAGAGATTCCACTCTGTGCCTCTGGCAAAATTCCTGTCCTGTTCCAGGAGCCTGGTGGTGTCCTGCCTGTGGGGGGTTAATTCTATTGCCTTCTCAGGCTGCAAGAGCCACCCTGTTTGGGCTGTGGAAATGCAGAGCTGTGCCTTGCTGCCTGGAGCAGGTACAAGGCTATTGGAACAGGCAGCAGGCAGTTGACTCTGCCAGGCTCCTAGCAGCCCAGCATGAGCCCAACACAAGATGCTTTGGGCCTTTCAGCTCCCATCCAGGTAGTTTAGCGTAGTGGGGGTGTACAGTGTCTGTCGCCTCATTGCTGGGGATTACCAGAAGAGCAAAGAGCAGACAAGTGAAACTTTTGCCACTTCAAAGGACGTCCTTCAGTCAGCATCTCTGTGGAGTGACTGTCAGCTGTGTGCTGGGGCTCTCCAGTCTGCAGTGCCCCTCTGTCCGGGGGGCCCTGGCAGAGGTCCCAAGGGTGGGGACACTTTGTGCTGTCTCTGTTCCGTGTCTCTGGCTGTGCTGAATAGTGTGGGGAATCTGGCTGCAGACAGCTGGACCTGCAGCTCATCTGCTGCTTGGGGGAAGGGAAGAACAAGGTCCTTCTGCATGTGCTCTGCAGAGTGCCTGGAGGCTGCTGCTTCTGCACAAGGGCCCTCATCCTGTTCTACCAGTATACCTTCATAGAGAAAAAGCACTGATCTTCCAGTGCTGTGTCAGAGCAGATGCACACTTAGAGCTGCCCTTCTCTCTTCCCCTCTGGACGCCTCAGTCTGGGGCAGCAGTGAGACTGCTGGAGCCTGCTGATTCTTGCCCTGCCTAGGGCAGCTGCCTCTGCATGACCCCTCTGAGATCTGCTGCTCTTCTGCCTCTGTTCCACATTGTCCAATGAGTTTTGGGACCGCAGCATATTTCAGCTGTGGGTGCATCACAGTGGTGGGGGGAAAACCAAGCCCCTGCCCATGCTAGCTGTGCTGCCTGTCCCCCATGGCTGGAGGCTCTCACAGGAACAATGTGAGACCTGTGTAGTGGCAGGACACAAACTGCACCCTGCCTGGTTGGAAGAGTGTCAGGTGTGGGCAGATTTTTGCCTGTCTGGTGGGAGCTGCAGAGCCATTTCATCAGACCCACACTAAGCTCAGGAAGGAGATGCCTGGAGTTGGAGAGGCTGTGCTGGTGTTAGAGAAGCTGCTTTATGGGTTAATCATCTTCCTGGTTAGCAGCTGTCTTGAAAGACTCACCCACTTGTTTTTCAGGGATGGGCCTTGCTCTGCCCTGCCCTGCCCTGCCCAGATAGAAATGCATCTGCTGTCAGAAATGTGCCTCTGTGAGGTCCTTTTCCACTCTCCCAATCTGGCCTACATATATCACAGCTTTGTCACGGGAGTGGGCTCCAGACTTGCCCACAGGTCCCTTATAAGGATATGAGACCCATCGGGGCTACTCCTAGAGTGACCCACAGGACACCTACCATAGCCAGCAGTGATAAGGTGGGCACACCCTGTACTCACTTCATTCTGGGTGTGCATGCTTGGGTTCCAGGACTTGGACTAAACACCTGCTAAACACCTGGTGCTCAAGCAGAGAAAAAAAACTTAAACAAGGCTCCAGGATCTTACACCTTGTCTCATTTAGAAGCAGCAGCAGCAGGAGTTGAAAGATATTGTGGTAACCACATGTAGGTATTGATGAGAAAAATGCCACCTGCTGAGGAGCCAAACCAAGAGCTGGAGGCAGAAGTTGGACTACTTTCAGCAGGGCTTATTTGCAGGGGTGGAGCAGGGTTGGAGCAGGGCTGGGCTGGGTGGGTGCCATTCAGTTCTCTTCCGAAAGGTCTGCTGAAGGGAGCTTCTGAAAGGAGCTGGAAAGCCCTCGCTTGGGTGAGCAGCTAGGCATGGCAGGAGGAGAGGCTTCAGGGGACAGGGTTGCTCTGAACAGGCACAAGTGCTGGGGAAGGGAGGTGAAGGGGTAGCAGGAAAGGAAAGGCTGCAGACAGTCCAAAAACTACTTGTGGTGAGACCAAACCAAGATCTTTCACTGATGCCATTGTGGTAAGAAGAGTGACATTCCCAATGTTTCCTAGCAATGAAACACAGGGTGGTGTCAGGGGAAGGAGCCACAAATAGGTTGCAACGGACGCTGAGCCAGCACCAACGGCCGAGAGCCTGGGAGTCGCCGCAGGTGGGTGCTTGGAAGCGCTGCCTTCCGCCAACAAGGAGCAAGGGAACGAAGAAAGGCCGGGACACCCTGTGCCTGTGTCCCAGAGGTGCCTGGAGGGTCCCCGGTGCCGCGCCTGAGGCGAGGGCTGAGCATCCCGTGGTAGAGCCGGAGGCATCGCGCACCCCGGGGTGTGTCTGCATCCGTGGGATCCGCGTCCGTGGGCCCCGGTGCCTGTGGGATTGCCCTCCTCGCCCCGCGGCTCCGGGGCGGGCGGTGGCGGCGGCCCCGCCCGGTGCGGCGGCGGCGGGCGGANCTGGAGGAGGAGGAGAAGGAAGAGGAAGAGAAGAAGGCGGCGGCAGGGGCCGCTGACCGGCGCCGGGGCGGCGCGGCAGCCCCGAGGCCGCGGTGAGTGGCGCGGCGCGGGCAGGCCTGGCCGGGCGGGGGAGGCCCGGGATGCGACCCGGGAGAAGCGATCCTGGTCGCTCGCGGTCGGCATCACTCTGGCTCGGGAAAAAGCCTAATTTTGAGGTTGTTTCTCATTTTTAAAATAAGTTTTTGCGTGCGTCGGGGACTGGGAAAAATTAGGGGGCGGGGGAGTGTTAGTTGTGCTGAATGCGGCCCCTCGCCCCACTTTTGGCCGGGAGGTGGCCACCTTTAGGGCGTCGGGGCCACTGGCTCCCACCGTGCCTTCCTTCTCCCAGCCCTGGGATGTCTTGTGGGAAGGATTGAGTCCACGGGGTTGAGCATCCCCTCCAAAACGAGCATCACCAGCCCCTTGGCACATACTGCACTGGCTTGAAACCCTGGGGACCAGCTCCCCAGCCCACGTTGCTTTTGGCCTCTACCCCCTGCACAGATGCTGCGGTGGGGGGAGATGACATCATATTTCATAACCCCCTCCTTAGCAGTTTAAGCCCACTCATGGTGTCCTGTGGCTGCTGCTTGATGGAGTGCTTTGCTTTTGTTCTTGCTGAGCATCACTCTCTACTTGCCTCATGGACCATTCTGCCAAAGGGCCCCTAAAACCAGCTCTGATTTTTCCCTGTTGCATCCCCATCTGGCTGTTGAGGCACCACTATTCCATGTACAGCACAGGTTTTTGGGGAGGGTTTCTGGCAGGTGCTGGGGGCAGGCAGCATGGACTGTGTAGGGTGAGAAGGCACTGTGGTTGGGGGAAAGTTTGAGCAATAACAACAAAGCCAGCTTTTCTTCAGAGGGTTACTTTCTAGAAAAAAACTGGATGTGGGACTGATGACACATGCCAGGATACCCCTATCCACAGGGATACTGCTCTGCATCTTGCAGAGAGAGGGTGGACATTGTTGGAGTGTTGGGCTCAGAGCCTTTTCTAGCACCTCCCTGCCTGTGGTGGGTTCCAGGGTCTGCCTGCTAGAGTCAGTCCTGGAACTGGGAGAGGACAACCAGGGTTGGTTGAAGGATCCTGTTTCACAACTCAGCTCTGATCCCATACCCATCCAGTGCGGTCATCACTGCCGACTCAGTGCCCTGCGGCTCCCTGGGGGGCCCCACTGGACAGGGCCAGCAGCTGCCAGTGACCGGTTGCCGGCACTGTTGGGTGCTACCTGCACTCCTGCTGAGGGTCTTGCTGCAGACCCCCAGCCATCATGATCCCCCCAGGGACCATGAAGCAGCTCTGGCCTGTCCCAAGGTCCTCAGGGCTTTGTGAATCCTGATGACTGTCCCTTGTGATTGCTTGGCCATGTCCTAGCAGCTTCCCTGAAAGCAGGGACTAGCAGGGCAGGGATCAGGGCAGGAACTGGGGTGCATGGCTGTGCTGTGGCCTGAGCCCTGGCAGTGGCAGGGCTGGAGAAGGCCAGATGGTTTGACTTGTCTGGGACTCTCTAGTGACTCTCCCAGCTGGCTTCTCGTCAGGGCTCTGGCCCAGCTCCAGGTGTCATGTGGGAGATAAGGGGACCCTGACTTCCAGCAGTGCAGTCTCCCAGGAGGCCTCACCATCAGGGGGAGGGGTGAGGATCTGTGCTGCCGGCTGTAAGCCAGACCCCCCTGGATGTGGCAGGGAACCCTGACTCAGAGGGGCTGGGATGTCCTGCTTGGCTCAGCTTGGCTTGGCTCCGTGTCTGCCGTGCAGCTCTGCTCCCCCGCTGGGTGCCTCGAGGAGGGCCCCTGCCGGCGTGACTCTCATTGCCGCCCTGCTTTGGTGCTGCTGCTGGGGTGTAGCTCTGTGGAAAGGGAGCAGGATGGGTAACAGGGAAGTGGGGGTGTCTCAGAAAGGGGTGGCTGGTGGGGACACCTGTGGTGCCCTTGGGACATCCCAGGCTGGCTATGTTTTTGTAGAGCGTAGCCTTTGTCAAGGGCCCAACCTCCATGGAGGCTCTTTGTGGCCAATCTGGAGGTGTCTGCATCCTTGGTCTGGGTGGGAAAAAGGAAAGGGGAGTGGGTCTGTCCTGTTCTGGTCTTGGCCTAGGAAAGCACGGAGGGGGCTTGCTATTTTGGGCTGAGGATCTCTCATATCTTCATGGTTGTGCCTTCAGAGCAGGGATCCAGGTGCAGCATTCCCCCTGGGGTGCTCTCTGGCATACCAGCCTGCAAGCCCTTCATGTCTGCATCAGGCCTGTGCTGCTCCTGCTGTTCCAGTGTCATTTGGGCTGGGTTGGGGGCTCAGGCTCATGGTGTCCTGAGTGTGAGATGTCTTGGCAGGATCAGGACCGTGGCTGGAGCCGCCCCCTCTGCCCCACCAAGCGCACATGTCTGCCTGCCCGTGCCCAGAAGATGACCAGGCTGCTCTTGGGGGTGACCCTGGAAAGGATTTGCAAGGCCGTGCTGCTGCTCTGCCTGCTCCACTTTGTCATCATCATGATCCTCTATTTTGACGTCTACGCGCAGCACCTGGACTTCTTCAGCCGTTTCAACGCCAGGAACGCCTCGCGCGCCCACCCCTTCTCCAACTCCTCCCGCCCCAACGGCACCGTTCCCAGCTATGGGCCAGCTGGTGCTGAGGCCCCATCCCCCAGCACCAAGCCCAGCACCAACCAGTCTGCCACTGAGAAGCCCTTGCAGCCCTGCCAGGAGACACCTCCTGGCTTAGGTGAGACATGCTGGGTGAGCATTGGGGATGAATTTGGGCTCTGACTCTGAACATGGGGCTAAGGTGGGTGCTCATGGCTGACATGCTTATTCCCTGGGCCCTGGGCATGGCTCTCCCGCAAAATAGTAGAGAAATTCCAGCCTGGAACTGTATCAGGACAGCTGGTTTCAGGTTTTGTTAGCCCAGTGTCTTTGTTGAGGAAAGGTTTTGGGTGCTCTCTGCCCTCGGAAGTGCCGGTCCCCCTTGCAGGTCCCCCTCGCTGTTTGCTTTACCACTCCGGGCAGGAGCAGCAGGTGACCATGACCCTGACCATGTCCTGTCCTGTGGGCATCGCCCTGCCCTCCCTCTCACAGTTGGGCGCCTGCTCATCGAGTTCAGCTCTCCCATGAGCATGGAGCGAGTGCAGCGGGAGAACCCTGATGTACGCCAGGGTGGCAAGTACACCCCCCCTGACTGCCTACCCCGGCAGAAGGTGGCCATCCTCATCCCCTTCCGGCACCGCGAGCACCACCTCAAGTACTGGCTGCACTACCTGCACCCCATCCTGCGCCGGCAGAAGGTGGCTTACGGTATCTACATCATCAACCAGGTGAGGGGGGCAGGGGCAAGAGGGTGGTGGGGCTGGGGTGGACAAGAAGGCATTGCTGAGCTTTGCCCTGCAGTTCGGTGAAGACACCTTCAACCGGGCCAAGCTGCTCAATGTGGGATTCATGGAGGCACTCAAGGACGACGAGGAGTATGACTGCTTCATTTTCAGCGATGTGGACCTCATCCCCATGGATGATCGCAACCTGTATCGCTGCTACGAGCAACCACGGCACTTTGCTGTTGGCATGGACAAGTTTGGGTTCAGGTGGGTGCCCTGGGGAGCTGGGGTGTTTCTGCCCAGGCAGGGCTGGAGTGTCTCTCTGGGATGGCATCAAGGCAACCACCCTTGATTGTCACCTGGGCCAGGCATGAGGTCAGTGGCTCGAATTGTGGACCTGAGATGGGAGAGGGCACAGAGCCCTGTGTATGAGGGTGACACAGGAAAGGGTTGGTCCTTGTACTTGGGGGGCCCCATGGGGCTCGCCTCCATCTTTGCCTGTTCCTGGTGCTGACCCATTTGCTGTCAACCTGCAGGCTGCCCTATGCCGGCTACTTTGGTGGTGTCTCTGGGCTGAGCAAGTCCCAGTTTCTGAAGATCAATGGCTTTCCCAATGAGTACTGGGGCTGGGGAGGAGAGGACGATGACATCTTTAATCGGTAGGTACCCAACCCCTCTCTAGCACTGACTGGTTGGGGTGTACGAGGCTCCCCACCGAGCACTGAATTAGCACTGGTGGTGTTCCCGGTTTTGTGGGGGATGTGCACGGGCCATGCTACATGTCAGGGAGGGATTGAATTGCACTCCAGCTTTGGAGCTGATGACCCTCACAGATGGAACTGGCCTTTCCCATGGTTCTGGGGGCTGCGGGGCACCCCTCTGCCTCCCTTGTGGCTGAAGCCTGCAGCATGGTATGCACTGCACCCGCAGGGTGGTATTCCTGTGGGCTCTGCTCCATACAAGGGCTGGGATGCTAGACTTGGATGTCCAGGGCTGAGATCAAAAACTTGGAAGCATCTCAGTGGTGGCCATGCAGCAGCCACACAGTCATTCCTGCCAGCAGCCAGTAGGCAGCAGTACGGCTGTGTGCTGAGCAAAGCCCAGTCCCCCCACATGCTGCGTTGGGTGCCAGAGCTGGTGCCAGTGGCCACCTCACCTCCCATGGGTTCCCCCACGGTGCTGCCCAGGGAAGCAGTGTGCAGCCAGTGGGGTGTAACCAGACTATAGTGGCCAGACCAGCAAAACACCCTTGTGGAAGCCCTGGGCACATGGCACACTTCATTTCTACACAAGGTGGGCTCAGGGTGGGGGACAAGAAATGTGTGGAGCTCTGGAAGAGCTTCAGGCAGCCCTTGATCTGAGGGGAGGGCTCCAAAGGAAAGGCTAGGCAGCGGCATTCAGGGAATGTAAAGGGCAGGGGCCGCAGAGGGAAGAAGGAAGGGAGGGATGGATGGCTGCACATGGATGGCTGCCTGTATGCGGCACAGGCTGAGTGCAGCTGCCGGTCCCTGGATGGGAGTGGCACTTCGGGCATACTGCCATGGGGCGTGTGGCACCCTAGGTCATGACACTGGCCTGGGTGGGGCCTGGCTTTGCTCATCTTGGCACAGCTTCATTGAACCAGGGACAGGTTTATTTGCCTGGGGTGTGACCCTGGAGGTCTCTGGGCTGGGGAATGTCCCACCCTGGTGCCCGCACACTGATCCCACCCTGCTCCTGGCCCCCAGCATCTCCCTGAATGGCATGAAGGTGTCGAGGCCCGACATCCGCATTGGGAGGTACCGCATGATTAAGCATGAACGCGACAAACACAACGAGCCCAACCCGCAGAGGTGAGTGAGCCACAGGGCTGGGGCAGTTGGCACGCTGGGCAATCACTTGGCTGCTCACCCCCACAGAGGTCCAGCACTGCTGGCACTACAGCAAGACATCCCTCCATCCTCATCCCGCTCTTCTTTCCACCAGATTCACCAAGATCCAGAACACCAAAATGACGATGAAGCGGGATGGGATCAGCTCGCTGCAGTACCGGCTGGTGGAGATCTCCCACCATCCCATGTACACCAACATCACGGTGGATATTGGCAGGCCACCACCCCGCCTGGCCCGCGGCTAGTGCTCCTGTCAACAGGAACTGCTGTGCCTAGGCTGGCTGGGCATAGTGGGTTTTGCCCCAGCTCAAGAGCCAGGACTGGACAGGGATGTTTTCTGCCTACTCTGCTGCCTTCTGGAGACGGCTGCCCCCCAGCCGGCCCTTTGGTCCCCAGGATTTCTCCATCTCCCCCATCCCCACGAGTGTGTTTGCAGGACCCCTGCCCCATACGTGGTGTGTTGGTGGATAAGCCCGGCTGCCCTGCGAGCAGCTCCTGGCACAGAGGATAGGGGGCAACCCCAGGCCTGGCAAGGAGCCCCCAGTCCATGCCAGCTCCTGCCTGCACCCTGGGTGGGGAGGGTGAAATCCCACTGCTCTGTGAGAGCTGGAGGGTTGCCACCAGTGCTGTGAGAAGTGGGGTGCAGGCTTCCCCCTTTACCAGCGCTGGAGCCACTGCTGCCCCAGCTGGGGATGGGAGCAGCCTGGGGCCCTCAGGCAGGCAGGATCAGGGCAAGGTTGCTGCCCTGGCCAGGCACTGCCCATGCTGCTGGGCACACAGACGTGGCTTGCTGTCTTCCTCTGCTTTAGTCTGGTGCTTAGAGCCGGGCCCTGTCTCAGCTCTGCCAAACAGAGACCTCTGATTAGCGAATGCCCCTCGCTGTGCCTCAGTTTCCCCAGGGCTGGGGGGATGGCAGCTGTATCCCATCCCCCTTCCCCAAAGGCAGGTGCTGTGTGTGTGTGCAGACCCTGCCTGTGCCTGCCCTCACCTGTCCTCCCCCCTTTGGTGGCAGAAATAGGGCTCATTTGAACCCCCCAGCCCCTTTTGGTGGGGGCTGGTGCAGCCCCTCTAGCAGGGAAGGGGTCTGCCCCTTGAGGTCTCCCCTTGTCTGCCTTCCCCCTTCCAGGCCAGGGGCAGGGGGGCTGCAGGCAGGAGGGGCCAAGACCATGCAGGGCAGGAGCCCTGTGCCCCTCCATGGGACTGGGAGCCCCAGCACCCCTGACACTCGATGGGGGACCAAGAGCAGTGGGGTTGGGAGCAGGGCAGCTCGCCAGGGCTGGGGGGCACCGGTGACTTTTGTACATTTGAATGTCTGACCCTTTTTTCAGCGTATGTTGAATGCAACATTCGGTCGTAGAGACCGGGGGTTTTGTATTTAATAAAAGTTTGAAAAGTTGTCAGACTTTGTGGGGGTTGTTGTGGGTGGGAGAAAGCACCATCTGACGAGGAAGTGGGATTGTGGAGTATAGAGAGGAAGTCCTGCAATAAAGCCTTTTTTCTTGGCTGGGAGGCAGAGCCCCTGCCTCAACCTGTCCACCCTTGGGGCCCCCCCAGCTCACTCAGCAATGCAGAGGGGCCTAACAAAGTGCCCACCTAAGGCAAAGTGCACAGTACATGCACAGCATAAAGCCAGCTGCCCTCACTGTGCTATGGACATTTGCTGCCCTCCTGTCCATTTGGGGACAATGCTTTCCCCCAGCAGGGATAAGCCAGTCCTCCATCCTCTGCCTTACCTCCAGCTGGTTTTGTATGTCCAGGTAGGGCAAAGAATTCCCCAGAACCTAGCCTGCTGTTGAGTGCCAATAACTGGCATCAGCGGGGAAAAGAGCTGCACCCATTAAGTGTGATCCCCCACTCTTCAACTCCTCCCTTCCCCCATATGGTTCCCAAAGAAGGGCACAGCAGGACACAGCCTCAGGAATATAAATCTCATTAAAATCTAGGATACTTTAGAACTCTACACCAGGAGAGACACTGGCACAGGCAGTGCTGCCCAGAGACACTGGCACAGGCAGCACTGCCCAGGGACGCGCGCATTATTGCTAACAATTAGAGGTGAAGAGTAGCGGCGTGACTCGAGGGGCAGGGCACGGGCACCATGCGGGAACCTGCGCCCCTCGCCGCGGCGGGACGGGGGGCTCGGGACGGGGAGCTGGAACATCCTGCTGGGGCTCGCCGCCCACTGCCTCCCGCCACCGTGCCAAGCTGTGCCATGTCCCTGTGCCAGCCTCGGGGCTGCAACATAGGGAGCACAGGGTGCTGGCTGGGAGAGGAGCAAGTGGGGTAGGAAGGGTCTCATCCCATCCACCCCAAATCAAGAGCTCCAAGCCCCTTGGCTGGAGCTGGAAGACAGATTTAAAACTGCCCGGCCATTGCCAGTGCATCCTGTCCCACTAATACTGGTTGGGGAGTGAGCATCCCCAGATGGCTCGGAGCGAGTGGGCTGGTGCAGCCCTTTGTGTCTCCGCTGGTACCTTTTGCTAAGCAGCAGCTGGGGGAGGCCAGTCCATCCTGCTCCCCCTTAGCACCATGGAGGGTCGTCCCCTGCCAGTGCTGGGGATGCCAGGGAGAGCTGGACCTCATCCATGCCTGGTTACCCCTCGGCCAGGCTTAAGTACTTCCCAGCCTCCTGCCCCACTGTGGGGCAGGCAGCAGCATTAGGCTGTGCCCATGCTACTTGTGGCTGTGCCCAGCTTTGTAGGCAATGCCTGGCCACCCAGTAGGGCACCCACAGACCCCAGTGGGGCCACAGGGTGGAGGGGTGCATGGAAGGGAGCATGCCAGCTCACTGCCTGCACAGCCCCGGTGTACCGTGCGTATGTGCATGCCCACGTATGCCACATGTGTGCCCATGCTGTGTCTGTGAGGGACACACACGTGTACACACGTGTGCTCTAAGTGCTTGTGTCTTGTGCCGTCAGATCCCCCTGCCAGTGCAAGCAACATGCTTGCCCCCCACCCCCGTGTCCCTGTGCTGGCCTGGTGCCTGGCAGCACTGGGTATGACCACCTGTGAGACCCAGTAGGCTCTGAGCCATAGTGGGTGTGCACCCAGGCTGGGGGTCCTGCAGTGCCAACCCCTGCCACGATGGCCTTGTGCACACACAGGCCATGGGCAATCCTGGCATGCCCAACCCTGGTCCCGCCCCATATCCTCCCCATGGGAAGATCAGGAGGGTGCCCCATGGCAGGGCAGGCTGCCTGACTTAGGGAAGGGGGGGTGGGAGCCTGGGAGCATCCCCCCCCCCCCAGCCTGTGCATACCCCCAGGTCAAGGCCCCTGCAAAGTGCCTCTGGCTCCCGGCCCTCCCGGGGCTGTGCCCCCTCCTCTCTTGTCCCAGCGTCGAGCACAAAGGTTACCGTAAACACGAGGGTTAACGAATGCCACGGGGGCGGGGGTGGGAGGGGTTAACCGGTGAGGAGGTGGGGGGGGGTCTCGGGGACGGGTGCTGAGAGCCCCCATGGTCCGGTGCGGCCCGGAGCCAGGCTCCGCCAGCGGAAGGTGCAAGAGGGGTTAGAGGGGGTGCGGGGATTGTGGGGGGTCACAGTCTGGAGTCCTGGCTGTGGGCTGAGCCATTGCTGCCCTGCACGGGCGATGCAGCCGCTGCTTCATTCTGGCCCTTCTCTGGCTGCAGGGGCTGCACCTCCAGGTGGGACTCGGTGGAAGGGCTGAACGCTGGAGCGTAGCGCCCGCTGCGGTGCTCTGGCAGCGCTGGGCCCCAGTCCTTGCTTGCCTTGGTAGCATTTTTCAAGCGCTAGAAAGGGAGAGGATGAAGACAAGATTAACACCTACCATCCTCCCCACTCTGCACCAACATGCCAGCAGCTTCCAGGGGTGCACAGACATGTGGTGCCCCATGCATGCTGCCTGCGCACAGCCACTGCTGACAGCTCCAGTGAGGTCAGGGACAGCCTTGATGGCAGCCTCAGGTGGGACGTAGACTAAGGGGTGTGGGCCTGTTATTTCTGGGTCGGAGAGATTTTAGCTTGCTTGCAGCTGCTAACTTTTTCCCAAGGAAAAAGTTCTCAAGAAAGCTTCTTCTCAAAACAATCTTAGCAAACAACTATCCTTTCTCAAAACAATCTTTCTCCAGGTAGTGTTTTACTTTTCTAGTTCTCAAAACATTTTAGCTGTTCTCTAGTTTAACCAATGAAATTAGAGAGGTGTCATTCCTATTCACCAATTATGTTAAGTCTGTATCAGAACATTTTATAAAGTAGTAAGAATTAGACAATAAAGCCTTTTTTCTATGCTCTTTGCCTTCTCAAATATTTAGAGTCTCTCATCCTTTTTTCGTGTCCTACAACAACAAAGGGGTGTAGCCCCTGGCCACCCACCTCAAGCAGTGTGTCCCCCTCAGAACGGCACACTTTGTAAATGGCGTAGATAGGGATGCAGATGACAGAAGACAGAGCCATGAGGAAGCCAATGCTGATGGCCCAGGTAGGGTAGACATACTCATTGTAGGAGATGGGCCGGTACTGAATCACTGTGAAGACCAGGATGAACTGGGAAGGGATAGGCAGGATCAGCCAGTGGGGAGCAGCCAGCTTGCTCTGTGCCCCCACAACTTCCCCACTCTGCCCTATTGCTGCTCTCCTGCGTCCAGCACTCTCCAGGGAGTGCCGTGTCCAGGTGAGCTCCTCACCCCCCTCCTCCCACAGCCCAATGCCCCATGGTTGTGATGCTCACAAATATGATGGCAGGTGAGATGAAGCGCCAGCAGATCTGGAAGAAGAGTGGGGGAGGAAAGCCCAGCATCATCTCAATGTCCTTGAAGTAGTTGCGGTGCCCTGGGGAGAAAAGTGACTATCAGCCTGGTGGTGACCTGAGCCTGCTCACCGCGCACCTGGCTCCAGCCCCAGCGCCATCATGGTGGGACCCACGAGGCTCCCCAGGCCACAGCTCCCGACTGGGCAACAGCCTCCCCACGTAGCACAGAGCAAACTGCTGATTGGCCAAATGTTGGGGCAAACCCTTCCCCATTGGCTGGCTGGGTCAGCCCTACCGTACGATTGGCTGCAGGCAGCTGCACCTACCATAGATGTACATGATGGCCACGCACATGATGCAGGAGATGACCACCAGGGAGAAGCTGGCAGCGTAGTTGTCCATTAACAGGAGCCAGTAAATGCCCGCCTGGAAGACAGACGCATTGGCACAGCTGCCCCTACGGTAGCACTGCTGCTAGCAAGGCAACAGCACAACCATTCTGACTGTGCCGCTAACACACAGCTCCGATACCAACACCATGGCAATGCCTGACATCAGAGTCAGCATGGAGACACATAATTCTGGGTACAGTGCCCAGTGTTGGCATGGCAAGACCAGGCCCTGGCTGTCACTACCATCACAGTGGCAACAAAGTGGAGGTGGCTGGTGAAGGTGGCAATGGCACCCTGTGGCAACAGTCCCATGGACACCTACCTGTGTGGTGAGCGGGACGCCCAGCAGGAAGCCAGCCACAGCCACTCCCAGCGTTACAAAGGTCTTTTTGCGGATGATCCACTCGTTGCCCACCTCATCCACAATGGCCGTGACCAGAGTCTCCAGCAGGCAGAACTACATAGGGGGCAGAGGGGGCAGCAAGTCACCACCCTGGCCCCACCATGCCACCCCATTTGAACATGCTGGCCCCACCATGACCTACCTGTGTACCCAGGCCCAGGAGGATGAGCATAAAGAAGAAGAGAATGGACCACAGTGGCGAGATGGGGAGCAAGGTGAGGGCCTCAGGGTAGGCGACGAAGGCCAGGCCTGGCCCGTGGTCAGCCACCTTGGAGACATCCACACCCAGGTGGTTGGCCATGAAGCCCAGGATGGAGAAGATGACGAAGCCAGCATAGACGCTGGTAGCACAGTTGGTGATGCTGATGATGATGCTGTCCCTATGGGAAGAGGAGTCAGGGCCAGCAGAAGACACAAAGGCAGTGGAAGGGCTGGGGGACTGTGCTCAGGCACTCACCGGTAGCAGTTGTTGTTGAACTTGTTGTAGGAGGCCATGGTGATGAGCCCGCCCCAGGCACAGCCCAGCGAGTAGAAGATCTGTGAGGCCGCGTCACCCCACACCTGTGGCAGTGGGATGGTCAGTGCTGTGCCCCCAGCCCTGCTCAGCTGCCCGCCACCCTTCATCCCTGCTCACCTTGGCATTGAGGATCTTGTCCCACTGGGGCGTCAGGTAGTACATGATGCCAGTGACGGCCCCCTCCAGCGTGATGCCGCGCACAAAGAGGATGGTGAGCACCACATAGGGGAAGGTGGCCGTGAAATACACCACCTGTGGGGCAGCACCTCAGTCAGGTGGGGATAGGGGCAGGGGTGGGGACACAGGCAGGTGTGGCTAAGGTGTGGCTATGGGCTGGGGTTATGGTCCAGAGAGTGGAGTGACAGACCAGGAAGAGAGGATAGGGTCCAGAGAAGGGACAATCGTCAAGGAGGTAAGACCATGGCCACATGGGAGGAGCTGTGTCCGGAAGGGATGTGGACAGGTCACAGGGGTGTGGCCTTTCCCAGAGTGGGAGGAGCATACACAGAGGGCGGGGACAAAGAGGAGGAGCTGTGACTAGAAGGGATGGGAACATGTCCACAACAGGAGGTTCATTCCCAGTAGGGATGGGGCTGTGCCTAGAGGGGACATGGCCATCTATCCTGAAGGCATGTCCACACCCACAGGGAGGGGCCTGAAGAGGGAGCACACAGGTACCTTCCCCGAGGATTTCACGCCCTTGATGAGGCAGAGGAAGACGACGACCCAGGAGACACCAAGGCAGCCCAGAAGGGGCAGCCGCACCTCGCCCAGGTTCCCAATGTCATCCGACAGGTTCAGCACATACCTCCTGTATGGGGAGGGGACAGCAGTGTCAGTGGGGCCCAACCATCATCACATCCTCAATCCCTGATCCCAGGCCCCAGTACCTCCAGTACTCCTCGCTGGGGCTGGTGCGCTTCTGGGTGCTGTTGAGGAGCTGGGTGATGTTGAGGGCAACACGGCTGGAGAGGTTCCCGTCCAGCACCCCCACGCAGTCGGGCGTGTTCCAGGGGTTGCTGCAGTACGTCCAGGGCAGCACGCGCGTCATGGACACAAAGAAGTAGTAGAAGGCAATACAGATCACCACGTTGTAGTAGATCCCGATGTATGTGGACACCACCATCATCCCGTAGCCCACGCCTGGGAACAGCACCGGGGAGGGGTGAGCGGCAGGGTGCAGCAGCACGGCATGGTGCACAGCACCAGGGGTTGTGGCATGGGAGGAGTGGGCGGCATGCGATGCTGTCAGCAGCCTTGCAGCCATACTGTGGCTCAGTGCCTGGCTGTGGCACGGGTGTGAGGAGCACTATGCATGGCATCCTCTATGTCCAAACAAGCCTAGTGGTGCTGAGGGTCTCCTGGGACACATGGCAATGCACACAGGCTGCAGGCAAACCCTTGGGGTCTGCAGCCTGACAGAACAACTGGGTGGGGGTCAGTCCTGGCTACAGTGACTTTAGGCCTGAAGTTATCTGGTGGCGTGTGACAGGCCACATGAGCACAGGGAAGTGCACCCCAGGCTCAGCATGCCACTGTGCAGAGCACACAAGAGCATGTGCATGGACTGCTTGTACTCAGACATGACACTGGGGGCATGTCACCTGGCAGGCAGCCTGCAGGCGTGGGCCAGGGGAGCCAGCAGCATGGGAGCACACCGGTAAGCCAGGAGATGCACCTGGAGCAGGGTCCAGCCATGGCTGGGCAAGCACATGGGCACAGCACCTGCTCCTATGGTCCAGGGAGACAACTGCAGAAGCATGCCCACAGCTGGGAATACCACAGTGTGTTCAGGGGACCTGAACGGCCTTTACAAGAGTGATGCACTGGGAACACGTGTGGCGTATGCAGGGATGTGTGGGTAATGCCTGCAGTGGATGCCAGCGCAGGGCTGGGGTTTGCGCAGGAGACGCGACGCGTGTGCACAGGGGCAAGTGTAATGCGTGCAACGGATGCCAGGCAGGCTGTGCAGGGCAGTGTAGCCAGGGTGGGCACGTGCACAGGGGACGAGTGCAGTGCAGACCATGATCCATGCGCAGGGCATGCGTGTGCAGGACTGCGTGAGCTGCAGGTGCCTGCACCGGGCCATGTGGTGTGCCAGAGGTGTGTGTGCACCCCATGGTGTGTGAGGGTCACACCAGCTGATGGGCACTGTGACAGCAGGTGTCCCATGCTGGCCTGTGCCAGTATGGACAGGCAGCTTCTTACCTTTGAACATGGGGCTGACCCTCCAGACGCCAAGGCAGCCCTGGCTGGCAAACTGCCCAAAGGAGAGCTCCATGAAGAATAGGGGGATGCCGCAGAACACGAGCATGATGAAGTAGGGAAACATGAAGGCACCTGGTAGGCAGGAACCAGAGGATGAGTGAGCAGTAACCCCAGGCACAGCTGTGCTTCCCATGCCCTGCAACACCCCAAGAAATACCATGCGGGGCTGGGGTGAATACCCCCACACCTGCCCAGATGAACCCCACTCCCCTGGCCCCTGACACCCACCTCCCCCATTGCGGTAGCAGAGGTATGGGAAGCGCCAGACGTTGCCTAGGCCCACGGCATAGCCCACGCTGGTCAGCACAAACTCGATCTGGTTGCCCCAGTTGCCACGCTTGACGCTCTTCTCCTGCTTGCCCTGCTCCCCGGGCACGGCGCCGTTCTGCAGAGAGATGCCGTAGGATGTGTCAACTGGGGACCCCCCTGCTGGCCCCATTGGAAGGGTGACAGCCGCCAAACAGGACTAGGAGGTCCCCGGCATCCTTCCCTACCCAGCCCCCCCTGCCCGCCACGCACAGGCTGTGCCAAGGAGGAGTCGGCCCCCCCCCAATGAATGGCTCTGCCCAGAGCTCGGCTGCAGCAAAGGGAGAGCCTGCAACTCATACAAAGCAGGTCCAGGCACCAGAGCACAAAGGGGCCTCTGTTCTTGTGCCCCCCCGCTCCCCTGCGCCCGGCGAGAGAGGTCCTGCTGGGTGGCCACTGCCCACGACTGGGGGGGAAATTGTGGGACCCTTGGGTTGAAGCAGAAGCCCCTCTCGATGGGAAGTGAGGTGCAGTGACTAGAGCTGGCAGGGGCCTGGGTATCCCCTGGAAAAAGCACCCTGCTTCAGCCAGGGTCCTGCTGCCAGCTCAGCACTAAGCAAAGGCACCATGCCTGGGGCAGCTCACAGGGGGTCCCATGCAGTTGGTCCCCTGTGTGGACAGCTCCAGTGCCCAGCTGTCTCTCACTGCAAGTGACTGGAGGGGCAGGAGGGCAAGAAAGGGCGCTTTGTGCAGTCTGCCATACAATGTGAGCTCACACCAAGGAGGACAACAAAGGAGATGAGTGCCTGTCATCCCAGCAGGGATGGCACCCATCACCCCATGGCTCTATCCCAGCACAGCCCTGGGGTCGTACTAATGTCCTGTGTGATGCTGTGGAGTTCTAGCAGGTTAGTCTGAGGGTAGATGGCATTTCACAATGCAGGGGTGCCCCAAGCCCTCCCCTCCCCACCTGAGGCCAGGTGATGGATGGGTGCATGGGGTGAGAGTGCTGGTTGCCATAGTCCCACAGCACCCATGCTGTTACAGAAGCAGTATAGGGTGCCAGCAGCCCTAGGAGCCTGTTGGAATTCCAAAGTGCTGGTCTCACCACCATAGACACCTCAGTGCCCATGCCCACCTCACGCCTCTCTCCCAGCTGCCCCCCCTCTCCATGTGCCCCCCACAACGGCTGGCGGCGGCAGTGAGTGGGCCACAAATGGGAGCCGTCACTTTGGATCTGCTCACGCCGGCGGGGCGCAGGCAGCAGGCGCGGTGCACCTAACCGTATCATTTGATTAGGGCCGGCACAGCCGGGACGTGATGCCCAGCGACTCCGGCACCGCGCTGCCAAACAAAGCCATCTGCTGCGAGCGGGGCCCGCACGCGCCGCGGGCTGCGGGGGGGCTGCAGGGGAGCGGGGCTGCAGGACAGGGGCGAGGGGGGATCGGAGGGCACTTCAGGCAGGGCTGTAGGGGCAATACGCTGCCGTGCCCAGCCAGGGAATAGGAGTGCCTCAACCTGACCCTGTGACCCAAGGGTCCAGAAGAAACAAGCTCACAGCAGCTCCAGGTGCTGGGGGACCTCCCTCCCTCCCAGCAGAGGTTGTTATTGTGAGGTGCCGTGCAAGAGTAGGACTCAGGGGTCCCCAATGCGGGGGACAGGACATTGGCAGTGTCCCCATGCCAGGGCACACTGCCCACTCGAGCAGACTGATCGGATCGGGAAGCCTCTGATTAAGCTGCTCGCACTAACGAGGCTCCTAATGAGCAGCACAGCCAGCAGGAGTGGGGGCAAGGCTTTGGCCTCCCTGTCAAAGGGCCTGGTGAGGGGACCAGATACATTATATATCATTGGCTCAGCCAGGATCCCTGGTGCCCACAGGGGACCTCATCCCTGTTCCAAGTCATCGCTCTGCTCAGGTGACCCTGGCTTCACTCCCAAGCCTCACGGAGCACCCCAAATTTGAGTTGCTTGGCACCAGTGCAATGAAACCGCCAAGCCTGTGCTGCTCCCTCCTCCTTTCCTGCAGCACTGGGCTTTGGTGCATTTGTCCCCAGTAAGGGGGCAGCCACATGTGTCCATGCATGCACAAGCGAGCACACGTGAGCAAATGCATGCTCACCCATCAGCTCGCTACAACCCCCCCTCCCCAAATCTAGGAAGGTCACCCTGTCCTTTGCACTCATTAACCACCCTTCCAACCCCACATGGTAAAAGAAGGGGGTGGATAGAGAGAACCCAGACATCTGGGGAGATGAAACTCCCCCCTTTCCCTGCTGTGGGAAGGAGACAGAGCTGGAATGCAAAGGGAGAGCTGCCACCCAGCAACACTGCAGTCTCTGGGGAGACCAGGTCCTGCTCCCAGGCCCCAGATTTTCCATGCATGTAATTCAATGCAACTTCAAAGGACGCCTGGCTTGGGTGATAACATCAGGGAGGAGGAAGGATGCCACAGGCACCCCAAATGTCTCCAGCAGGGAAGTTCCAAAAGGGAATATCCAAAACATCCCAAGGGGGATATTCCGGGTGCCCAGGGCATCTTTCCTCCCCCTTCCCCAGGGAACCCCCCATACACCACGGCCAAAACTTCCCCAGCCCAGTAAAGCAGGCATCATCCATCACCCTGCCTGGCACCAAAGTCTTTCTCATGCTAAGCAGCATTGCTTCACACAATGACAGCTTGGCTGGGGTGCCCGGATGCCCCCCACTTCCCTAAGGGGCCCTGATTTATGGCTGGTAAGCTTGTGATGGTGGCAGGGTTGATACTGGAAGGGGATGTCCTCATGGGAGGCATCTCCAGCATGAACCCCCTCCTCTTTTTTCCCCATTCAAACTGTCCACATGGAGGTATGCCAGCCCAGCAGAGGCACTCTGTGGAGCACAAACCTTATCCAGCCCCCATGAACCAGTGAGGGACCCCCAATTTCTCCATCCGACCTCCAGCTCGGGGGCTGTCAGAGCTGCTCCTGCAATGCCAGCAGAGGGTACCAGTACCCCTGATGTCATTGCTCACTGCCATGGCGATGGCAACAAACTCATGGCTGTTTTAGGCAGGAGCTCCTGGAGGGTAGAAAAATACACTAATAACATCATTTGCCACAATAGTGGCTCTTCCAGGGCAAGAAAGTGGGGTGCAGGATGTTGGAGGCAGATGAAGCCCAGCCTGAGGTAGGGGTCCCAAGGGATGGGATCACCTAGGCATCCTGGGTGCCCTTGCTGACTGTCTACTGATCCTGGGTGCTGGGGGACCTATAAATCAGGCCCTGCACTCCTTGTCCCTGGTACATGGGGTAATGAATCCACAAGTGTCATCCCTGCATCAGAAGTTGCTGTGCCCTGCCTGTCCTGACTCTGCCAGCCTCACCAGCACATCCTAACTCTCCCTACTCTCTCTCTTTGGTGCCCAGCCCCATGTTTTCCCCTGTCCTGGTGTAGCAGAGGCATGTTGTGGGGGAAAGGGCATCTGGCATGGTACTGGGGACAGTCCCAGGCCTGGGGTAATGCAGTGATGAGGGGCATGCCCAAACCCCAGGACCTTCCACAGGAGTATTACACAGCCTTCACCCTCATTGCAGAAGGCTGTCCAGCCCCAGTGACAGCCCTGAGCATGCTCTGCGAGTCACCAGGACTGCCCTGTGTGCCATGGGGGGCCGGGGAAAACTTGGACATTGCTCACTGATGCCCATGAAAGGGAAGAGGGGACAGGGGGAGAAGAAGGACCTTCGCTATACTCTGCCCCTGCAGCACTGAGTTGCAGCCCAGGTGCTGTGCACCTCTTCTGCAGAATCAGTAGATTCCAGGGATAACAAACACACAACTGTCAGGCAATCTCTTGTTGCTCCAAACACAACTGAGGCCATGGAGCGGTTTGGTGCCATGCTCTGCCCTCCCTCCCTGGAGCATCCCACATCAAAGGCTGTGGGGCTTAGGGGTACCTCTCCAGCATGCCATGCCACAAATCTACACCTGCAGCTCAGCCCTGCAGAGCCACCACCCCAAAGACAGTACAAAGGCTTTTGGAGACCCATGAGTGGTGGGGGGACAGCACTGGCATGGCCACCATTCCGCTTGGCCCGCCCCCCACTCTGCCCCCCAGACCCTGCTCTCACCTGCCCACTGACCTGCTGAGAGGGTCCGAGGGGGCCTGGCTGCTCGCAGCTGCCATCCGGGGGCCCAGGCTGGACGGCTCCGTGAGTCCCCAGCTTCATTGGCACCTCGGGCTCCGGCGCAGCAGCAGCCGCCCGCCCTCCCGCCTTCCCCCGCCCGCTGCCTCCAGCGCTTGGCACTGCTCTCCACTTGCCTCCCAGCCAGGCTCGGCCCCCTGTCGCCCGCCCCGATGCAGCACCGGCACCCCACCACGCCACCTGCCCTGGCACCATGCCTGCCTGGCCCACCCCGCAGGCACTGCCGTGCCTCTGCTACCCCCCACGAGCTGTACCCCCACGAGCCAGGTGCCCTCCCTGGCTCGTGTAGGCAGGGCAAGGCAGAGCAGGCTGCACAGCAGGCTCAGCCCTGTCCCACTTAATGAGGCCTCATTAGCGGGGTCCAGCTGCTCACAGCCCTGCACGCTCCAGTGGGCAGCACTGCCCTCCCTGCGGGCACCGCTGCCCGTCTGGTCGGGGCCAGGAGCTGCTCTTGGAGCATAGCAGAAGATGACATTCCCTCAGAGCCCCCTATTTCCATGCCTCAACATCTCGAGCCCCACAGATGTATCCCTGCCCCTATGCCCATCATCCACACAGCAGCTTAGCGCTGCATGCCCAACCCCAACCCTGGGCATTCAAGGGCTGCAGGAACAGGGCATGGCCCTGCTTGAGGACAGGGGCACAGGGACAAGCCTTTCTGCTGGCACAACCCCAGCCTGGTGCCATGCTACTTCACTCAACTATATTCACGTCATACTGTTGGTGACATCATGGGGCCTCCATGGCAACCTTTACAAGGTCACTTCCCCGAGGGGGACCATCTGGCTGGCAGGAGGGCTGTGCCACGACCCCTTCACTGCCCAGGCACCCCACAGCCTCCCTGCTCACCCCTTTGCAGCGCAAGGTGGGACCCTGGTGGGGTGGTGTGTCCCATAGGAGGCCAGGCGGAGGGTGCCCCGCAGCCAGGCTCAGGGTGCCCCAGCTGCTCCCAGCCCTGCGTCCCGGCTGGGGAGTGTGGCCAAGGCGCCAGCGACGCATGATGGTGAACCGAGGGCGGGGGGACGGGCCGGCGCTTTCGGGCGACCATCTGGGGTCCGGGCAGCAGCAGCCGTGGGCACACACGTGAACAGCACACGTGTGCGGGGTGGGCACTCAACCTCCCACATGCCAGCACCCAGTGCTTGTCCCTGTCCCCTCCTGCACCAGCCATCCAGTAGCTTGGGATATGTCCCGCCCATGGGATTGCAGCACCCAATTGTGCCCCCCAAGATGTGCAAGCCAAGAGCCACCCCATGCTGTGCCAGCCCCAGTGACCCCAGCCAAGTCCTGCTCTACATGCAGCCGGACATCTCTGCGCCCAGACGCCCTGCAAGGTGTGTGGGCACCTTGTGGGCATCCCTCCATGACCCAGTTCAGCTGCAACACTTTGCCTGGGCCACCTGTGCACCACCACCATGTCTTGTCCTGGGCACATTGCAACCCCTGCCCCTTAGAGCAGCCTTAGCACAGCACAGCAGGACCTACTACCCTGTCCTGTGGATGCCAGACCCTGTGCCAGCCTTGCCCTGTGGGAGCAAATTGCCGCTTCCCTGGCAGCCCAGCCAGCAGACAGAGGGGACAGCCAGCTGCATGGAGGCACACTGCTAGAAACAAAGGGCCTGCAGTAGGACCCTCACCTACCCTGGCATTCTGGTCCCCAACCTGGCTGGCTGGTGGCGCCGGGGCTGAACTAGAGAGACAGGGGTGATGGGTGCATAGGGGGTGGTCCACAGGTCTTCCAGCCGCCTGACAGGGCTGCAGGGTGACTGGGGTAGGAACGATGCCCAGGAACCTGTCCCAGTGCCACTATCCCCTAGCTGAGTGCTTCCCGACAGGGCTGCCTTTCTCCGGCCCCATTCTACCAGGGCAGACATGATTCTCCCGGGGCGTTCAGGCAGAAAAATCCCCCGCCAGCCCCCCCATCACTGCCCCTTGGTATTCCGGGAAGGGCTCCCGCAGCCAAAAGCCACTTCCGCAGCTCCTGCTGCTGGTCAGTGGCACTGCGCCGCTGGGGGTGTCTGGAACAGGCAGGGACTCCCCAGCCCTCACCCGGCCTGCAGTGCAGTGGGAGCAGTGCCCCAATGTGTAGGTCACGGTGGTCTTGGGTGACAGCAGGAACCTACCTGAGCTGGGCAAGCTGCAGCCAAAGGCTGCCTGGCTGTGCCAGCAAGGCAGCCCTGGGAGTCAGGAGTCACTGGCAATGTTGGAGTCTGAACAAAGCACCCCAAGGACAACAAAACAAAATGTCCTTAAAAGCCTGGGAGGGAGAGGCAGTCAGATCCTCCCCTGTAGCTCACAGGGATCCCCTCTGCCCAGCTACACAGGAGCTCTATCCAGCCCCTGGAGCTGTCCTGCATTCCATCAGGTACCTGCAGTGAGAGCATTTCTGGGGCTTGGGAGAAATAGGATGGGCACGGCCCCTCTCAGCTGCCTCCTGTTTTGGAGTAAGCATTCAGAGCTTCACAGGGGCACCCAAAAACACAGATCCTGCAGAAGCAGTACACATCACCCTTGTTCTCCATGCCCCAGGTGACAGGTGGGGAAACTGAGGCACAGAGGCACATCACCCACCTACTCCCTCCACCACCCCTGTCCCTCCCCAGGCGGGGCACAGCGGGCACTGTAAACTTGTCCAGCCTCAGGCACTGCACACAATGCTGGGCAGGGGTTGCGTGGTGAGAGCCCGGCTGGTCTGGGGGTGGTGCGGGTGGGAGCTCCACCTGCAGGCAGGGATGAGAGGACAGACAGGGACCAAACTTTACAAGGTTACTGGCAGGGGCCTTGGAGGCAGGCCAAGGAGATTATGTTCCTTTCCCAGAGACTCAGGTAGCTCAGTAGTCAGAACCTGGCCCACTGCAGCTCCTTCTGGATGCAGGAATGGGGATGCTTCAAGAGCAGGGATGCTCTCACAGGGACCTACCATTCTCCCTACAGACCCAATAGCAGCAATGCCCTGTGCAGGGGTATCCTCACACCCTGCAAACAGGGGAGGCTCAGGAAGAGGTCTGAGCGCCAGGGCGGCCAACACCGCACGTGTCGGACCCTGTTGCACCTGGCTCTGGGGTGGGCTGGTGAGGTATTTCTGAGAAGCAGGTTAAAGATTTATGGGGAGTGGGTGGGCACTCCAATGTCTGGCTCCCTGACAGGGGTGTCAGGCTCAGCCCTCGCCCCAGTGCGATGCTGACTGCTCTGGTCATAACAAGAAAACATCAACAGCATGGAGTCATGGCAAGCACCATGTGCAGAAGTGGGTCCCCAGAACAGACCCCTGACGGTGCTCAGATACATCCTCAGCACCTCCCTGTTACCAGCCCAGGCCTTCTCCAGAAGAAATCTGCCTTTCTATCCCACCAGCTGCCCCAGTCCCTTCTCTGTTGGGGGCAGGATGGGCGCTGGGCTCCCTGCTGCAGGCACAGCCAGCGGGGCCATGCTGGGACACACAAGCAGAGGAACTGCGTGCACATGGGCACACTGGAAGCACTTGCTGGAGCATGCCGCTCCCCTGGCTCTTGGCTTCCCAGGCAAACCCTGGCTCCCAGCCCTCCAGCTGGAGTGTGCAGCTATTTCAGGAAGCCCCCCAGGAAGGGGAGGGCCCAGTGACCATGTCAATCTCAGCATTCAGCTCCCATCCTTTGGGAAAAAGGGAAAAAGCCAAGCCCAGCCTGGGGGCTCACCTGCCCAAGGCAGCACAGCAGCCTGTCACAGGAACCTGAGCTGCCACAAGCATGGGGCCGTCACAGCCTGCCAACAAAGACATGCAGTGGGCACATCCCACATCTGTCTGGAACACCAAAGCCACCCCTGGTGCAGGCAAGTGCACGGCAGCTCACAGCACTCTGCAACACACCGCTCGTGAGGATGGAAAGTCAGGCACTACACTGATGCCCAGAGAAAACCTCCTCTGCCAGTGTACCATCCTACCAGCCCAGTCCCAGAGGGCCCACTAGGTGAAGGCAAGGAGGAGCACCCACAGTCTGTGCTCCTCTGGGGGCACCTGGCTTGGAGGAACACCTTCACCCTTTGCTGACAGCAGGCTGTGGAGTCGCCTGCCTGCAGAGCTGGGGTGGGTGATAAGGCTGGGCAGAGCGCCTGAAAACAGGCGATAGCATCTCCAGGCACAATGAGACACCACACCCAAAGAGCCCCACACGCAACAGGTTCATGGAGAGAGAGCATCAGCCCAAAAATCATCATGCTGGGAGAGCACTACGGTGCCACAATTCCACCTGGAAGTCCTGGGAGGGCACACCAAGTCCTGCATGAGCCCCAGTGTCTTGCTCCCTGCACCAGGTTCTCTGGGTCCCCGAGGCAGCGGCGCACACCAGCCCACTCCCCACACCCCTACACTTACCAGCAGCCCCTCGCTGCACTTATCGGCCATTCCTGGAGGCTGGAGCACGATGCCGGCTGCCCAGTGCAGGGTCTCTTGCCTGCCCACTCTCTGTCACGCTGGCTGTGGCACCAGCACTAGTGTCCTTCAATCCACCGTCAGAGCAAGCTGGGCAGAGGGGAGAAGACAGCAAGAGAGATGTGACTGGTGGGGCAGGCACACCCCCACCCCAGGCCTCCCATTCCCTCCAGGAACTGGAGGGCTGTGCCAGGCAAGTCGCTCCCCTCTACCTGCCCACTGGGTAGCAGGACTCCTGGTGGAGGACGCAGGGGCTGGGTGGGTTGGTGGCAGGATCTCTTCCTGCTGGCTCTCAGCCCCTGAAGCGTCTCTGAACCCCCTGGCACCCACACGAGCGGCGGCTCCCAGGTGTTTCCCAAGAAGCAGTTAAAGATTTACCCGGTGCGGACAGACGACCTTGCGGACAGCTGGCTGCTGGCCCCCCGGCAGGTGGGCGTCAGGGGCCGCGGGCAGGAGCGGGGGCCCCTTGAGCTCTCCCCCAGTGAGAGATGAAGCTGAAGTGGCTGCAGCAGCACACAACAGCGCCAGGACTGGGCGCTGAGCGGGGCCAGTGCAGGGCTCAGCTGCCGCGCAGGACACAGATGGGAAACGATTGCCTTCTGCCCCGGTGCATCGCATGCACGTGCAGCGCAGGGGGGCCGAGCCGATGGGCTATGCCGGGTGCCAGGTGCTGCTGGACAGTGCACAGGCACAGGCATCTGTCTCCCCGGCCCTCACCCCTGCCCCAGCTTGGGGCTGCTGGAGGCCCCAGGGGAACACTGAGGCCTGACCTCACTGGAAGGGACAGACGCTCTTGCAAAACCCCAGTTTGATTGTCTGTGCAACAAGCACTGGTGTTTGCAGATCCCACACCAGTGCTCAGTACCCTTGCTGCCTGAAGAAGGACCCCTGACCTGCACCGAGGGTCCCTGACTACCACCAGCAGCAGTCAAATACCCCAGGGCCTATCCCCAGGCTGCCATGACTCTGAAGCAATCAGCAGAAGACCTTAAGACAGAAGGAAGGAGTCTGGGCAGTGTAGATAAGGACAGGAATCCAGGGGCTGTGGTGTGAGCCCCCAGCCCCGCCAGTGCAGACAGGCTGCTGCCAGCAGATACCGCAGAATACTGCGCCCCACTGCCAATGCCCTCCTCAGCAGTGGCTGCATTTTCCAGAGAAGCTGAGATGTCATCACTGCCACAAGCCTCGCTCCTCGCATGTCACAGGGACCTCTCAAAGGTGGGAGGTGCAGGCTCGGTGGCCAGACCTCCTCCCTATCACACACCTACCGCCAGCCAGCCAAAAGCTGCCCACCCTGCGGCCCTGGATTCACACCGGGAACTAATCCCGTGCCCTGGGAAGGGGGTGTGCCGAAGGGGCCGGACGGCTGCCACTCCTCTCGGGGTCTGCCAGGTGCTGATAAGCCTCCGTGAGCACCGTAGATGCCACTGGCATTGGCTCCCAGCCTGACAATGACCGAGCGCGAAGCCAGCGGTGGTGTGGCAATGGGACGGATGTAAGGATGCCCGAGGCTACAGAATCCCCTGGCACAGCCCAGCAGGGACGAAGATGCAAAGCACTTGTGCCACAGGGTGGCTCTGCCAGAGCTTTGGGATGCCTTGACAGACCAGAGGGCAGCGCAGCTCGTACCTAGAGCCGGCACGGGTGGCACCCTGGAAACGGGGACACCTGGGCACCCACAGGGGTTCCCGGACAGGATGTCACACCTCGGCGAGGGGAAGCAGCCCGCGGCACCCAGCGGAAGGCCACGGCTACCCGACTGAAGGATGGAGTCCCCGTCCCTTCCCGCCCGGCAGGCGGGCGGGCCGATGCACCGGTGCAGCCGCTACCACCTGCGAGGCCATTTCTTCCGCCAGCATCCGCCAGGCCCATCACAACCGGGGTTGCCCGGTGCCCGCGGAAGGCGGGCAGCGAGCCGGCCTCTCGCCGCCATGCTGCCCTCCCGCCCCGCGGGGGCGGCTCCGCCGGCGGCCCCGCGGGCAGCGCCCGCCGCGACGCGCCCGCCGCCCGGCTCCCCCCCGCCGCAGCCGCCCGGTGCAGTACGGTGGCGGGGGGGCCCGGTTACATCAGCCGCCACGTGGTGGCTGCTCCGCCGCCCCGCCCCGGCACATGCCCGTGGAAAATTACCGCCAACCCCCCCGGCCCGTCACCGAGCCGGGCCGCTCCGGTGCCTGGCACCCTCCCCGGGTGCGGCGACGATGGTCCCGCTTTGCGCCCCGCGCCCCCGCGCTCCCCCGGCACCGCGCCGCCGCGCCGCGAGAGCAACAGATGCGGGACCGCCCCGCATCCCGCTATCCCGCTCTTCCGCTCCCGACATCGTCCTGACGGGTGACCGCTCCCGGTGCCGCTACCGATGTCCCCGAACCCGCCGCTCCGGAGGCCCTCGCCGCCCTCGTCCCCTTCCCATGCCTCTGCGGCAGCCCACCCACTCCTCCTCCCGTCCCATCCCCAGTGCTGCTACGGCCGCTGGACGGGCTGGGCACCCGGTGCCGGAGGAGGTGCGCGCCCCTTACCGTGCCCATGCCGACGCCCGGCCCCTCCCGCCGCGCCGGGTGGGCCCGCGGGGGCGCCGCTCCGCCGCGCCCAGCCCGGTGTTGGTGTCAGTGCCGGTGCTCCACCAGGCCCGGAGCCGCCGCCGCCGGTGCTGCCGAGTTAATGAAAGTTTGGAGGTCGGTGGGGGCTGGCACCGCCTCTCGCCCCCGCCGCCGTGCTCCGCCCTCCGCTTCGCCGCGCTCCCCAGCGCCCCGCCTCGGCACCCGCACCGCGCCTCGCCGCACCGGGGGCACCGCGGGCACCGCGGGCACCGCGGAGGGCGAGAGCGCACGCGGTATGGCGGGAACACGGGCTACGAATGGCACACGCACACGCGCGTGGGCACACGGGTACACACGGCACACACGGGCATGCTGCACGCATGGGCATGCACGGGCACACTCTGCACTTGGCACACTTGGGCATGCACATGGCATACTCGGCACACATAGCCATCGGTATCCCACATGCAGCCCACAGGCATGTGGACGTGGAGGGGCATATGCAGGCTTGCACAGGCATGTAGCGCATGTGAACATACATGGGACGGGACGTCTGGTCACACAGAGGCTCCCGCTGGGCACCCATACATCCCCGCACACACACATCCCTGCACACACGCGTTTTCACACGCAGAGGAACAGCCACATGCAGCGGGCACACACTGCCAGGGCACAGTGCCATGGCAATCCGGGGCAGCGGGATGGCCGCAGGCTCCAGCCAAGATGCACGAGGAAGTCACTCTGTCAGCTGTGTGTATGTGCGTTGTGTGGATGTCTGCTGCACATGTGTGTGTCACACACCTGTGTGTCTATGCCTGTGCATGCTGCAGCAAGTGTGCTTGCTGGCACATGTATATGCACATGTGTGGATGCAAATCTGTACACTTATCCCTATGTGGTTAGGGGTGTGTACACATGTAGTTTTACACGTTTGCATCCATATGCACACACATGTCTGGGGGCATCTACATGAGTGTGCAGACATTTATGCCTGTGTGTGTCTGTACATGTATGGCTACATGGGCACACGTGAACATGTGTGTACACAGGTGTGGGTACATGTACTGATACACATGTACCCATAAATACATGTATGTGTGTATATGTTTCCCCATACCCATGCACTTGTGCACACATGTGTGCGCAGCCAGTGCACGCCCCCACATCCCAGGCCAGATGTTTCCAGTAATGTATGATGAGTGCGCCAGGGGCCACCCCTTGCTTGGCCTCTCGCCGAGGTCTCTCTTCCCTCCCCTCTCCATCCCGATGGGCTTCCCACGTGCTGGGATGTGTGCCTGCTCTCCAGCACCCTGTCCTGCTCCCTGAATCCCTTCCAGTTCCTGTACCTTGGAGCCTTGGCACTACACCCTGCATCTTCAGGAAGGAGCTGTTTTGGGCAGCTTGGCAGGGGTGCCTCCCAGCACCCTGAGTGCAGCAACAGCACAGCCCTTCCCACATCCCACTGAGAATCCTTTCTGCCTCCACAGCCCCGTACACCATCCCAGGGCTGACCTCACAGTGTTCCAACCAACTTCAGAAGCATCCCTTACTTGTCTCTCCACAAATCACTGCTGTCCCTGAGGGTTGCTGCCTGGTTGGGGAATTCCTCCGCAGGAATGGGGTAGAGGTGGGGGCAGTGATGGGGCGGTGCCCCAGGTGTGTCTGTCCAAGCCCTACTGCAGCAGTCTCACCAGCATGCTGGGCTGCAGGATGGGAGCACAGTCATGCACCGACACTGCTTTTGTTTTGTAAGTGCGGTAAAGACAGAGTGAGAGCTCCCACAGCAGGAAGGGGAAGGCAGCAGTGAAACCGGCGGATGCTCAGGTCCTCCCACACCACCCCAGCACTTATGCATGGCTGCTCTGCACAAGGAGCCAGGTTGCTCACTAGCACCCTCGCTCCCGGCTGTGTGTGGCCTCACATTCCACCCTGCAGCCCAAATCCTGCACCCAGAACCTGAATTCCACATTCCACACCCAGCATCCTGTGTCAGAACCAGAATGTGGCTGCAACCCACACCCCTGCCCCAGGATCTGGGCTTTGGAGAGGAGCTGCCAGCTGTGGAGGTGCTGACTTGATCCTTAAGGGATGGATTTTCATGGATGAAACTTGTGCTTTCAAACACCCTTCTTAGGATCTCTCTCACTTTCTATGCATCTCCTCTGTGTGCTTAACACGGGGAAAGAGGGGGAGAGGCTCTGCATCCCCAAGTGGGTCAGCAAGGGGTTGCTCCTTCTCCTCTGCAATCTCCAAGATGCTGCAGCTAGCAACCTACACCTGGGTGCAAACACCTCCTTCCCAGGAGCCTAGCTGCTTTGTGCATCCATGGCTTTGGTCATAGCCCTACCACACCAGTCAGAACTTTCCTGGGCTCTACTGGTGCCCGGAGATGCATCAGGAGCAGAGGCCAAATGTGATCTGTGGGGTGGGAGGCTGCAGTGCCAAAGGGGTTTAGGAGAGGTGCACCAGCCTATAGTTGTGCCCCCTTCAGCCCTCTCTCCCTATCTGATAGCAATCATGCCCCCATTCCCCATCTTGGAGTACTCATCTCTTTCCTTCCTCACTATCCCTCCCCTAGGCTGGCAGGTGTCACAATGTCCCCCAAATCCCTGCACGGTGGTGGGGCCACAGCACCCCTACACCAGTGCCATTCAAATCTGTGAGGCTGGGAGCTTCCGCCTCTGTGGGCAGGTGCAGCGACCTCCTGGCGTCAGTGCCATCTCTGTGGGGGACATGGGTCAACACGCGGGTGGCACCGCTGCCTAGGCGGCAGCACAGCCTCTCCTCTCCTATCTCTGTGGGTGCTGTTGCCTGGGAAACCATGGCCAAATGCGGGCAGGGATCCAGAGGGGTGAAGGGTGGGGAGGAAATGCCAGCTCCCAGCACCTGTGAGAGGGATGGGCTGGTTGAAACACTACCACATTTCCCACGCACCAGGCCTGCAGCACGGGCTTGTGATAATCCCCAAGTGGCTGAAGCCCTGATGTGGTCCAGGGATTGTCCTCGAGTTCAGGTGTTGCATCAAATGCTGCAGGACTTAATGCTGTCCCTGCTGTGTGCCTGACATGGAGGTTGACATTCCACCTCCACAGATAGACCCTAGGGTTGTGTCCCAAGAACCTCCTGAGCACCACGAGCCCCAGGACTGCTGGGTCTGGATCTGGCCTTGAGGTCTTCCTAAGGTGAGATGCTGCATGCAGAACTGGGGCCTCCTTACCCACCCCTCCTGGAAAGACATCTCCAGTGTTTTGCGTGTATCCTGGGGGGGTAGGAGGTAGGGGAAGATTTAAGCTCAGCTTTGGCATGATGGTCTATCACCAAAATCAACCAATTTTCTTTTAAACAATCTTCTTGGAGGCAGCTTACAGCTCCCCAGGCTGCAGGCCAGCCCCAAAAGGCATCAGGCTGTCTGAGGAGCTGCAGAGACTGGGAGACCACACACTCTGGAGTGGCAGTCATCCTGTCCCCCAAATTCCCACCGGTGCACTGGAGCCTGGAAAGGAAGTGAGCTGGTGGGGAACAATGAAGGAATGGGGATAGAAGTCCCTACACAGGCTGGCTGTGCTCATTCTGAGGATTTCACAGCTGGCCCTGTATTATCAGGAAGGATACTGCAAGAGGAGCAGCAGAAGTGCCACAGAAGAGCCACCGGCTTGTGTTTCATCCTCCCAGCTTTCCAATCTTTCTTTTCTCTCTGGCATGTCACCTCTATCCTGCCTGACACATGGTGAACAGAACTGTTCTATGACAGCATATCATCTCCTGCCCCAAAGCACCCGTGACAGTATCAAAGCTCTTGGAAAGCCCCCCCAAATTGTCCCTGATTTGCCAGCAATTTGAAGCCACCTCGTGAGAGCTGTCTTGCTCCCCAGCATAGATCTGGCACGTTTGCAATGCTGTGAGGGCAGTGCCATGCTCCTGCTCTGGCACCCCCTGGGATTCTGACCCTCCTGTGCCAAGGGCTGCCCCTCCCCCAGCCCTGCCCCAGGCTTTACCTGCAGCTCACACCCTCTCCAGGCTTCCACTGAGTGCCCACAGCCTGGGCGAGTGCCAAGACAGGCAAGTGACATCGGGAGGAAATGCCACAGGCATCACTGCTTGTGGTCACAGGGAGCTGCATCCTCAGCAGCCACAGCTCCTGGGGACTTTCCACTCCCGTGTCTTCGTGCCTGCTAATGACCTAGGAAAATTCCCTCACGGAGTATCCAAACAGCCTGGGAGAAGCTCTGGCTTGTATGGGCAGCAAGATGGGTGTGGATGCCCAGGGGACAGCAGCCACAGGGGTTGAAGCCGAGCCCCTACACTGCCCCATTGTGCCCTCCCTGCAGCTTTGGTGGCACACACAGCACCCAGCTCACAACACAGAGCTTGTGTTTAATACCAGGGTTACGTGTGGCTGCTGGGGACAGTCCTGGATACAGACAAGGATTTCACTGCTGGTAGCTCGTACTTTAGCTTCAGGTCCAGAGGCTGTTGTTCCTCCCTCTGGAGGTGGTGACAGCTGTCTGGGAGGCACAGAGCTGTCTGGATGGGTTCAGCATCACCCAGATCAGCCCTGCACTGTGCTACCTCATCCCTGGAATGTGCATCTCCCCTAAGCGTGGGGAGCAACAGGATGCTGGGTCCTTCGTGGGAAGCATGTCCTCTCCGAGGGCAGCACCCACGTCCCTGCCCAGTGCACTGTGCTGCAGAGAGCGTGACAGCTGGGGTGCCTTGGGCTGCCCAAAATAGCTGTCCCTGATCCCCCACTGCCTGGCCACTGGAAGCTATCCCATGACAGTGCCCCATGAACCTGGAGCCAGCTGGAAGTGATCACTGTAATGCTCAACCTGCCACCCACAGGCTGCAGAGCACCCTGGGATGGGACAAGCATCACCACAGGGCCTGTCTCCTTGCCATGATCCAGTGCACCCTCAGGCACTCTGTCTGAGGAGAGTATGTGGCTGTAGCCCCGGGCCTTGTCAAACCCACCTTTACCCCCCAGACAGGGATATAGCTGGTGCCTGGAGGTTCAGCAGGGCTTGCAGAAATGCACCCATCTCCTGTTGCAACTTGGCAGCCAGCCACTTGCTGCAGGGTGCACACCCTCCCATCTCCCAACCCCCGCCCCCGTCCCCATCCCATTCTTCTTTTGCCTCAAGCACCCTCCTCTCCCCACCCTGGCCAGCTGGCTCTTGGGTCCTGGCAAAATGGGGTGGCATTGCTGCCCTGCTCAGGGGTGGTGCTGCGTCCCTAGGGTGTGGTGGGCAGGCAGGGACCCAGGCATAAATCACACCGGCTGCTGAGGCTGGGCTGGGCAGCCTCCCAGGCGTAGTGGCACTCCCACAGAGAATGAGTTGAGGGACAAGGGACAATGGCTGCAGCAGCCTGGCAAAGCAGCAGCCAGCACTTGCCCCCATATGACAGTTGCCCATCATCCAAGTCCCTGGAGAGAGGCCCCAAGGCCATCTCTGTTGCATCCTCAAGGGCAGTGGGGGAGGACAAGGTGCTGTCCACCCAGCTTACCCTGCAGTCCTCCACACTGAATGACACAGGGGTTTCAATTCCCTTTGGGGCATGTCCATGACGTTTCTCCTCACCCATCCTCTGACTTCTGCTGAAATTTGCTTTAGGGAAATCAGCCAAGCATCCCCATGGAGGAGGGACACAGCAAGTCTGCATAGGCCCAGACCTATGCTGTGGGCATCCCTTGGCTCCAGGCTAAGCTCATCCAGGTTAGAAACCAGCCTGTAACAGAGGAGTCTGCAGGGAGCTCATACCTGTACCTGCCATATGCACATCTGTGCCTTTATCTGAAACAGCAGCAAGAAGTTCTCATATCAGCATCTTTCTTTTTGGCAGTAAAATAGAGCTGAATAGAGCTGTTTCTTCTAAGGAAATTCTATAATAATTCAAATTACTAAACTGGCATAACCCTTTCTGCTGACAGGGTCTGCATGGTGTGCTGTGTGTGGACTGGAGGTCTGTTCAATGCTGGGCCACTCAGGGCTCCTGCATGTCATGGGATCTAAGATTATCTACAGTAGTCACTTTATAGTGTGAGCTCTATTAAATAACATTTTCAATGTCACTTAAAGATCTGACTGCCTTTCTCACCGGAATCATGACAATCCAGCACATTCAGGTGCAAAAAGGACACCAGTAGCATTAGGAGTGGAAGTCCCAGAGTGTGAGGGGGCTGGAGAGCTCCATGGTTGAAGCCCATGGACCTCGGGACAGGTAATTTTAAATAGAATTCCTGGTGTTGGCAGAGATGAGTGGGTTCCCCCCTCAGAGGCTGGGAAGGGGGGAATCTCCCCAGCACATATGCAGAGAGATGGAGGCAGCCATGCCACATGGACAGAGCTCAGGCGGGACCCAACCTTGCTCAGTGAAGGTCACGTCTCTGCCTTCCTGTCCCGCAGCTTGCCCTGTTCTGTGCAGGGGTCCCTGCGGACGTGGGGATGCTGAGCACTCACGCTCACGGGCAGAGGTACCGGGGCCTGAAGGGGAGCTGCCGGCAGAAGGAGGAGGAGGAGGGCCGGGAAGGAGCCGCGCTCCCTCTGCGGACAGCTGCTGCTCACTGCAGCCGCCGGCAAACAGCGGGTCCCCGACCCTGCCTGGCTCCCACGGCTCTCTCAGGAATACTGTCCCCCACAGGCAGTGGGCACAGCCCGGCGTGGGTCCCTTAGCCCTCGCTGCTGGCAGGTACGAGGGTTGTCTCCCTCTGGGTTGTGTCCCATGCCTGGTGTGTGCCGGTGCTGCCGAGCACCCATCACCCCTGTAACCACAACGGCTTGTGTCTCCCTGTGGAGACCTTGCAGGACCTCCTTGTATAAAGCTGGAGGGAGGGAGAGCAGATAAAATCAGATATCACAGCAGATAAAATCCTGCTGAGAGTGTCCCCAAGTCTGAAAACAAGCTCTGGAATGTCTGAGGACAGGGATAAGCAGCCTGCAGGCAAGGCCAGGCTCTGCCATGCAGAGCTGCCTGTCCTAGGGACACTCACCCCAGCAAGCTCCACCGTGCAGCTTTGCAGCTGTTAATGTGACTTGGCAGCAGTTAGGGAAGCAAGGGACAGAGGGGACAGCTGGAAAAGACTGAGAAAGATGGCCCAGGCCTGGGGACCAGCCGGGTATATGGTCCCCATGGAGTGGGATGAGGTGCTGGAGAGATGGGCATGCAGACACTGTTCAGGCTAGCCAGCCCTAAGCTCCCACTTCTCACAGACAGAGTAATTTAAGAATTCTTTTGATCCGTGAGGCAGGGATTTTAGGACAAGCTGGAAGTAAAAGGCTTGGTGTCAGAGTAGACTGAAGTGCAGCACATTTATGGAAAGACACGAGCCTGGCTGTCTTAGCTGTCAAGGACAATCACAGGCTGGTGGGCATCACATTTGTCCTGGAGAACCAGCAGAGTTTGAGATGGGATCTAATTAATACTGAGTGGGTAGGGATCCTAATGCACGTTGCCTTTGCCTCGTGTAAACTCGACCTCGCCTGTCCAAAACTATTGAGTCCCTTTCCAAAACAAGGAATTAACTTGTTAAAGGCACTGGATAGACCAGTAAGGAGTCTGGTAAGATGAGCACGGTGGCACGTCCACACAGCACAGAGCTGCAAGTGCTAAAGGGTGCTCGGCTGAGCGTCCATGGCACCACACAGAAGGTCCACACGGGACAAGGGGCAGCCAGGTCTGTGGGTGCCTGGATGCTGCTCTGTGCTTCGCTGCAGAGCGGGGGAAATGCCAAACCTCTCCAGACGATGCTGTAGCAGCAAGGACAGAGCCACACATGGAGCAGCTGGAAACTGTGGGAGCAAAATGCCACATTTCACCCAAAGCTGGGTGAAGAGGAAGAAAGGGGCAGCGGGTCTGGCTGGCAGGGATCCGTGCTGCCTCGGGGTTGAGGGAGCGCAAATCCCGGAGCTCCGACAGCCGGGAGCGGCTGCGGGGAGCGCCGGGTGTCCCGCTGCCGGCAGAGGGAGGCAGACACCGCGGCGACTGCGGGGGATGCTCCGCACGGTCCCGCCAGCCCAGCACCAGTGGCCGGAGGGACAGGAGTGCAGGGGCACAGCCGACTGAGTCGGGGTGGCACAGTGTACCCCACGGCCCTGGGCTGCTCCGAGCCTACCCGGCTGAGCTCCGTTCTGTAATTTCGGGATGTTGACCCAAGATCGTTTCTGACCCAACAACCAGCCTCACATGGCACTGACCACAGGGATAGGAAAGTGTCAGTTTGTGTCAGAGGAGATATGGACCTCCCCTGGTGGCACTGGGGTCCTCGTGGCATGGGCACGGAGCCTGTGCCATCATCTTTGGAAACTCTGTCCCTCTGGGGTGCAGCCTCATCCTGTCTTCATGAGGAGCGCTGCTGTCCCCACAGCCATGTTCCTGTGCCTCACACGCCACAGTGGATGTCAGTCCCGGAGGTGACAGTTCCAGGGCACATCTGGTGCTGCTGGTGTACCCACTGCCTGTATTGGTGCGCCAACTCAGACTGCACCAGTAGCTCCTCATGGCCGTCAGCTCTGGATGGTGCCTGGGTGTGTCCCCAGCTAAATTTAAAGGACTTTGCAGTATAAATATCTTCAGTCATAAATAAACAGAGGCTAGATGTTTATCGGGGCCTTCCTGGCAGCCCCAGTCCAACATGCTGGGCACTCTGCACAGTCTCTGTGGTCCTCCCCAAGCCGTCCCCTCTGCCAGCAGCACAGCTGGGTCCTACACAGCCCTACAGGGACACGGTCACAGGATGCTGCCTCACACCATGGCCCTGCTCTGATCCCACCAGGCTCTCGGCAGTAAAGATCCAGCAGGCACTTGCTCCTGCGGGGATGCTGACCCCTACAGTTTGCTGGTGGGAATGGGGACGGCCCCAGGCCCTGTGCTGTCACCTGCCACCAGCCCTGTTTTCCTGGCTCCCTGAGAACAAGTTTGTGGGGGCACAGAGGACTGGAGTTGGCATCCTGGCACTGGCTGTTGCTGTGTGGGCACCACTGTAGGGGCCTGTGCCAGCAGTGCTGGGGCCCTGGGGCCCTGAGGCACCCTGGGCTGAGCTCCAGAGCTGGTGCATGGAGTGTCCCTGGGCTCTGCTGGCACTGCCCCTTGGAGACTGACCACCATGGGACCACTGTGGGTCAAGAGCCACTGCTATGATTAGGGGTGAGGCCTGGATCACAGTGGGTGAAGGAACCGGACTACAGTGTGGGGTGGAGTTCGAGGGGTTATGGGAGAGCCAGGAACAGATGAATGGGAGGTAAGGACCAGGCAGAGTGGCAGGAGCAGCTTCTCAGCAGTGGCAAAAGGCTCTCATGGGCTCAGCACCCGTGTTTCTCCTAGTTGTTCCTGGACTACACATTTTCAGCCCCTGTTCTGCGTCCTGCATGTCTCAGGATGTCCCACTGTTCACTTTCATGGTCCTCACCAACCTGCCCAAGCTGCGCTGCACAGCCTTCCTACCCACAGCTCCCATCATGAGGCCTCTGAAACCCTCCTGTTCCACACAGGGGCTGGATCATCCCTCTACAAGAGCCAGCATCTTCTCTGCACCCCACAGATGTGCCAGGAACATGGACTGAGCTGAAAAGGGATGCTCTGAAGGGGATACTGCTCAAGTCAAGCCCCATTGTGCTGTACTGTGGGGTGGTGTCAAGGTTTAACCCCAGGTGCCAACTAAGTACCACACAACTGCTTCCTCACTTTCCCTTCCCATTCCTCCACCAACAGCATGGGGAGGAGAATCAGGAAAGAAAGTAAAATAGAACTCATGGGTTGTGATAAGAACATCAGCCTGTGGGCATGCTGAGTTGTCAGCAGGTTGGCCGCACCTTGCAGACGTGTGAGGGGAAACCTCTGGCACATCCGCTCCTGGTAAAAGGTCACCAGAATTTGCCCAGAGCTGGTCCCCAGCACTGTCAAACTGTTCCTGGCTAGCTCAAATCCATCCTCCTCACCATCTGCAGCCCAAGGTTAATGAGTACCTCCAGGGTACACAACTGGAGGGTCATTAAACAGCAGTCGAACAAGATGGGGCTGCCAGAAGCACTCGAACAAAGAGGGCTGATTCACTGTTTGCCCTGCAACAATATTTACCATGGCCGGGAGTGAGGGAATGTTTGTGCGGGACAGGACGGCGAGGCGACACGGGGACCAGCAGGGGCGTGTGACAGTGCTGGGTAGAGGACTGCTCACACTGCTGCAGTCCTGCCCACTGCAGGTAGGGTGCCTGGCCCAGCCACCTGTGCCCTCAACTCAGCAGGGTGTCTCTGTGTCCCACTGGTGTGTCTGTCTACCCTGAGGAACCAAAGCCACCTCCATGGGTGCCCAGCCTTCCCCATGCTAGCAGCCTGCTCCAGCATCCTTGCTGGCATGTTGTCCTCATCATCTCAGCCTGTTTCCCAGCGAGGCAGAGAGCTGGGGGCAAGGACAACAGGGATGGATGTACCTGGCTGAAGTGGGGAAGATTATCCCCCAGGAGACCCTGGTGTGAGGCTGATTGTGGCTCAGGTGTGGCTGAGAGGGCTGCTGTGGGGGAACCTGTGTCTTCACTGATCCTCATTTGCCTCTTTTGCTGTCCCCAGAAAGCCAATGCTTTCACGGTCATTTGCTGATCAGCTCACTACCTAATTAGCCCTGACTGAAGATGTGTCACGTGCACAGCCAGTATGCTCATGCTCAGACATATCATACACACACATACACACACACACACACACACACACGCACGTGTCTGTGCGTACTCAGCAGCCTGAAGGCCAGGACACCCTTAGAGGAACATGCTGCCTCTCCTGGGAGATGCTAAGACATGAGAGGTGTTCAGCAAAGACGCTGCTTCATGCCAGGGCCTGCCATGCAGCCGGCTTCCCTCACACAGCAGTGATGGGCTGGGGCACGCAGGCTGTACCCTCCCCATGAGCCCTCCAGCCGCTCTGGCTCCCAGCCCTCTCAGCACTGCCTGGCACAGCCTTTTTCCAAAGTAGAGCATATACTGCACCTTGCTGGGACCTCTAAGCACCCCACCAGGATCATGCCCCCACCCGTATGCCAGGACAGGAACTGCTGGTTCCAGGCTGTCCGTGGCCGGTAGCTGGCAGGATCAGGAAGCACCTTCCAGCTCATCCCAGCACGTGCACCCAGCATAGGGGCAGTGCTGGTTGTGGTGGGTGTGCATGTTGAGTTGCAGGGTGGGTGAGCAGCTGGCACCAACCCCAGCTTCTTTCCCAACATCCCATCAGAGAGTCAGGACTCGTGTCTGTGGGGCAGAGGGGACCCATGCAGATATGGCAGCACTGTGGATGCCCTGCCCAGTGAAGAGTGCTGCCTGCCCTGCCTGTCCAGGCTCACAGTACAGCGGCCCACCTGCACACCCCTCCCTGCCCCTCTGTGCCCTGCAGCCTCCTAGGCTGAGGGCGGAGGGGGGCAGATTCCTTTCCAGGTGGAAGATTTTTCTCCTCAGGAGCAGTGAATTATCCCCGGCCTGTCACACGCAATCTATCTGCCTCTCCACTCTCCTGCTTGCCAGGATGCAGGCACAGCACCTGTCCCATGTACTGGCTGTACCAGGGTCCCACTGCAGGGCCCTGTCTCTGCACACCATCTCTGTCCTCGGTTCCCCACATTCTTGCAGCCTCACAGGGTGCAAGACCCCAGTAGAGCTGAAGTATGACCAAGAACTGGCTATGTGACCTTGGTTAAAGAGGGAACCCACACCTTCATCCCCCGAGGCCTGAGCGCACCCTCAGCATGTACAGGAGTGGGAGCCCGGTCTACCCTTCTCCTGATTCTGTCCTGGCCTCTTCCAAGTACAACATCCAGCTCAGCCCACACAAGAACCAGACCCTGTTCCTGGCTCCCAGCAGCCATGGGCTCCAATGTGTCTCCCAAACAGTGCTGCCTGATGTGTCCTCATGCTGGCCCCTGCACAGGTGGGTAGTGTAGGGGACAACTGGCCTGACGTGCCTCTGCAGCACGTGGCACTGTGGCCCAGGGCTGAAGTGAATTGGAGCCTGCTGTCCAGGCATCTGTCCCATCCTTGGTAAACCCTGGCCACTAGAAATGTGGTGTCCCAAGACAGGATCTGATGGCTGGATGAGTTTCCCAGCTGGGAGCAGGATCCTCAGGCCTGGGGTTGACAGTGCTGGGATGTCTCCACAGCTGACACTCTGGGTCTGGGCAGTTGAACTGGAGCTGGGACTCACAGGTCCCCAGTCAAGCTCTGGCAGCTGAGGCATCCCCTTAGCAGGACACTACAGATGAGTGGGAACAGCCAGGACTTGCTGAGTTCAGCCATTTGGTACCCACTCTTTGCCCGGGGCATCCTCATCCCCCCGCCTCTGTTGGGAGCAGGAGGAGAGGGGACAAAACCTGTCATTACCTGGCCCGGGGAAACCTCCTGTGCCCAGAGCCAGCCCCCTGCCCTGCTAATCACATTCCCATCATTAGCCAGCCCTCATTCAATCCTGATGAAGGGGAACAGCAGGGGATCCAATTAGAGATAAAATGACAGGCCAGAGCAGGGATCCTGCTCTACCTGTCCTGGCCCCAGGCAAGCATCACTCATGGGGTGAAGGCTCTGGTGGGACTATGTGGGGGACAACAGGAACATGGTGGGTTTGTTTGGGTCTTAGTGTCCAGCACCCTTACTCTGGACACAGATCTGATGACACTAGAGCCAGGAGAGTGGTTGCAAGTGCTGCCCACATGCTGCTTCAGGGAATCTGCACATTCCTATATGTGTGTGCCAGGCATGTACAGCCCAGTCCACAGGTGTGCCAGGCTCTGATACCCTCAGGAATAGGTTCCTCCAGTGATGAACATTGCTGCTGTCCCTTCTGGGGTGATGCACTTGGCTTCCTTACACCACAGCAGGCCCCTGCCACTGGCTGTGGTGGCAGACATGCACCCCAGATGTGCACTAAGGGTGCACCCTGGCCCTTACCACAGCCCCATCCCTGCACCTCCACCCTACTGCCCTGTGAAGTCTACAAGGTCCTTTGGGTCTCTCCAACATGGCCCTCCCTCAAACCATCTCCCAGGATACTTGTGGGGCTGGATGGGACCACACAAGCTGGACATAACCTGGCTCTGCTAGGGCGCACAGACTTGTCAACAGCCCTGAAGTCTGGGTCCCTATGACTGGTGCATCCTCACCCTCCAGTTGCCAGGAGAGGATACAGGGCAGGCTGCAGGAGCCCAGGTTGGGAAGGGTTACAACCAGAGAAGGACAAGGTTCCCAGAACCTTCCCAGCAGGAACTATGGGGCTCATTAACCAGATGTCTATGGCAGGGGTGGGAAGGACTTCATTAGGGATGGAGAGCAGAGCTAAATGGCCCAGCCTCGGGGCACTGAGGGGCTCTATCCCTCCTAGATCTGGCCTCACTTGCCAGGGAGGAGACCCTGACTCAGCAGTGGTGCTGGTCAGCCCCACTGCTCCATCTCTTGGGCTGAGCCAGTGATCCCTACTTCATTTGCCTCCTACCCCTGGTGCCCTGTGCAGGGGTTGGTGGGACACTACAGCTAAGGGGCTCCTGGAAACACCAGGAATGAAGGAAGCCCTTTTTCCCTCCAATGGGGATGCAGGGCACCAGAGGGGTCTTCTAGCCTGGGGGTCCCTCTGGCTCCCTGCAGGGCGATTGTCCCACAAGGACCATGCTCCTGCCATGAAGAGTTGTGGGTAATTACAGACCCTGGCGGCAATGCTAATCACAGGTTGTGGGAATAAATGGAACAGCTCTGAATATCTGAGGGCCTGCACTTCCCCTGCCCCAGCCAAGAGCCCGTGTTGCCAGGAGGGCACAGCAGCACAGTTTAGCATGGCTTGGGGGGCATGTGCCCAGGGCTGTCCCCTGGCTGTTAGGGACACTGAAATGGATCTGGCATTACCACAGTACCTGAGCTGCACATTCCAGCTCTCCCCAAAGGATGCTCTTGCAATGTGTGGGGTTGGGCAGGGCTGATGGCTCAGTGCCCACAGCTTCTCTGGGGCTTAACCCAACATGTCTTTTCTGCCACACTCTCTGCTTCAGTTTTCCCATGTGTAGAAGGAGGGATGGGCAAGCAGGCATATGAGCTGTCCTGCTGCCAGGGTAGGAGTGGTGGCATGGTGAGAGTTACCCCAGGCAGGCTGCAGGGACAGCAAGGCACAGCAGGACTCAGCCTGGCAATCGGCTTCCACAAGGCTGCCTGTGGCCATGGCTACACCCTCTGCTTAAAACTGCATCCTTACCCCCAGCATGGAGCTACGGGTGACTCCGGGCAAGGAAGGGATTTTCTGTGGGCAGTGTGAGATCTGGCCTCTCCCCAAGGCTGAGCATCCCCATATGGTCGGTACCATCCAGCACACTGGGAGGGAGAGCTGAGCTCACTGGAGCCGTCCCAGCCCAGCTCTGCCTGCCCAGCTCCCGGCCCCGGGCAGGCCTTGCCCTCCTGCCCACCCCGGGCACCTCTCCCGAGGCTCCAGCACTGGGAGGTGCCCATGCCCACCAGCACTGCTCCTCCCGGCACGTCCTACAGGCAGAGCGGCGAACGAGCGGCGCCCGCGCTGCCCGCCCGAGCCTGACTCGCCCAGCCAGTCCAGCCGCCCCAACCGCCCGGCAGAGGCGGCAGCTTTGTCCCCGCGCCTCCCGCCCTGCCGTGACTCAGTGCCCGCCCGCAGCCAGCGCTCGCAGCCCCGCTGCCTCACCACCCCTCTCAAATCACCCAGGCAGGGAGCTGCCCAGCACTGGGGAGGGATTCTGAAGCCAGGGCACGGAGGTGGCAAGGCAGGGCAGCAGCCAAGGAGATGTGTTGCCCCAGCCTGGTGCTCCAGGAACTTGTCCATCCGGATGGGGAAGAGGAAGGTGCCAAGCAACCATCCGGGAAATCGTAGCAAGACCCAACATGACTGGCCTGACAGGCTGGGAAAAAGCCGGAAAGAGACAGCCTGGCCCCTGTGTCACGGCTTGGAGCCACCGCTGTGGGGAGAGGCACCAGGAAGGGCTCAGGGCTGTTCCCCAGCCACCTGCTTGCACGAGATCTTGCTGGCTGCTGGCACCAAATGTGCCAGCAGTGCTCCCTGGAACCCTGCTGACTGCTGAGGGTTGCTGCCACGGACACTTGCACATGTTTGTGTGTGGCACAGGTGGACAGACACACACTTGACATCATGTGCACCTTGCAGTGCACATGCCATGTACACACACACACCACCCGCACGCACAGCTCCAACACCCCCCTCTACACTGTTCTGCCCGGGAGTGAGGCACATGCCTGGATGTATATCCCACAGGCCTGGACAGGCCTCTCCAGACCCCTCCAGACATGCTGTGCGTACATCAGTATCCCCCACAGACATCTGCACCACACAAATGCCCCATGGGAATGCCTGTGCACCCCTCACACACATGCACACCCCGCGCATGTATATACATGCCTACACATGCCCTACACACGTGTACATTACATACACACCCACCATATCTGTGCATGCCTGTGTGAGAACAGACATACACACCCACCATATCTGTGCATGCCTGTGTGAGAACAGACCCCACACCATGTATCCCCCCACATTCCTCACGCCCCTCACATGCAAACCCCCATGTGCTCACTCACCAGCCCCCTTCATCTCACTCCTTCCCTGGCCCCCGGCCACATGGGCTCAGTTTGGGCTCACGTGTGCCTGCACATCACATGGGGATATGGAGGCATGGCCCAGCACCATGGACACCCAGAGACCACACAGACTCCTGCCACATATCCCCACACTCCTGTACATCCAGGACTCATACTGATTCCCCTCCTGGCTGCTCCCCTGGGGGTTGTCTCACTGGGGCTGGTGGGATGCTACGGTGTGCTGATCACCCAGACTCCTTCACCCATGTGGCCACGCTGCCCTGGGCTCAGCCATGGCTTGGCAAAGTCACTGCACACACTGGCACTGGTGTGAGCCAAGGGCCCCGTGGTGGGGTGGAACCATGTCCGTGCTGGGAGTCACACATCGCTCTGGTGCTGGTCTTGGCAATCCCTGGCATACTTGTGCCAGGCTCCACAGTGGATTGAAGAGACAGGTGAGGGGAGAGACACGTGCAGTCCTTGCTGACAGTGAGCCATCCCGAGGTGCTGCCAGGGGACTGTGAGTGGGAGCCCCACATATCTTGCCCTCTCCACCCCACCCCCACAGCCACCACACAGTGTCCCTAGTCAAATGTTTCCTATGTGGCTGAGCCCTGGTCATGGCTACTTTTGCAAATGCCAGTCCAGGCCCAGGGCTGGGGGATGGCACTGCTGGCATGTCTGGATGGGGACATGGGACAGTGCACATGGAGCTGAGCAGGGGCTGGGGCTGGGGCAGGCTGGCTGCCAGCAGGGTGAGGTTGCTGGCAGCACTGCTGCACTCTTCGAAGGAATCAAGCACCACGGTGAGCTGGGACAGGAGGCAGCAGGAGATTAGTGATGCAGTGCCTGGAGCTGGGGAGCTGGGGAATGGTGGCAGAGGATGCAAACCCCTTCCCTGGGATGCTTGGGGCAAATGGTACAGAGGTGGGTGCTCCCCATGAGGCACAGGACCTCTAGCATCAAAGCTTCCCCAGGGCAAGGCAGGAGCATTTGCATAAATATCCTGGGGGCAAGGGTGGGAAACTCATCTTTAAGGCAGGGGAAAGTGCCCTGGAGGAAACACATGGATAGGTGCCCGTCACCTTGCATGGAGCCATGCATGGCCACTGGAGCCAGCACAGATTGCTGGCACAGCCAGGCACAGGTACAGGTTTTGGCAGCAGAGGTGTCGATGACTCAGAGTGGGGCAGAATGTGGAAAATGCAGCCTGGCCGCAATGCCACGTGAGAAGCAGGCAGGGCTGGGCCTGCCAGCGGCCGGGCTCCAGCGCCGCGTGCGCCGCGCTGGGTGATGGATGCATGGCCGGGGCAGCGAGGGCACCTGCTGACGAGGCAGCGCCAGGGCCCTCATTACCTGTGTGGGCCGTGAGGATGGGCTCAGCTCGCCTTCCTCTGCAGTGTTGAGCAAGCCTGCGGGAAGCTGGCATAGTGTGGCTGCCCACACATCCCACAGCAGCAATTCGACAGGATGCTTTGGGAGCCCAGGGGCCACCAACAAAGCCCCAGCCCACTGCAGCCCTGTGCTGGAGGTGATGGCGGGTGGCAGCTCCAATGGTGATCACCAGCACATGGGCTGGGTGAACTAATGCTGCCTGGCCTTGCAGAGTGGTCAGGTGTGGGGAGTAGAGGGACCCCAGCTCTTTTTGTCCCCCCCGTAATGCACCACTGCCCTGGTGCCCATGGATGCTGTCTGTGTCCACACTGCCTTGTGGTAGCCTAGCCCAGCCCTCCCCTGGTGTATTTGCTCCCAAACAGACATCAAAATGCTGGAAGAAGCTGCCCAGGGACACTTCAGTGCCTCCGGGTGTCATTTGGAGGTGCCATGGGCTGTTCTCTGATCTCAGGTGTGTCCAACCACCCCAGGACAGGCAAAGAATGGCCCTGGAGACCAGCTACTGCTGGCAAGACCAGAAGCACCAGCATTTGCAGGTGATGTTGCCTTCAGCCAGGGATGGAGACACCAGCTGCTCCTGGGTGGCCAAATTCTTCATCTAGGGTAGAGCTTGGGAGTCCCTCTGGGCAGGGCCAGTGTGTGTCCAAAGGGAAGTGACCAAGTGATTTAATGCTGCAGGGAGAGGAAAATGCTGCAGAGAGGTGGATCCCAGACAGCGGCTTCCCTGAAGCATCCCAGGATCATAGGCAGGACTTGGGCTGGCAGCAGGGATAGGAACAGGGCCGGCTGCAATCCAATTAACCATGCTGCTCAGTCACTGGGTCAAACACCAGCTGAGTGAAGCCATTGACTTAGTGACATGGGCTGAATCCAGGCTGCAAAGTGTAAGTTGGTCTGTTGGCATCTTCTCTTCTACTTAAGCCTGTGTTGATGACCCCATCTTGGACATGGGACAAGTCCTTGGGGTCCCAGTGGGGTCTACACAGTGTCCAGAGACTGGATTTGAGGGGAACAACCCTATGACACTTGCCTGCTTCTCCTCTCCTAAGAAGGGACAATTTGAAGAAACAAAGACCCAGGAGCAGAGGAGTTTAGGAACCAGGGAGCACTCCAGTGGAGTGGTCTCAAGGCCATGGAGGTGTTTACAGGGAGGACTGGTTTGGATGTCTGGAAAAGGGGGTGACAGTCACGAGGTGAAGCTGTAGCAGGTAGGAACATCTGGGGACAGAGAGCACCCTCTGGACCACAGGCAGTGAAAGGCAGGAGGGCAGGAAGCTGTGGGGTCAAAGTGACTCAGGCACAAGTCATTGCCAAAGAAAAGGTGAGATGCTTGGATAAGAACCACAGCTGACTCAGAGTTTCCATCTCTTCCAGAGGGTGACCACAGAGAATGGCCAGGGACCATTTGGTACCCCCTTTGCATGGAGGCAGTGTTGGGAGGAGGGAGCAATTGCACCCCAATGCCTTTGGGAACCCAGAGTCCAGATCTGTGGTGGGGAGCAGCAGCCACCGACCCACCAGGATCTCTATCCAGTGTCAGTTCCCGGGGGAATCCCAGCAGGAGCCCAGCAGCCAGCCTGGGAACCTGGGCGGAGAGCCCATACCTTCCTGAAGTGCCTAGGCAGAGGCTGTTTGAATTAAATAGGAGAGATTTCCCCCTTATTAGCAGGCTATTAATCACATTCAGGGTTGGTTTTTTGTTGGTTGTTTTTTTTTTTTTTTTTTTTTAATTGAACTGTTGCACAACAGGTTGAGTAACAGCCTAATAACAGGCTGTAAATCTCAGTTTGCTCTTGGGAGATTACAGATGTTAATAGCAGATAATGACCCACAACTCACGAGCTTCTCCTCTCCCCCACCTCTTTGATCCCTCTTCTCCTCCCCTCGCTGTACCCAGCCTCCTAGCAGGGCTGCAGGGACAGCCCCAAAAATGCAAGCCACCCTGTAATCCCCCCCATCACCACCACCCAGCAGACTGGGGTCCAACTTCCTACCTCTCACCACCTACCCTACCAGTTCCCACCACCCACAACGTCTCCTCCAGCTCCCAACCATCACCTGTGCTGTCACCCCACACTTTTCTGGAGCGCTGGTTTTGGGGTCCTTGGCTCTGTGGGCTGGTTCATGCAATGCATCTTTAGCCATGGGAGTGCAGGGAGAAGCAAAGCATCAGTGCCTCTACTTTCTTGTCTTTGCATCAGTGCTCCTGCAGCCTGTGGGTGCTGGCTGGGAGCTGGGTGCCTGCAGGACTTGTGTAGGACAGCTGGGTCAGGCAAGGCTTGGCCCCAGCTCCCAGCCTACTCCTGCCAGACCCTGGGCATCATCCCATGTCCTCCCTGCTGCAATCAGTGTGGGGGGCCAAGCCTCATGCACACTCAGGGGCTGCTCTCGGGCTTGCTGCCACCCTAGAAGTGGCAAGACCAGAGCACATCACACGCTGCTGAAGACTGCTGCTCTGTAGGGACCCACTTGCTGCCACAGCAGCTATGCAGGGGAGCTAAACTCCACAGAACCTCCTGGGGAGGGTTCCAGAGCCAGTTGTCTCCCCACCTCCTGCCTACTGCCTCACTCCTACCTGGCCCATCTGCCCCTTCCCAGACCCACAACCCCTTTCCCAAAACGGCAGCTTACAACTGGGACACATCCCAACATGACTTTCCGTTCTCCCTGGATGCATGCAAATGTTTCCTGCATCCTTCCCCTAGGATGTGTGCATCCCTGCAAGCCCTGGGGCAGCTGGGTGAGGTGTTGGCTGAGTAGGGCTTGGCTCAGCCACAGGTACTGCTCTGGGGACCAGAACAGTCCCAACAGGACCCCCCCTCTCCCTGTCCTGTGCACTGGTTGGGAGCAGGAGGATGGAGGGACCCTGTGGAAGAGATTGGGGATTCACCCCAAGAAGGTGGAAAAATGGGGAAAAAGGAGTGGAGGATGACTTTCTTTTCCCCCTGTCCTGAATCTGGCACCATCAAGCTGGGGCACAGGAACAGGGTGTCAATGGTGCAGCCTTGGCCATGGGGTGTGGGGTCCCCTAGGCTCAGGGGATATCCCCTATGGGTAGTAGCCACCCCAGCCAGTATCCTGCCAGCACCCCAAAGGATCTGGGCCCATGGAGGGAGCAGGGGCTGGCAATAGCAATGGGATGGATTGCAGGAGGAGTCACCCAGCAGGCAGGGCTGGTGAGGGTAGTGAGTCACTGCCAGCTTTCCCTGCCAGGATGGGACCGCCGCAGCCACCTGGCATCCCACTGGTCGCACTGGGAGCACCAAACCACCAGCAGGCGTGGAAAAACACCACTTTTCCCCAAGAGCTCCCCACCAGCATGGGGGGGGCAGCTCTTGTCTGTGCCAGGAGCCCATCCCCATCTCCAGCAGGCCAGATCAGACATAGCTCAGCCAGTGGTGAGACCCCATCCCTTGTACAGGCACTTGAGGGCCCCCACCCCGCTCCTTGCCAAAGCATGCAGACATTTGGAGGGTGCTGTGTCCCCCTGAGGCCAGGCAGACCCCAGAGCAAGCACTCGTGGCATGCTGTGTGTACCCAGGCACTGTGTACACATCAGCACCATATGGCAACGGCCTCTGGCGCCACGAGCCGGGTATGGAGAAGGATGGGGAAGCAGCTGTGTTTGCCATGAGCAGTGACTGCTGGCCAGAAGCTGTGGGCCAGCGCCCTGGACGGCACTGAGCCAGCGCAGCCAGCACCCCGGTGCCTTTGAGTAGGTGCCCTCATGTCCTTCCATGAGCACTGAGCTGTTCCTTCAGCAGACCTAGACCCTGCCCTAGACTGACCCAAGGAGAGCTGTAGCCAGGAGCCCATCCAGGGAGGCCATGATCTCCACTGACCTGCCTGTGGTCAGGATTATGCAGTGACCCAACAGGACTCTAGGGTCTGCCTGAGCAGGAGGAGTAGGGCCACCAACCCATGGTGTGGGAGCACCCAGTGCATGACTCCAGATTCAGAGATGGCTCAGGTCTGTCCTGCCTGCAGGTGCAGTGTGATGGCACCTTGGGCAGTGTCCTCTCTACTCCCAGGAAAGGTTGTCTATGGTGACCCTGGGGGTGCAGAGGATGAACAAGGAGGAAAGCACTTTCCCAAGAGGAGGAGATGCTAGTTGCCCTGCAAGCATGCCTTGGGGAATGTAGCAGCCCCAGCCAGGACACCCTGAGGTGCTGGCTGAACCACTCAGCTGAGCCTCCAGCATCCAGCACCCTGTTACTTGGATGCCAAGCAGCACTCTCCCTGTCAGTATGTGGCACCAGGTTTGCCAGTCCTTTCTCTAGGGACACCTTGCAGTGGGATGAAGATGGTGCCACTCCCTGGTGCAGAGAATGTGGGGCAGGGCTGCCTCAGCCAATTTCTTTTCGAGTGTTATTTGTAACCCCATTAATGAGTCACAGTGTTTGTGGGTGCTCCTGTCCTGTGCTGGCCCCATGGCTCCCTCAGGTCAGTGGTGGGACCTGTGACCCCCTCCCCAGTCTCTGCATGGTCATGTTCCTCTACAACATGAATGGGGACAAAAGAAGTCCTATAGAGAAGGAAACTACAGCAGTGGGGCAGTGACCATGCTGGATGGGGCTTTGAGCAGCCTGGCCCAGTGGAAGGTGTCCCTGCCCATGGCAGGCAGATTGGAATTAGATGGTCTTTAAGGTCCCTTTCAACCCAAATCATTCTATGATTCTATGAGAGGGGTGCCGGCAAGGACGCAGCAGTGGCCTCATCCTGCACTCAAGGAGGGCTGGTGGCCCTTCATCATCGCTGTTCCTTGGACTTCCCCCAGCCACGGCTCCCCAGGAGAGGGGTGACAGCCACTCCGGCAGTGATGAAAGGAGGCCGAGGGGAGGCTTGTGGCCGGGAGGCTGCTATAAGGGAGCCGGGGTCTTTGATGTGCAGAGCCCCGGCCCGGTTGATTGCGTTAGCGGGTTTAGTGCCCGAGCAGGCTCCCAGCTCCGCTATCAGGAGCAGACGGGGCGCTAAAGGGCCCAGCTCCCATTTTAGATGCAAATGACCCTGCAATTGTGTACTTGGAGGGCAGAAGAATCCCCACATGTCACCGTCGGTGGAAGCAGACCTGGCTGGAGACTAAAAGTTCCAGATGGCTGGAGTGGCCCGTAATGGCCCCACTGATGGCTCCGGTCCGGGGTTCCTTCCCGGAATCAGCCTCTTTACGGGAAGTGCAGATTCCCGGAGCAATCTCCTACCATCCCCACCGCCAGCCGTCACTGCCTGCATGTCCCCCTGCCTGACACTAATGTCCCCGGGGCAGGCGGCCCGTGCTCCTGCCCCGGCTTTGAAGTGCATCAGATTGGGCTAGTGGGAAGGTACAGCCACCTGATCCACACGGCAGGGCTGGAGGAGGCGATACCCCTTCCCAGGGGACAGATGGTGTGGGGGAGGTAACCAGGCATGGCCGGGTACTCCCAAGTCCCTGTGCCCGCTGTGGCCCCGTGTGCACCGAGTGAATTGGAACAGGCTTACTGAAGCAAAGCCGGGTTCAAGTAATTTTAGGGGCATCTAGGCTTCTTAAGTCCACCCAAGGGCTAACAGTGAGGTTGGGCCACTAGGATGTGGGAGCCTTGGGTGGGGGGGGTGAGCTGCCCACCAATCCATGGATCCTATCCCCCACCTCTGGGATGAAGTTTGTGAGGGCAGGCTCCGCAAAGGGCTTGGTGTTGGGGAAAGCCTGGGATGCAGGGCTGGGGTCTCCCCATGTGATCCCTTGCCCACTGACCCAGGAACAGCCCAACAAACAGTCCTGTGGAGTCCCCCAGCTCCATGGAGAGAGCTCTGCAGTGCCACAGAACCTCACTTCAGTCCCTTAGAGACTTCCCCTGCCTCTCAGCATCCTCCCCTTCAAAGCAGAGGGAGGGATGCAAGGTCATGCATGGAGGGCAGTGGTGGGGCCAGGGTAGACTTATGGCTCTAAACCCCTGAGATCCCCTCTCCCCCCTCTTCAATTCTTCCTATCCCATGCTGTAGTCACAGCACCTTCCTAACCATCACATGTGCCATGAGTTCAGTCAGGCCTAATTAATTTTACATGTCTGGGAGGGGGGATTGATTTAGGGTAATCATTCCTGGGAAAGCCCCCAGGCTCCCTACACCTCACAGTATGTAGGGTGCTGGGGGAGGCAGGAGGGGCTGAATCAACATGATGTGGAGCAGGGGACCTTGGTATCCTGCAGAGTGCCTCATCGTCACTGCAATTTTCCAAAACAAGAGGACAGGTGGGCAGGTGCACAGGACATAACTTCCATATCCATTCCTGTAAAACCATATGGCTCTGCTTTGATGTTGGTGGAAAATTCCCTGTTTGGCTGTGAATCTGCGGAGCTGGGGACTCCAACATTGGCTACTCTCAGTGAAGGATTAAAAGGGTGTTTTTTGGGAAAGATTTTTCCACTCTTGATTGGGGAGGTGACATCCGAACTTTATTTTCCTTTCCACGCTGGGACACGTGCCAGTGGGGTCAACTGGTCCCTGGGGAGCCACGGGACACCGCACTGAGCTGACACGTGGGAGGCAGTGGTGGAGCGGGACTGAGGCACGTCAGGAAAGATGGAGCCAGGGAAAATGGAGGCCACTAGAGGTTGGGTTTGGGCTCGAGGCTGTTTGCCCGTAGCCAGAACACGCGCTGAGGTCGGGCAGGGAGCCGGCTTGGCTGTGGATTCTAAAATAGAACCTTGTCTGCCAAGGACCCTCCTACTCTGCCACGGGCTGGGTGGATCCTTGCCCCACTGTGCACCTTGTGCTGCTGGCGAAGTGCTGCACGCCTGGCCGGCTCCTCTCCAGCACTGCAGCTGCGGCAGGGCCGGGAGGCAGGGAGTGGTGTGCTGGCTGTGCCTGCCACACGCCTGGCCGTGGCCGTGCACCAGCTCGGCTCAGGGACAAGCAGCCTGTGGCCACCCGCTGGCACTGTCCAGCCAGGGGACACTTATCCCCGGTCATCCTCTGGGCAGGGTGTTGGGCTTCAGCTGGAGAGGAGTATCCCCATCTCTTGGCATTGTCCCCAGCAGAAGAGTGTTCCAGGGACCATTCACCTAAGTGGTCTCTGCTTTGGGTCCACAATTGTGGGATGGCAGTGTCCCTTCTGCCTGCTTCCCACAAGGCACTGGTTTAGGGCAGGAGCAAACAGGGTATGCCGTACCAGAACCACCCAGGGAGCGAGGAGGAGAGTGGGGTGTGAGTGCCAGGTCTGGAAAAGCTCCGGCTTCCCCTAGGCTCTGTCCCAAGACATTGGCCCACTATCCCACAGGTTGCAGAACCCAAATAGGTCCTGTCTGGAGCAAAATCTTACGAGAACCAACCCTCCAAGAAACCTGGTGCTCTGCCATCCATGTGGAAAGCTAGGGGATTGAAGGCTGTAATAAGGATCTTCCTTTGTGTTTTTGGATGTGGGTGATGCTCTGGGGGGGACGCCAGAAGCCAGGCACAGGCTCTGCTGGAGCTGGAGTGCTGGCCCTCACTTGACTGCCTGTGGCACTGTGTGCACGCTCCTCTGTGGATGAGTTTGCGAACTTCCTGGGGATTATGCTCACACCATGAATCTTCAAAACCTCATGGCTACTCCAAGGCAACCCCTCTCCATCCCCAAAAATGGCAGTTGCCCCAGGGAAGGAGAGGGTGGCATTCCAGCTCTAGGTCTGCAGCAATCCTTCTTCATTCCTCTCCTGCCTGAACTGACTTATCTCTATCCATCCTTGGATGAAGAGCACCCAGAGGTACCCCCAACCCCACTGTCCCCAGTACACACCAGCACAGCCAGTACTGCCAGGGAAGGTGACGCAGCTGGTTCTCTCTGGGTGACTCATGCAGAAATACATGACGTTCACCATATTTCAGGGCTTTCAGCTTGGATGAGAAAAACATCAGGGCGTAAGAAAGTTTCTTTGTGAACTGCTTTTAAAACACTGGAGGGACTTCTCCTCCCACTCGCTCAGGCTTTACATTTCTGGGGGAGAAAAGCAGCCTTTTTAACAAATATTTTAGATAGTTTATAACATGGAAAATAGATGATTAAGTAACATGTTTTGACTTGATTCATAAAAAAAAAAAAAAAAAAACAAACCCAAAAGACCATTTGGGTCCATCCCAAACAGCTCCTGGCTGCACACAGTGAGCAGCTAGCGCACGGCCCTTCAGCTGGACATGCTGACTCCACCATCTCCTCCCTTCACCTGGCCCCTTTGGCTGAGCTTTCGTGTCGGGCCAGGGAGCCACGTGGCCACTGTGCCCACTTGCTGCCTGCCTGCCCACACGGCCATGCCATGGCTCTACCCAGCAGCACTGCCCATCCCGGCACAGCTCTCCCAGCAGTTCAGTGTGGTTTTGCTGCTGCATTTGCTCGCAGGGTTATCTGCTCTGGAACTGGTGTTGGTTTTGGCACACAGCACCGGGACCACACCTACTATTTAAATACCACAGCCAAGGGCTTGGAGGGGGGAAAAAAAAAAGGGAAAGAAAGAAAACGAATATGAAATATTTGTTGCGGTTTGGAGATACACACACACATGTACACACAACACAAACACACCAGCCTGGCTCCGGATTGCTGGCAGTCGAGGAAGGAAGACTCTGGCTAAGATTGTCTTCAAAACCACCCTGGCGGCAAAGTCTGCTGAAGGGAAACCCTTTGGGCCAAAATTAGTGCCTGCCACATGCCAAGCTGGAGCGTGCACTGACCTGGGCTGGGGAAGTCGGGGCAGCCCCTGCGGCACAGCTGGGGCCAGAGAGCCATGCCAGCCCTTCCCAGGTGGCTGCCCTCCTGCCAGGCTACAAAAACTGGGGAAAGGGTACAAGAGATGGAAATCCCCAGGGAGGCAGTGCTTGTGGGGCTGGGAGGGTTTTTCCCCCACAACATCATGGAATCTTGTCCTAGAAATGCCCATTGGAGTGGCAGCACTTGCAGTGAGTCTGGGAGTGGAGACAGGCAGCACTACCACTTGGTGCTGGCTTGGGATAAATGGGTGCCCAGTAGCTAAGGACGGGCTCGGCCTGGAAACAAGGGAATAGATGTCCCATGGGAGCAGACGTCCTCACTGGGACAGGTCTAGCTGTACTCCTTCCCCGTGTTGGACCTAGTGAGGCAGCTTCTGGCATGAAGCCACAGCAAGGTAGCCCAAGAGGCGCTGGGTGGCTGTGACACACCATGCCATGCTGTGCCACGTTGTGCCATGCAGTGAGGCCTGCCGAGGCGGCTGGGGCAGGTGGATTACCGCACCTTCCTTTCCCCAGGCCCCTTTGTGGAGAAGTTTTCCCAATGATCTCACTGGATGCACATTTCTAAATAATTTAGTTGATTGTTTCATCATCGGAGGGCAATTAAAGAGAAGGCAAGTTCCTGTCACCCTGCTCCGAACCCCTTCACTGCCAGAGCCCCAGAACAAAGGGAGGAATTGGGCTTGGGCTCAGCAGCTTGGATTCCCATTTGATTATTTCCAACAAGGGAGTGAATCTATTTTGGACATGGTATTCCCAGGGGATGAGCTCACCGGCACAGAGCATGAGCAAGGCTGGGTATAAAAAAAAAAATAATACAGCCTTTTGTAATGTGTTGTAAACCTATTTACTACCAGGAGGCTGGGTAATTAAATGCCACTTCCTGGAGCAGAATGAAGCACCCTATGTAATGCCAGTGCAGAGGGGTTTGCTCTCGACACAGGGTGGCCACTGATCCTGCCAGACACCCCACGAGTGTTGCGGGTGGGAGGATGCACTTTTGTGGGCTGCTTCTGTAAAACCACTGCAGCAGCCACATGTGGCTGACTGTGATTGATTCCAGCATCCTGTGCCATAGTGGTGGCCTTGGTGCAGTGTCCCAGGGGCACGGGATGGTGGCAGGATGAGTTTTCCATGCAATGCACTATGGTGTGTGATTTACACTGGCGGGGTGGCTCTGGGCAGATAGCTGCATGGGAGGAATAACAAAATCAAATTACCTGGAAAACAGTTTCCACACAGGGTTCTCCGGCTCCCTGCTTGTTCTGCTGTCACCTGGGCTGTCCTCCACTGCCTCACACTGTGCTGTGTCCCCTTGGGTGTCAGTGACTCATGCTGCAGACCGTTCACTCAACCCCGTCCCACAGCTCCCACTGGAAAATTGTTCACCCACTGGCCCAGCAGTTACTGGATACTGCAGCCACACCAGTGCCCAGGTTCCAAGGCTAGCCAGGCTTCCTCCAGGCTGGAAAATGGTGTATATCTGAGTGGATCAGGTCTGACCAGCACTGGTCTTGGCATCCACACTTTTCTTGCCTCTGTGTATGGCAAGGGAGGTTTTCCCCACTCACTGAGAATCCAGGTTCATTGGAGACTGAATACCTTAGAGTATAGCTGGGAGGAGGGATGGACAGTGCTTGGAAAAGAATGGCAGAGATGTTTACCTGGGTCATTTGGAACTTTTGCAGACAAATTACTTTTACATGATGTATAGCCATTAATCTCCAGCAAGTGAGAGAAGGGTTCTAACGTGCATATCCCCTGGGCACTGCAGCCATATCTTGATATCCTCTGCAAAACTCCCTGTGCAACTCACTGTGGCACTCTGTGTTGTGGCTTTTTTTTTAAAGATTAAACCAGAGATGTTGGGAAGAATATCCTGTGTTCCTCCTCCTTGTTGCTTACGAGGACCTAGAAAAAGGCAATTCCTCCTGTTACTCCTGGAGCTGCTGGGGTGTCACAGGTCTTGTCCAGCACTTTTGTGAGTGGCAAAAGGGAACGGCTCCCATGGCTGTAGTCCAGTCCCTGCTGCTGTGGCTGGGGCCAGAGCTCTTGCCGGGCCAGGGGGAAGGATGGGCCTCTGGGATGGCATGTGAGCACACGTGTTTGCACGTGAGGCTGCTGCTGCGAGGGCTGTCCGGATGCCTCCAGTGCATCACACTGCTGATGGAGCCTGTGGTGCGTGCTACGGGTAGGGACATCTTCTGGCACCATGCTGAGAGCGATGTCCCTTCCGACTGGGATACCCCATCCATTGTGGTGCTGGACCTTGTGGCTCTATGCAGAGCCTGGAGCTTTCAGCTTTCCTGTACCAGTGAAAGTTAAGAAGTGGAGGAAAAACGTTGCTGTATGTTATAGAGGAAGAGAGGTAAAAAGGGCAGGAAATTTGCACCATGTCCATTTCCCCTTGGCCCCCGGCCGCTGCTCATTCCGGATTCGGGATTTGCGTAGGCAGAGTTAAAAATAACAGGGGTATATAAAGAAGGACGGAGAGGGCTGTGCTGGCCCCGCAGCCACCAGGGCACAGCCAGGCAGCAGGCAGAGATCAAAGCAGGATGTGGTCCAGGCGATGCAGTGGGGCTGGGACTGTGTGTGGGGTCTGGGGGTGCCACTGTGCTGCTTTGCCAGGGAGTGGGATTCCAAGGTCTGCCAGCTCGGCAGCCTCCTGGCCAAGCACCTGGGCAGCACCCATGGAAGATGAGGCCATGCATATTCCCATAGGCAAAGACATCACTCGTGGACCCTGTCCCTCTGTAGCCTTTAGTCTGTGCTGACATTCACTGGGAGCAACCTGACCGGTCTCCTCTGGCCAGACAGCTGCGCAGGGAGGCTGGATATGGCCTCCAGCCAAAGCACCCCGTCCTGGGACTGAGCTCCCTGTCGGTGCTGCGGGGGTGCTGCCTGCCTCCCCGAGTCCCCGGCAGCCCCGGTCCTCGGCCGTGCATCCCGGTGCTCCCCAGACCCCAGGGCAGGCAGGGCGGACACAGCAGCTTGCTCGGCCGGTGCAAACGAATCTGCCCTCTGTGCCCTGATAACATTGTGTTTGTTGCGGAGCGGGAAGAGCCTGCCAGTACACGATAAGAGCAGATGACTTTACTCTGGACCCGCTCCGGATTGAATTATGCTTTAATTTCATTTTCAGTTCCTCTTTTCTTTTCAGGAGGGGAAGGGGGCTTTCGATGTACAGGCAGGTCTGGGAGATCCTGGACCCTTCTCTAGGCAGGCCAGTACTATGCAGAGGGGAAGACAGAGAGTAAAACCCAGCCAGATTAATTTTCTGCTCTCAGGGTTATAACCCTGGAGTGTCACAATTGTTTAGGGTGTTCTGTGGTGGGGATATCCCTGGCACCTCTCATGGGGTCCCCTGTGGAGCTTTTGAGACTTGGGTTTTGCCTCCCATTGAAGCAGAAGCTCTCTGGGTTGTGATGCTGTAGGCGGTGTTGGAGAGGGGGCACTGGAGAGTCCTCTGAAGGAGAGCCCTTGGGTTCACTCCAGTCTCCCAGCTTCAGCTGACAGCACAGAAAGGGATGTAGTGCAGGTGCTTTTCAGTCCCCAATGTTTTGTGGGGTAGGGAGAGCTCTCTGGGTCTCCTGAGAGCCCTGCTGAGCAACCTGGGCACCAATTCCACCTCTGGCAGTGCCACAGGGCATTGTCCCCCTGCCCATCCCACACGTGCTGTGTGCCATTGAGGAGGGTGTCATGGCACTGTGGAAGTGTTGGCAGGGCTTGTTTTGATGGGGCCACCCCTGGCACATCATGCTGGGCAAGCCATGCTCCTTACTCCTCTGCTGCCAGATGTGCTGAAAGCAAGGATAACCATTAACTCTTTCCTCTTTAGACATCACCTGGGTGGGTGGCCCTTCTCACCTTCTGTTTGCTCTCTTGCCTGGCTGCTGTTTGATCTTTTGGGATGCCAGCAACTTTACAGTCTGCTGTAGTGGCGCGGGAGATAACGCACGTTTCCTAAATGTGCTTCTGTCAACAGTAGGCTGTGCATGCACTGTCTGCTCTTGCTTGCCTCCTGCTCACCTCAGAGGGGGCTTCTGTGGCTAAGGGGGTGACAAGGCTGTGGCAGGGACCCCCTGTGCCCAACTCATGGCTCACAGCAGGAAAACCCTGCCCGTGACGCACTCCTGACTTGCTGCACAGTCAGTGCTGGCAGTGCTTGTGTTGCTGCGGTGCCTGGCATGCTGCTGCTCCCCACCGCACTGGCCCTCCCACCAGAGCATCAGAGAAAAGAGTTTCCTGGGGAATATCCCACATTTGCAAGAAATATTGGCTGTAAAAATTAAGCTGATCTGTTGGCAATGCTTCTCAAAATAAGTCAACATGAGTGCAGATGCCAAAACTACCTGGAAAAGGGGAAAACCAAGAGGAATTAGTGTTTGTCTCCTATGGCATCTTCTCTTACTTATCTGTAAAAGTTTGGGGTGGGAACTGCCTTGCTATTAATTATTATTTGGCCAAGAAACAAGTAATGGGATTAACTGGTGACTTAAAACTACTCTGGGAGGCAAACTAAAAGTAATTTCAAGAAATGCCCACATGCTTCTTTGCCACTTTGGAGGTGACTTTTTCCGAGGTAGAACTTTGGAGCCCATGTGTCTTGAGTCAATTGGTGCCATTAATGAACTTGCTGCCTTGCTGGCAGACAAGCAGATGGGGCCCAGGCAGCAGCCCAACATGTGCTGTGGAAACCAGGGCAGGCATTCTTGGTAAAAGGGGGAAGATCTGAATTGTTGTTGTTCCACTGGATTACTGAAATAATTTATTGCAATGCTCCACCCTTATAATTAAAGCGTGGTGATGGGAACAACTGGTAGAGTAGCTTTGGATTCAGAAGCGGCATGTGCGTGTGGTGTGTGTGCACACCTCACCTTTGGTGTTTATATTTGTTTTTTTTTAAATTGACTCCTTGCTTCTGAATAGAGCAGGCAGCAGCCTCAGTTCTTAGAAAGGTATCTGGAGATGGACAGCTCCAGAAAGCAGGGAGACAGGCTCCAAAGAGATAAGGGCCATTGCTTCTTGACAAGCGCAACAGTAGCAGGGCCATTCCTGGTACTGGTTGGATGGGGGCCAGATCTTGCTGTGAGTGGGACAGTGAGGCAGAGAGCCCCCCGGGAGGCCTGCCCAGTGCCCTGGGTCTCTGTGCCGTCATCCAACTAGCCAGAATAGGGTGGGTGATTTAAGTGTCTCCTGCAAGGTGGGACAACCTGCTGCCCTTGCGTCTCCTGCCATGGGAAGTCCTCAGAAGGACAGCACAGTCCCAGGGGTTGCTCAGGGTGGGCGGGGTGGGACAGCCGGCCCATGCCTCCCTGTGCCAGGGCGATCTGAGACTCAGCCACAGCACTGGTCCCTAGGAAGGGCAGACGAACGTGTTGTGGGGGCTGTGGGGCGAGATGAGGCGATCCCGGCAGGGTGCCAGCCCCCGACAGGGTCGACGAGCAGTTATCTCGGCTCGCACACGCACCCTGCACGCAGCCAGATGCGAGCTGGTACGCTCTGTGCTGCTGATTGCCTCACCGACAGGAGCGGCGGGGGAGGACGCGGCTTCACGGGTGCGTTTGCATGAAACGAATGGCGTAGGGGCAACGGGCCTCAGCTACCTGGTTCAGCTCCTACGGTGGCACAAGCATCCCTTTTTGGGACTGCACCTTCGCTCGCTGACGCGCTCGGTGGCCCCCGTGACGAGTGTAGATCCCGGCGCACTGGCTGGAATGCTTTTATTTGTGCCCCTGCGCCAGACCTCTCCGCGACTCTGCTTCCACACACGGGTGCATGTGACACAGCCATTGCCCCTGCGCCACTCAGGACAGGGTGCCGGGGGACCTCCGGCTCTGCCACCTACAGCCCCTCTCCCGGCTCGCAGTGTGGGCAAGGCTTAAGGGCGCTTCTGCCCCGTTCACGTCGCGGGCAGGATTCTGGCCTCCGCGACCCGCAATAGCACCCTTGTCTCTTCGCCGCCGTGAGACACTCTCGACGAGCAGGGCAAAGCAGGGCGTGGAGACCCCGCCGCTCTGCCCCGTCCTCTCCCGTCGAGCGCGGTCGGGGCAGCGGCAACCGCCGACCCCCGCCCGCCGGGGCAGACCCGCCGGAGGGGGCGTGGCTCCGGCTACAGCGGAACCAATGGCAAGCGGCAGCGGTGAATATTAATACGGGGCCGGACCAATCGGGGCGCAGCCATGCTGTTAACAGCTTAGGGGCGCGGGGCGGCGCAGAGCAGCGCTGCTGCCGCGGGGAGCGGAGTGGAGCGGTGCCGGGCTCCGCGCACCCCCAGCCCGCCCCGGCCCCGCTCGCCATGGCGGCGGCCGTGGACGAGAGCGCCTTGCCCTCTATCTCCACTTTTGCCAACTTGATGCCGCTNGACCCGTCGGACGGGTTGGGGGGAGGCGCGGGCCGCGGTGTTGGGGCGGCGGGTGCCGCCGCAACCGTCTCCCCGCCGATCCTGACGCTTCATTTTCCCGCAGAGGATGCTACAGCAGGATGGACCCACTGCCGTCAAGCGGGAGGAGGACGACCTGGGCAAGTTCGTGGACTTGGACTTCATCCTGGCGCACACCAGCAGTGGCGGGCAGGGGCCGACCGGCCCTAATTATCCCCTGCCCGAGACCCCCGAGAGCTGTGGCACCACCTACGACAGCGACGGCTCGTACTCCACGCCGGGCAAGTTCCCGGCGCCTTACCCCGACGGCCAAGGCCACAGCTACGTGGCTGAGCTGCTCACCCCGGACCTGCCCGGCCACTACGATCTGCAGCGGAGGGAGTACACAGAGCTGCGGGTGTCCGGCGGCCCCCACCACCACCACCCTCACCCCCATCACCACCCGCCCCTCCACTCGGCCCTAGCCCGCCCACTGCCCCTGGACCCCGCGCAGTCCTTCGGGCCCCGCATCAAGAAGGAGCAGCCGGAGGAGCGCGCCNTCGCCATGGCGGCGGCCGTGGACGAGAGCGCCTTGCCCTCTATCTCCACTTTTGCCAACTTGATGCCGCTAGAGGAGCGGCCCGCCGACATGCTCCACGTAAGCACCTGGCACCGGGGAGAGGGCGGCAAGGGGGATACGGGGCAGAGCGTTCCGGGCTGGGGCTCAGCCCGGCTGGGGAGTGGGGGGCGGGGNTTGGACTTCATCCTGGCGCACACCAGCAGTGGCGGGCAGGGGCCGACCGGCCCTAATTATCCCCTGCCCGAGACCCCCGAGAGCTGTGGCACCACCTACGACAGCGACGGCTCGTACTCCACGCCGGGCAAGTTCCCGGCGCCTTACCCCGACGGCCAAGGCCACAGCTACGTGGCTGAGCTGCTCACCCCGGACCTGCCCGGCCACTACGATCTGCAGCGGAGGGAGTACACAGAGCTGCGGGTGTCCGGCGGCCCCCACCACCACCACCCTCACCCCCATCACCACCCGCCCCTCCACTCGGCCCTAGCCCGCCCACTGCCCCTGGACCCCGCGCAGTCCTTCGGGCCCCGCATCAAGAAGGAGCAGCCGGAGGAGCGCGCCTGCATGCTGGGAATGTCCGCCGTCGAGTACCTGGGATCGGGCGGCGGCGAGCACAAGCCACGCGTGGCGCCAGGTCCTGGGCCGGGACCGGTGCCGGGGCCGCCGCTGCCCTACCCGGGCTTCCCCCACGGCCGCTTGGGGCCCCCTGAGGAGCCGCTGCCTGGTGCCGATCCGCATCTCTTGGCCGACCTGCCGCCCCACTACGCCGTGGCCCCGCACCGCTATGCGCCCCACTTCGCCCCCCAGCCGCCGTCGCAGTTTCATGGACATTTCAGTGTTTTCAGGGAGCCCCTGAAGGGGCCGGGGCCGGGCCCGGCGGGGTTGCCAGGGCTGCTGGTCACGCCACCCAACTCCCCGGTGCTGGAGTACTTCCCGGCCGGGGCTCCCCCCGAGGACTGCAAGCCCAAACGCGGCCGCCGCTCGTGGGCGCGCAAGCGAACGGCCACGCACAACTGTGAATACCCGGGCTGCGGCAAGACCTACACCAAGAGTTCGCATCTCAAGGCGCACATGCGGACCCACACGGGTAAGGGCGCACCAGGGCGGGGACACGCACAGAGGGTCCCGGGCGGGGGTACCGCGGCACGTGGTGAGACCCGGGAGCGTGGTTCCGGGGTTGTTAAAGGGCGTAGGGGGAGGTGACACCGCGGGGGTGCGTGTCGCGTGGAGAAGACCCCTGCGGTATGTCAGTGTCCCCTTGGTGGACCTGTATTAGGGTACCCAGAGATAGCCCGCATTCGGCATGGGGCTGTGTGGAGGCGTTCTGCGTATAGGGCAGGAGGCAATGGGGATGGCAGCCGAAGTGCTCAGAAGGACCCCCATGGTGGGGCTGGGCAGGGACACATAAAGACCAAGGCACGTAGCGAGACCACTCTTGTGGCGCCTGCAGTTGCTGGCTTTGGGGCCCGGGGGAGCCTGAGGCGGTAGGACTTGGGGACATGGAGAAGCCCTCCACGTGGGCTAGGCACAAAAAGAATAGGGAGACAGACTGGGGGTTTGTATGGCGAGACCCTCTGGCCGAGCTGGGACACAGGGCACGTGGTGCCACCCCACGACAGGGATGAGCAGGGGACCTCTCACAGTTTAAAGTGAAGCAGGGGCAGATAGAAGGGGTGCTGTAATGGGGCAGGGATGCCCAGAGATCAGACCTTTGCACTTGGGGAAGGGCAAAAGAATGGTGGACAGAATGGGAAAGTTGGGCAGGCAGAGGTGTACAGTGGGGCTCCCATCTCCTAAGGGTGGGGATCAGGGAACCCTCCTGAAAAGGAGGTGCTGGGTAGGGTAGCACAGAGCTGAAGGCATAGGGAGGGTGGGAACCTACAAGCCCACTGACACCCCCTCTCCTCTGCAGGTGAGAAGCCCTACCACTGCACCTGGGAAGGATGTGGCTGGAAATTTGCCCGCTCCGATGAGCTGACCCGCCACTACCGCAAGCACACGGGGCACCGGCCGTTCCAGTGCCACCTCTGTGAGCGGGCTTTCTCCCGCTCAGACCACCTCGCTCTCCACATGAAGCGGCACATGTGAGCAGTGGCTGCGGCCGGACTCGACGTCCCCAGAGCCAGCTCACGGTGTAAATAGCGTCGGGCAAGGGATGGCAATGGAGAGTAGCCTAGCCACCCAGCCCTCTCTGCTTGTAGTTAACTAGTTTTCTCCTCTTGCCCCTGTGAGAGCTGGCCCAGCCAAGTGGTGGGGAAGGGCTGCTTTGGGGATGTACGTAGGGGAGCAAAACTGCAAGAAACATCTGCCCAGGCATCACCACTCAGCTCCCCATGCCTGGAGCATTCCCCCCAGCCAGGTACCTGGTGAGTGGGGGGGCTGGTGCATAAGGGATCTGTCCCCAGAACTCCTGGCTTGTATTTGGCATCAGCCTAACCTTTTTTCCCCAGATTCTGGCACACCCCTGGGTCTAGGGGCTGTGATGGCTGACTCTGGCTGCGATTTGGCTGGAGAGCCATGCCAGTTGGGCACGATGGTTGTGGTGCTGGGAAATGGGTTGCTGGTTGTGTCGGTTGTGATCATCAGAACAAACCTCCTGACCCAAAGCCCAGAGTGGATGGGGTGAGGGTGGGATTTGACTGGCTTATTGCTAATAAAGGTTTGCAGGTGTTGGCAGCACAGCGTCACCTTGCACAGAGGGCAGGGATGCTCCTGTCACCAGCCTGGGACCCCACTGGGCAGTCCAGCGCTGGCCATTCCCAGTTTTCCACTCATGAGCCTGAAACGTCTCTCCTGGCTCTTGTCTGCTTTATTTTGTCTTGTTCTTCCCCTCAGGATGACACCAGGTACTGCTGCAGCTGCCTTCCCCATGCTGCTTTTTTTAAATTTAGTATGTAAAGGACAGTGAGTCCAGCTATGAATGCCCAGGTCTCTGCTATACTTGAAACTTTTGTAGGGGGGGGATGAAAAAGAAAGCTGAAAAGAAAATGTCTTTTTATGTGCAGCTTCTGCAAAGCAAGTTGTAAATTAAACAAAGCAGTAATATATAATGTTTCTGTTTTTTTAATGTATTTTTTTCTTCCAGCTGGGAACACAGATGAGTCTCAGCTTTGGGAAGTGCACTGTTTCCGTCTGTGTATATTGTTAATTAACATTTCTCTGCTTGGGCACGTTAGGTCTCTTGCACTCTGAAATGTTACTTTTCTTTATATGCAAACTGTTGAAATATTGTGATCTGCTGTATAATAAATAAACAAGACGTAAACATGAAAGAGCCAGGAGAGTTTACTTTAAAGGTTTCTTCTAAGAGGAGAGGGTGAGGCTGAGCTTGTTTGTCAGTAAATATTTACATCGATGTTCATTTCTGCTTAAGTTAGCTGCGGAGGATCGATGGGGAACGCCCAAGCCTCGGCATCTGAGTAGCATCTCCTGTGCAACAGCTCTTGAGTCACCCCACTTCCCCGTGCCTCAGTTTCCCTAATCTGCAGATGGGGCAATTGCGGCACTCGGATGGTGTGACTGGTCCTGCAGTGAGTCATCGCCAAGGCGAATGGCAGCCGAAACTCAACTGAGTGCCTTTGTTGGTCCTGAATTCTTCCTGAGCAGTCCTGTCCCGCTGTGCCTCACAGTGGGAGCTCTGCAGTACCGGCCTTGTGGTTGTAACCAGGAGGGAGATTGGTGTCAGCTGCCTGGTCCTGGGTGCTGTCTCTGCTGTCTTCCTGGGGATGGCCCGGCAGCTTGGCGGGGTTCAGGTGCTGAGGTTTCCCTGCGTTAATAGGTGGTGACTCAGCAAAAGTATGCTGGCAGATCCCGAGCTCAGCAAGCAGGTCTGGCTCCATCCTTCCCTCCCTCCCACAGCTGATTACCTGTGATGCACGAATCCCTCTGAAGGCAGGAACTTGTCCAGACCTGACACCATGCTGGCAGTGCAGGGAGCATACAGCCTTTACAATGCCCTGGCCCAGGGTGGTGGTGGTGGCGGCAGTGGCTCCCTCCTCCTGTGCTCACCACTGCAATGCCCAGAGGCTGGTCGGGGCTGGGGGATGCCCTGGGGCTGCTTGCCTTGCAAGTGGAAGTGGGATGTAGCTGGGCTGATCCCACTCTTTCCTGCTCAGATGGGAATGGCAGAGCAGGTCTGATGTTCCCCTGAGGCGTGGCTAATATTTTGGTGTTGGTCTCTTTGTTCTGGGTTCAGCACCTAGCCTTGTGGTCTGCCCTTGAGCAGGTACAAAAGCATGGGTGATTCCAGGCAGGGTTGGCAGCAGCTTGGGACATCATGTTCTGCCTGTATGCCTGAGATCAGGACCACGGGGCTGCATCCAGAGGTGTCACAGATCCATCAGGTTCAATCACTTGTCCTTTCCACTGCTGCCTCCACCCTCTTCTTGCCCCACTTTCTGAGGGGTGCCTGGGCAGGGGTGACTGTGCTAGGACACATGTGGCCTGTGGTGAGGTACCGGGGACGTCTTGTTCTTGGGACCACCAGAACCCAACGACAAAGCTACAATGCCGGGGGTAGCTGGGGCAAAACTTGCCTCTTCTCTGGAGACTTGTTCTAAAAGTCACATGGAGGGAGAGGGAAAGGTGTGGGCTGTTTGAATTAGCGATGAGTCAGGCTGGCAAAGCCAGATGGGGAGAGTGCGTGCCTGCGTGTTTGTGTGCGTATAAGTAATCTCTGGCTTTGTGTTTTTATTATGATTATTATTTTTATTTCCAGGGGAACGATGAATTTCTCCAACCATCCTGTCCCACTGGAAAGGCTGGCTCTGCTGTCCTGTCCTCCCTAAGCATCCTGGGAGCTGGAGAGACAGTTCACGGCTGTTTTGAGGTTCAGCTCTGAGATCAGAGCACAAACCAGTTCTTTCTCGCCTTTCATCATTGCTGTGCCAGGGCAGGAGCGAGGTCCGGCTCTGCTGCCGCTACCTTACATGGAGGCAAGAGCAGGGGAAGGTGCTTTGGCTCCTCCAAACAGAACTGCTCCAGGTTTGCTCCCCTGTGCCTGGGGCAAGGCACTGCTTCAGGCACACAATGGGGCACAGCAGTCAAATGGACCGGCATGGCTGGGAATCACCGCATGGCTGGAGAGGAGTGGCTGTAGTGGAAACGACAATTACGGCTAATTTGTTGTTAATAAAAAACACCCTCTTCCAATTGCCTGGGCCAAGACACACTCTCCATTGGAGGAGGGAGGCCAGTGCTGTCCCCAGCAAAACCTGCCCTGCGAAGTGATGAGGGCAGCAAGAAAACACCTTTGGCAGCACTGAGGGAGGCATGACTGGGGTGCAGTCCCTGTGGTACGTGTACCTGCAGTCAGCTGGAGAACTCTGAGCTAGGCCATGTCCCCCTCCCTTCCTTTTCCACCTTGGTAACTTCCTGTCAAAAAGGACCCTGGGAACTGTGCAGAGGTCCCTGAACCATTTGTAACTCTTAAGCCCCATGGTTTTGGGGTACAGCTGACCTGGTCCAAAGAGGACGCAAGCGGGTAAAGGAAGAATCAAGGTATGGAGAAACACCTCTCAGCAGAAGTGTGAGTCATGGCCACTGTATCGCCTGGCACCATGCAGTCACCTGCCAGTTGGAGCGGGGCCCTGGGGTCTTCAAAGCTGGAGAGGGGTAAAAGAGAAGCTCTAGTGGGTTTCTGTTGTCTGGGGATGACTCAGCTCATGGGGATCCCCCGTGCTACAGCCAATGGGTCCCACGGCTGGTGTGGGATTCTTGATCCATAGGGAGAAGGAATGTTGCGGATCTGAGGGTTCCTTAGCTAGGGCTTGACCTTCGGGATGCTGTGGTCCATGGGGACAGTATGGAGCTGGGGAAGGGAAAACAGTGCTCTGGGTGGGATGCAGCCAGATTCCTCCAGGGTGGGAGGATAGTTTGGGGGTGCTTGGACAGGCTGACACAGACCTTTCCTCAGCATGAGGTCAGAGCTTGGGTCCTCAGGATCAAGGTGTCCCTGCTGAAGTATGTTCCCAGGGCTTGAGTCTCCCATTAGAGGAAGTGCCCCATCCCTGCCACAGGGGGAAGGTCCAGCAACTGATCCTTGTGTCCATGCTGCTTGGGGTGGGCCAGGTACCATGATAACGGGGCTGTGGCTGTCACCGCACCCTTAGGAAACATTTGGCTTTAGGCACCTGAACCTTCGGGGAAGCGATAACTCCCGGCTCACTTGCCCTGCCTGGACCCACACCTGGCGCTGTTGTGCCTTAGTCACACACCTGAGTTTTTCCACTGCTGGGCCCCAGATAACCTTCTCCTGCCCCACTGGCCACAGTGTTTGCACTTGTCCTCCTCCGCTGGTGCCAGGCTGGGAGACACACACACCCTGAGCCCTGGTCCAAAGGCACGCACACCTTTGGCCTGGGGTCACCTTTGGTCATGCTTGCCAGCCAGGGCATGGGTAAAGGGTGTGAGGTGCATCCTTCCCCAGCATCCTGAGGTGGGTGAGGAGCTGGCCTGGAGGGAGCCTTCCTGCCAAGGCTAAATCTGGGAGCACATCTCTCCCCCAGTTGCTTGGTGGCAGATCGCCCAGGCTTGGTATTGCCCTTGCCTGGTCCCTGGTATCCAGGACAGCTGGAGGTGGGTGATGGTGTTGCAGTGACAGGACAATGATGCCAGAGTTCCAGGGCACAGAAGCACTGGGCGTCTCATCACTGCTAGCTTTCCCTGACTCGCTGCATTCCCTCAATTCTCCCTGTGCCCTGGCGAGGCAGGACCCTGGTGGTCAGATCTGGACACAGTCTCAGTGGACTCTCGATGGACCAGGTACGTGACTCAGGTTTCCAACCTTTCCCCTTTGCTCAGTGCAAGCTTTGGGATGCAGTGGCCAAAACAATAACTCCAGGCCCCCTTGAAGCAGTGCTAATTGCTCCCCTGATGAGCCCATTAGCAGAAGCGCCCAGCTAATGTGTTTCACGTGCAGGTCCATACAGCTCCTGGTGGGACACAGCTCCCGAGGCTCACAGAGGTGTGGGGGAGGCAGGCTGTGAATAGCATTCTCCGGCTGGCCATAATCTCCACCATTCACGGGATCAAAAAGCCTCCACCCTGGGGAGATGAGCTCAAAGCGTGCTGCGGGCTGTTGGAAGAGGAAATGGTTGGTCACCCTGCACTGGGGCAGAGATTGAGTCCTATTGGGATAGGGTTTGAGCAGCTCAGGCCAGCAAGTGGGAGATATAATCAAAGAACGCACTGAATGGCCCATCTGTCTCCGGGTTTTATTTTTGGAACTGGTTTTTGTTTTATTTAAGTGCTGCTTAACAGGATGAACGACTGTGAACAACCTACTCTTTCTGCCATGAGTGGCAAAAAGAGAGTGGCCCCCTTTTTTGGTCTTACAAAGCTCTCCATGGAGCTGCAGTCCTAGGCTTGCCAGGCAGGCAGAGACTGCAAAAGTTGGGAAAGCCTTGTCTTCCTCTGCAAGACCACCTTGGGGGAGTGTGGACCTCACTTCCAGGCCAGCTGTGGCAAGAGAGCAAGGAAATGTGCTAGAAATTATTAGCAATGTCCACACACACTTATGGGGAGAGGACTTGGGTCGATGAAGCCAAGCTGAGAGCAAATAGGCAGGACAGGCAAAACCTCAGGATCAGCTCTGTCCTTGTGGAAGGGACAAGATGCTAAAAGGCATCCCTGGTAATGTGGAAATGGGTAGAAAAGGGGTTAAATGACTTCTGGGGACAACAGATGGTACTCCGGGGGTGTCACCAGTTCCCATTGTGGCACACTGCCATTGGTTAGGGCCTGATACTGAGGTGACATGCCAGTCCTCGTGGGAAGAGTTCACTACCAGGATGGGAATGGTGGTAACTTCAGCACAGCCTGGCTGGCGTTGAGAGATTCCAGGCAAGAGCAAGTGGAGTTCAACTCATCCCAGGGCTGCACAGGAGAAGAGATTCCCCTCAGAGGCACCCACTCTCCAGGGCTTTCCAAGGTGCCCGGCAGGTCCCAGAGTATCTCTGTGCCCTGTGCAGAAACCATCTGCTTCAGGCAAACCTCTGCCAGGCCGCCTTTCCCTGCCTTGATCTGGCAGGAAGGTGGTGTCTTGAAGTCCCTTCTGGCCCCACACCACTGTTTCTGCCCCTTTCCTTGTTTCCCCCATCTCTTCCCACAGGGAAGAGGAAACAGGACAGTCCTATTAATAAAACTTGCACTCCGGGCTGCCTCATGTGAGCGCTGCGGGTCTGGAGCATAGAGCATGAGGGTGAGGAGTGCACGCTGTGGCACACGAAGCCAGGCCGAGCAGCCCGAGTGTGCCATGCGGTGTGGCTGGCACCGGGCTGGCACCTGGCAAGGCTGGCGGGGAGAACGGGGCAGGGCAAAGCCGCTAGCAAGCACCCCGGGAAAGGAGACGGGAAAACTCCTGATGAGCTCTGTGGGAAACCAGGATCCTCTGGACCCCGGGAGAGCAGCGACTCATGACAGACTCCCTGAGGGAACGCGGTCGCGGCAACTGGGGGCCACGGTGGGCGCGACGAGCGGATTCGCGGCGTCCCCCTGTCCGCCCCGCGGGCCGGGTTCGGAAGCGCCGGTCGGGCGCGGCCGTGCTGCCACCTCCTGGCGAGGGAGCGAGCTGCGTCTGCAGCGAGCTGTGCACCCTGAGCAGGGCGGGGGTGCCGGGACCCGGCTGGGTCCGGGCGCTGCCGCGGGGCCGCAGGGAAAGCGGCGCCGGCGGCCTCGGGCCGGGCGGCCACGACCTGCCAGGAGCGGGACTCGAACCCGCTACCCTTCCCTCTCACCCCCGCGTGGTGCGTCCCCCAAAGCGTTCCGGGCACTTCCGGGCGCCTCTTGGCGGGAGCGGAAGCGGCGCTGCCCGGGCCGCCGTATGCGCCGCACGTCCCGGTGGCCGCGGAGCCGGCGCCGGTGGGTACGCGGGTCCCGCTCGGAGCGGGGCGGCCGCGGCCGCGAGGGGAGCGCCGCGTCCCGCACGCCCTCCCGCGGGCCTTCCGGGATCCCCCCGCGGGGCTGCGGGCTGCGGGCGCGGCGTGCGGAACCCCCGGGACCCGCCGGGTGCAAGGCCCCGTTGTTGGGCCTGGCGGGGGGATGGGAGGCAGCCGAGGGGGGTGTGTGTTTATGTAGATATAAGTGTGTGAGTGTGCGTGTGCATGTATATGCGTGTGTGTGCGCGGATATACGTGTGTGTATGTCTATACACACGCACCTACGCGTGTTTGTATGAGTCCGGGATACCCCTGCGGGAGTTAACCCCCGACCCCCGGTTTCCCGCCCTCCCAGAGCTGGAGGGGACGGACAGGACGGCGCAGAGAAGGCCAGAGGGCAGGCGGAGACATGGCGACGGGGGCAGATGTTCGGGACATCCTGGAGCTGGGAGGCTTGGAATCAGAGAACACGGGCACCATCAACAAAAAGGACATCATCAACTCGGATAAGGTGAACTGCAGTGCCCTGAGGGGCTGCTGCGTGATTTCTGGGCACTCACTGACCTTGCATGTGGTGGTTGGGATGAATATTATAAGAAAAGATGGAATAAAGCGTGTGCCTTCTTAGTTACCTGTGCCATGGCATCTGGTGTGGGATTTGAGCTGGAGCTGTGTAAGCAGTGTCCTGCTGAGCTGGACCAGGCCCCAGGACATTCTTAACTGTCTCTAAAATTCTCATTTTGTGAAGTATCTAGTCTCAAAGCAAATGGAAATAATATAACACAGTCTTGTTTTAGAAGAAAGAAAATATTGTCTGACTTGACTGAATGACAGAAGTCTTCCAACCTCTATGGGGAAGGTGTGTGGCTGGGGTTTGGGACAACTGGGATGCATTGCCCATGGGAATGTGGCAAAATAGTAATCTCAGTTAAGGATGTGTGACATGATGTGCTGCATTCTGTGTGGTAATGTGCTACAGTATCTTGTTGTCTTCTGTATTTTAAATTTGGGCAGGGTCGTGAGTGTGCCGTATTTTATAAGGTGTTGGGAAGGTCAATTTGGGACTAGTTATGAGATGTGGAGATGTTTTGAAATGAGCCCAGGGAGCTCTCTGGTACAGAAATGGTCTGATTTGAAGTAAAGCCTGTGTATTTGGGGAAAAAAGTCAAAACAAAACTAAACATACAGAACCGCCCCATCCCTAAAAGCACTTCTTGGCTGTCATTGTTTGTCTCCACTGAAAGGTTTGTCTCTGAAGAGAAGCACTGTGGTTTCACTGCCTTGCTAGGGCTAGGGCACATAGTATAATTGGTGTAATGGAAAACCAGTGAGTTTCAGTCATTTAAAGGCTGAAATGTTAAAATTCCCGGTTATCAGCTGTGTTGGTGAACACTGGTGAGCAGCCTGTTGGCTGGATTTAGCCTGCAGTGCTGCTACTGAGTGTTTGGAGATGTGAGTTCTTTGATTTAAATGTGTTTGTGGTTAGGCAGCACAGAGCCAAAGGAGTACTGGTTGCTGCTTGTCTCTTTGGAGCAGGGACCAAGATGGTTTTCTCCTCAAGTTTACTGTAATGGGAAGAGAGAAGAAGGGAAGGTGCAGTGACAAGTTTTGGGAGAAGTGCAGGAGACCACTTGAACAAAACATTCTGAATTTCTACAAAGTACAGAAGCTAAGCCAAACCAAAGGTGTAAGCTGTTATCACATGGAGAGTGCAAAGTTGCTAATAACAGTGCAGCGGTCGCTCAGGAAATAAATCTGTTCTCAATTAGAAAAGAAACAGACTGATGTCTTGAAATCACAAGAGAACCATGAAGTACTTTCCAGTCCATTAGTGACTGAGAATGTTAAAATAAAAATTACTAGGCATAAAAACATTTAAATCAGCATGACCAAGTGATTTGTTCTCAACTCCTAAAAGAGCTGGCTGAGCTGATCTCTGGCCTGCTGATATTAACTTTTAATAAATCTGGGAACTTTGGGGGAATTCCAGAAGCCTGTGTTCATACAGGGTGTGTGGTGACCTGCGGGTAACTGCCTTGGTTGGCCTTACATTGCTCCTGGGCAAAGTGATGGACACACTAGGAGAAAGGTGTTTGATTAGGGATGAAAAGGTGCTGACATAATGCGTGTCTGTCATGAAGTTTTATGGAAAGTAGTTGTAGTCCAAGACGACAGGGACTAATTTTTTAAGTGGAATCTTGAATTTGCTTGATAAAGGTGACTGTATAGATTTAACACAATTTATGATGCAGTGTTAGTTTTACTACTGAAAAATATTCTGATTTAAAAATTGGTAGTGATACGGTAAGCAAGTATGTAATAGTAGTGACTCTGGTAGTAGTTATAAAGATGGTACAATTGGACCAAATGCTCAGTAAACTTTTCCCTCTTAAATAAAGTGTAACTTCTTAGTGTGGCTGTTACTGTACCTACCTGAATCCAAAACTGATCACGTGATACAATTGATTACTGATAAACTTGTATATGCGTATATGAGTATGAGTTGGACTGTGTCTTAGAGACCATCAATTCTGTTAAGAGTTTAGGGGGCCAGGTTGAGTTGTGTACACTGAATTCCTCTTATGAAGAAACTGTCAAAAAAATTGTTTGCTGGGTAAATGGGAGAGTGGAGCTGGGACTGGAGGTGATACTGACTGGGGGTTTTGCCAAGGGGCTTCTGCAAGGGTGTAATCACAGATGGTCAAAACTGAAGCTGCTGCAGAACAAAGTGACAAAAACTATAAAAAACTAGGAAGACATTTCTTACTATCCTCTCAAAAAGGTAGAGAGTCAATTAAATGCGTTAATACCGCTGAGGGAGGACAGTGCTTGTCTAGTAAGAAAAGACTTAGTGCACCAGCCCCTGCAATCTACAGCCAGATGTTCAGCTTGGAATTTAGGTGGGTTATCAGCAAGAGCAAATGTGGGTACTGGTGAGCCCTATCACTGCAAGTGGGTACATTTTGTCTGTCAGTGTCTTCCACCAGGAATAGACACTTTCCTGGAGAAACTCAAGGTGTCTAAAACCAGATAAGAGTAAAAACCATCACAGGGCACCAGGTTATACAGTTTTAATGTTCCCTCAGGAATTTCTACTTCTGAATCTAAAGTGCAATTCTTTTGTTTCAGAAAAAATCCAAGAAATCTTCAGAGACATTGACGTTTAAGAGGCCAGAAGGAATGCACCGAGAAGTTTATGCACTTCTCTATTCTGACAAAAAGTAAGAGCACATGGTCATCTGTGCAGGTTGTGGGGTGGTCTGGGCTTTTGGTGGCAGGGCAGCAGCTCCTTGAAACCAGGGGCAGTCTCGCTTCCCACATTGATTCCCCTTTGTGGTTGGCCCATGCTTGTGCATGACCATGGACAATGTCTGTTTTCTCTCTTCTAAATTTGTGGAGTTTGCTTGATATAGGAAATCAATTAGATACAGGCAAAATAGTCTAATGCAGACAAATGAGTGCTCTTACCCTTTGTATCTAATTCCTTCTTAATCTCAGATGGGAATAGCATCTTTTATATATGCTTTTATATCTGCAAAAAGAGTTCTGAGCCTGAAATCTCTTGGGGTTTGTCTTGGGCTGCTCCTTGCTTCTCACCACCAGCACTTTTCTCCACCACAGGGATGCACCTCCGCTGCTGCCAAGTGATACAACTCAGGGTTATCGAACAGTCAAAGCAAAACTGGGCTCCAAGAAAGTCCGGCCTTGGAAGTGGATGCCTTTCACCAACCCAGCGAGGAAAGATGGAGCGATGTTCTACCACTGGAGGAGAGCAGCAGAGGAAGGGAAGGATTACCCTTTTGCCAGATTTAATAAAGTAAGTGGGAGAACTTTCAAACAAAAGCATATAAATAGCAGCTGGAAAATACCCTTCAGTCAGTTTCTTGGCTGTCCAGACGGGAAGTTGATTATTTCAAGAAGTGAGGGCTGAGTTAGATTTGGTAATTGCGTTTTGAATTGCAGCATGACCTGCAGCCATGTGACCATGGCCTGATGTATCCAAATCATTCAGGTGAAGTGGGCTTTGTATGTGGTCAGAGCTTGCTAAAGACCCCAGTGTTTCAGGTGTGCAGTCATGGATTTGGTGAGGAGGACTTGTGATACCTACCTCTATTCCTGACCAACATCTTCCCCCTGATTACAGGCTCTGGGTAGTAAAAGGTATTCTATTCTGAGCGAGACATAAAAGTTATAAGTCTTGTTATTTTGCTCAGTATGAAAAAAATCGCTTGAGCTTCATGGCCAAAAAGGTGGCTTGCAACCTCTTGGCCAGATTCCAGCACAGATGCTGAATTACTTTGTGTTCCCTCTGAAATTGCTCTCATGGTATCAGTGTGGTGCAGTCCCCTGTTCTTTGCATCTTACATTAAATTGTCACAATGTGTTGTTGTAATCTCCTGCTGTCTTTTGTCCCAGATGTATCTGCTTTGAGTGGCTGGGCCTTTCATGTGTATGCACAAAGAAAACTACATCAAGATTTATACTTCAAAGTCAGGACCTCCAAAGTTAGGAAGGAGCGGTGTTGGGGTGCTTCCATAATGTAATTTAACCCCCTTCATGATGCAAATCTGAAAGAGTGAAAAAACCGTGTGCTAACACGATTCCACAAAAGCTCTGCTTGTGTGTAACCGTATACAATATTTTAAGTTTGTAACCCACAGAGCATCAGCTCTAACAAAGCTTGGCTTCCTGCAGAGTTAAGTGGTTGGTTGACCTTATATGTTAGAAGGCTCAAGCTCTGACTGATGCTTTTCCTCTAGCTGGGACATTGGTAAGAGCCTCCTGTGGTATCTCTTCTCTGATGTCTGGGGTGGAAGTCTGAAGTATGACTCACTTAGTCGAGGCACCTACCTAGCTGTCTGAGTGAAACTTTGTGAGGCTAATTGTCTCTAAGACTCTACTGCTGGAGCTGGTTTTGGCTGAGTTCAACTGAGTTTATCAGAGGGGGCCACACATCACATATGGGTGTTTTAATTATATGATTCTCGTTTCCTTAACTTTATCAGGTACTGTGAACTAACAGAAGAGCCTGCAGCAAGACTGTAGCCTTTAGATTAGTGGTACAGACCTCTGCCATCTGCAAATGCACAATTACATAATGTCAGGAGCAAGTTGTTATCCTTGTGGTGCTGTAGTTGAGAAAGTTGAAGGCACTGATGAAGAGTTTTGCAGCTATTTGCTTTATCAGAGGAAATTTACTTACTTTTCCGGACTCTTTTGTGGGTTTCTTCTCACATACTTGATACCTCTGCCTGAATCTTTCTCTCCCCTTGGCATGAACCTGTTTTCCTATGTAGTCTGTCCTGTTGGTTGTTCCAGCTCTTTAACCAAACTCCTGGGTCACTGCTCCGTTGCTTTCCCTTTTCTCTGTACCTCTAGTCTCCAATACAATTCCCTCCTCTTTGTTGTGAGATCCAAAATGTGAACTTGGGTTTCACCAGGTACACTGAGCCTTGTTTCAGGGTGTGAAATAGGAGTATACAAGCAGCTTTGCTGGTGTTAGAGCAAAGCCCTCTCTCAGCCACTACTGTTTTTTTTGGTTGCCATCAATAAAGGCTTGGGGAAAGAGTGTGAGAATGGGGCAAATACATATTTTCCTACCTTCTGGTGGTCTTTGGCTTAAGGATTTCTTAGTTTGAAATTTGTGTTTAATAATTCTTGCTAGGTACATTCAGGGCAGAAAGCTGCTTTGTGAGTAACACACGCTGATGAGTTCTTCAGGTTAATTTTCTGTGGTGTGCGAAGGTGCTTTCTTCTGTTCGTTTCAAACTGCTGCCTTGAGGTTTAGTTCCTCTGAGATCTTGTGTTACATGATGTAGTAAATTGTCCTTGCTGTGTACTGTGTATTCTGTAATGTGACATGCTCTCCTGTGCACTCCCTTGTTCTCAAATATCCTTTCTTTTGAAATGGGTGGACTAGGAGTGAGTGTTCCATTTATGAGAGCATGGTGGATTTATGTGGGCTGTTTTTCTCTATCTCCCTTATAATTTTTACTGTTTGGTTTGTATTTTCACCTCTCTTAGGCATTGTGCTGATGTTTCCACAGAGCCGCCTTGTGGTTCCACGATCCTGAGCAGTTTCAGCTAATTTAATACTCATAATTTTGTGAGTTTATAGTGTGAAATGTTGGACTGAGGGAGGTTTTCTGGGCCATTGAATCCTCCTCTTGGCTCTTTCAGGTCCTGCCACAATCCAGTCCCTTTCATAAACTGATTGAGTTCCTTTTGAAAAGCACTTGGCTTTTCCTGCCCCCTGTGCTTCCTTGGGAAGCTCTTCTAGACTGTCTTTGCTCCATTTCATTTTCTGGTTAATTTTTTCATGTTAAATTGGCATTTCTTTGCAAGTCAATTTCTTTGTTCTTATTTCAGTTGTTCTTTTTTTCCCATGAGTATACCTTTCATTTCATCGAGCATACTTGAAGCCTGCAGTCAGATTCTCTTTCAGACTTCCTTTGCTAGGCTGCATTCTCTTCCAGTCTGCTGTGGGAAGACAAGCTCACCACCTCATTACTCATGCTCTTCTCTTTACTTGTTTCGTTGCAGTGCATCTTTCCTGACCAGGGATCAGTAGTGTTGTAGTTGGTGTTCCTGCCAGTATTCTTGTTGTGCAGTTGAAACACTGCCAATTTCTGCTGCAAATCCCTCTCTGGGGGTCATATTTGCCTTTTCATGGTTATGTTGTATTTGGATGTATAGTCAGCCTGTGGCTGGTTCAAGCCTTCCATCTGTTCCCACCTTCTGATTTCTCAGTGGTTCTCACCTGAGCAGCCATGAATGGGGGCTGAGGAAGTGTTTTGGAAGTGTCTTTGCTCTTGTTGCATTCTCTTGTCTGATGAGGCATCTGCCACCTTCACTTCCATCCACGGCAGGGGGCCCTGCGGGCTCTTCTCATGTGTGAGTCCTCCTCTAGAAATTATTTTGTCTCATGATGTGCATGGGACATCCTTACAGTGTCTGGTAAGATGCCTTTGCTCCCAGTGGAAGCGGTACTTGAAGGTTGAGGTTCAGTGCCTTCCCAAGAGATCTGCTTCACCTTTGAGTTTCTAAGTGATAGAGGAGGGGCAGTAGTCCTAAAGAAGCTGTTATTTGGTGGCTCAGAAATGCTCCTCCAAGCTATATGGAGTTCATGAGGATGACTTTCCTGATGACAGGACACAAAACCACAGAGATATTGAAGCACATCTGCTGCTTGGATGCACACTTTTTCTTCTGGAGGCAGGACCTCCTCAGGCTGAGCAAAGTTTTGCTGCCGGAGGAAGGGAGTAAGGGGGAGTAAGGGAGGAAAGCATAGGCTTATTTACACTTCTGCTTTACCGTATGCTAGGATTTTCCCTAATATAGTAAGTATTTTTGCTGTTTCTTTAGTACTCATGTGACACTTGTGTTCTGGATAGAGCCCTTGCAGAGCAGTTCCAGGCTGGGGACAGTAGTGTGGGCTTGGTCTTTTAGGCACCTGGGACACTGTGAGAGTTGGACTGTCATTTGTCTCTGCCATTCTGCTAGGGAAAAGATCTGTGGGGAAGGGAGGGACAAAGTTATTTGCCAAGTTTATGGCCTTCAGTTGTACACTACACAGTCTTTCAGATCTTCATGATACTGTTTGCACCAAACATGAAAGAAGTAGTCTGAGTATCAAAGGTGTGCTAAAGGCTGGGGATTACTGCTCCTTGTCTTTCCTGTTCTTCTTGTACTAGTGAGCGTGTCCCAACCCAAGTAAAGAGTCAACTGTCAGAGCTCTTTGTGCCACGGTATTGGTTTTGTTCTATGGGAGGAATGCAGAGAGGCTGGCTGAACCTTGGTTTCACTGTCATTTTAGCCTGGAATTTTGAAACCCATACTCAGGATGTGGGTTGCTGACCTCTGCCTGTGTCAGCCATCTGAAATAGATTTCAGCCTCCTAGGCAGTAGTTCCTGGTAGGCTTCCCTGAATATCACATTATGGCCTTGGGATCACACATTGCTCCATATCAAGTCCTCTGTCTCCTCATCATGTTTCCTATCAGGACTCATTGCTTACCGTCCTGGCAGCCCCCTCCTGTCAGTGCTGCACTTATGCTCTTAGCTCAGGTATCTTGGCAGTGAGGAGGGCAGTGCTGCAGGAGAGCTACCATGGTTTTCTTGTCTCTCCACAGACAGTGCAGGTTCCTGTCTACTCAGAGCAGGAGTACCAGATGTATCTCCACGATGATGCGTGGACCAAAGCTGAGACAGACCATCTCTTTGACCTGGCTCGGCGCTTTGATCTGCGCTTCGTGGTCATTCACGACCGCTACGATCACCAGCAGTTCAAGGTGAGTCTGGGGGGCCAAGTTGCTGCTAGCAACCTACTGCTATGGTGTGTACAGGGTTTTCTGCACTTGAAAGACCAAATTACCCTTTATATCAACTTAATTAGGGGAAAATAATGAATTATTGGCAGCAAGGAATATTGAATTTCCAGCACAAGGCATTGCTGCTTGCTTTGTTTGTAATTAAATCCACTGTGACTTGTTCTCATTCCCTGTTGTGTTTTATTAGAAAGTTAGAAGGTTTGCACCTGCCAGGAGAACTGCTTGTTGTTCCTTGAAGATAAGGCAGCTGGGGAGTTTATTTGAGCAGGCTAGGTGTTTCGGATTTCAGTCTAGGCCCTTGGAGAAGGATCTGCCAATGAACCCTGCGGATTGGGACTTCTCCCTGGTGTTGCTCCTGACTTGTGGTGTGATGTGGTGCAGGTTTCCATCATCTCTGCTGTGAAACAGGGACCATCAGTGGTCTGAAATTGCAACCCTGGTGTCATGATTGCTGATCTCCTGTACTGATTCCATGTCTCCTGGTGACACAGAGAATGATGTGACATCTACAGAACAGCTCCAAATGCTGTTTTTGTTATCCTCTGAAATGCTCACATGAAGAGCATGTAAAAAAGTAAAATAACAAGAGTATGCCCAGCTGAGCAGCCAAACATCTTTTGTGCTTGGGTTAATGGAACATAGCTCAAACTTCATGAAATTATGGGCAGTGAATTGATGCAGCTGATACCTTCTTGGCTGCCACTTGAATGACCATTGTCTGGAGCAACTTGGAGACCTGCACATTTGTTGCAGCTTCCTGCTCGCAGGCTTTCTCCTCTCAACTCTTCTTGCATCCTTTTATCTTCATTGCTCGAGATGCTTCACAGCTGTATTGTCTCTAAACCCTCAGCACTGTCGGATCTTTTGGTGGGTGTTCTTAAAGCAGTAGCTGTGAACCCGTAACAATTAATTCATGCAGCTAACTGAGAAACTCCTCCTTCCCTGTTGTTCCCCTGGCACCTGCAAGGGTCCCTGCTGGCCTTCCTCTCAGGTACTGTGTCTTGTACTGTATGTGACATCCTTCAGCCACTGCTCCTTAGGCGGCTACTGCACAAGGATTTGTTTAGTTCTTCCATAATGTTGTCCTCCTGTGATGTCTTCCACAGAAAAGGTCAGTGGAGGACCTGAAGGAACGGTATTACCATATTTGTGCCAAGCTGGCAAACATTCGTGCAGCTCCAGGCACAGACCTAAAAATCCCGGTCTTCGATGCTGGCCATGAGAGACGAAGGAAGGAACAGCTGGAAAGGCTTTACAATAGGACACCAGAGCAGGTAACTTAAGGAAGAGAGCATCACTTCTCCAGAAGACTGATAAGTTGAATCAGTACGTGTATGATGCAGGCCAGAGGGTGGGAAAGGTAAAGAAGGGCTGGACAAGAAAAAAGCAACACCTGAGTACAGCTTTTGTTGTTGGGTTAATGTCCGCTTGAGGAGTTTAAAAGGACAATAATTGAGAAATCTCACTATCCAGGAGAAAGGCCTACATGAGCAGAGTAATGATCTCTGGTAACTACCAGGACCTTCTCAGTGACACTGATTATATTAGTTCTCTGATAGAGACAAATTCTTAAGGTCCTTATGAGAACTAGAGTCTCATGGAGAGAGAATTATTTATTTGAGAGTAAAAATCTTTCCAGAAAACATCAAAGACTAAATCTGCATGCTTAGTTCTTCTCTATGTTGAAGCTATGTAATGGTCCTACAGTTTAGAGATTAAGACAGTGTGTTTTCCATAGTAGGCTGGGGGAGAGCATCCTTTTCAGGTAGTTCACTCCAAGGACAAGTTCATGTGTGACTTATTCTGCTTCTTCTCCCCATTGACAGGTGTCAGTACTCGGCATAGCTGCTTTGTCTTCTATATGCTATGTCTGGGGAAGGGAAGCAGCTTTTCACAACACTGTATTTGCAACAACAGCATATTTGGGCTTTTTAACCCTTCTCTCTGTGCTTTTGGTCTCTGGAAGATGGGATTAGTAATCTATGGACTGTTGAAGGGTCCATCATAAATGTCGTGATACAGTACATGCCAGATTGTAGTGGCATTGCCATGGGTGCAGGGTAAGGTTATGGAGTGTAACATGCTCTACAAATCCAAGAAGTTAGACGGGAGCATAAAATCATTCCTGGGCTGGCCCATGGCAGAGCTGTTATCGGTAGATGGCCCCCTTGCCTTGCCAGGCCTCCTCTGCTCTCTGACTGCCCTGACGTGCTCTGGTCTGCAGGTGGCAGAAGAAGAATACCTCATCCAGGAGCTCCGCAAAATTGAAACCAGGAAGAAAGAGAGAGAAAAGAGAACCCAAGACCTGCAGAAGCTCATCACAGCTGCTGACACCACTACTGAGCAGAGGCGTGCTGAGCGTAAGGCTCCCAAGAAGAAGCTGCCACAGAAGAAGGAGACAGAGAAGCCTGTAAACATTTCTCTCTTTTTTTTCCCCTTTGCCCTGTTTATGCTCTGTCTGGGTAACATGTTTTCTGCAGCAGTCCTATGGGGATCAGGCCCTTTTTGGGTGGGGGAGTAACTGCTGGCTGCCTTCTGGCAGATGTTTTTTGGTTACATCTTTGGAAGGCAGATTGGTGTAAGGCAGTCATTGTCAGAGTCCCCTTGTGTGCTCTTGGTCTCTCCCCCATTTTGAGAAATGCTGGTTTAAGTCCTGTTTCTCTTTCCCTGCCTGAGAAAAGGGATGAAATAATGCCAACCATTCATGCATCATGGCAGGGAGAAGCATGTCTCCCTGCTTCTTCCAAGTGTATTCTGCTACTACTGTGTAGGGTTGGCGCACAAACCCATTGTCTTTCACGTGCCTTCTTTGTGTAGTTCAAGTTTTCCTTTCCTCCCCAGCTCCTGGATCTCAGCAGCATCTCCCCAAGCTCAGTAAATGCCCCTCTCCTGATCCTCAACTGTGATCAGAGCAGCCCTGCTGTGGGACTCTTGTATTCTGGGAGCTATTGCTATTTCTCCATGAGCTGAGCTGCAGTCTAAGGATCCCAGAACACAGCTTTCAGTTCACATTTGATGCTACCTCAGTTTGCCTTTCTGGAAAGAGGAGGACAGCATGGACTGATCTAAATTCAGCACCTTCAGTAGGAAAGGGCTGTTAAAAAAAATCTCAGCTGTTTCCAGTGAGTCCCTGGGAATTCCTGTCCCTTCACCTTGTGAACAGAGAGCACTTGTGTCATTTTTCTCCAAAAGACTCTGTACAGAGAGGGGGGAGAGGCAGTGATTTCTAGACAGTTATTGCTTGAAGTGTGCCTAACAGCCACCACTTCCTCAAAACACTTTTGGTGTGTCATGTTCCATGTGTGTCCCTGCTGTGTGATGAGTGTAATATCACTGGGCACCTTGTGCATTGAATTCCCTTAAGGGTTGTTCTGGGAAAGCTCAGCCATGGCTGGCATATCTCCCTGTAAAGAAAGCAGTTCGTCGTTGATGGTAATGAAAAAAAGAGGGCTAGAGGATTGGGCTGGCAAGATGCTGAGGGAGTCCACCCCTAAATGTTGGCTGGGGCGTGTCTGCAGGCATGGGCAGAGAAGCAGGTTCTGTTGCACTAGCATCATTTCAACCATGACAGAGTCCATTAGGAGTCAATTACCAACTATGGCCAGGAAATGTTAAGAAAAAAATTGCATTTTAACTAAGAATTTGAATCGGGAGCTGCACCAGCATCATTTCAACAAAGGAAAATCATTTAGCAAAGAGTCAATTGAGGTTGAAGCGTTTACAGCATGCTCAGGCACATGAGGCAAAAGAACCCATTTAATTGCTTATTGCTGAATGCAAGTCAGAGTTGGCTTGGCTGAGGCAACTATGCTGATTTCCCCACACTGCTTGTGTTAGGGTGTTCAGCAACAGGCTGAGGGGCAGAGTTCGGGGAGTTTGGAAGCCAGCCTTCATTCAAAGGAAGCAGAGAGGATTGGTTTTTGATTGCAGCCTTGTTTGTCTCTAATGCAAGCAGGAAAGCTGTATCCTCCAAAGTGATCTCTACAAGTTCATTAGCGCTGCTGGTAGTTAGAGAATACTTTTTCCTTCATGGTCATGTTTAGGAATCTTTTCCCAGGTCCTCTGTTTTTATTGGACAGACAACAGATAACTGAAATAATCTTAATGTCTGGCCATGCAGGGTGATTTGCAGGGTGCCACCTCAAGACCAAGACTTAGAGATAGCTGATAGGGATGTGAGAGTTATTGGCAGGGAACTTGAGAAATTGAGTCACTGTCCTTCAGCATCTCTTATGATCTTGGGGCAGCCCTGGCTGTCTCAGCCCTGTCTGGAACAAAGAAAGAGCAAGCTTCAGAGCCTCTCTGCAGAGAAGTCTGGGAGATTTGAGGTGACTTAGTTTTGGAAAAATGCATTTATGCATGTGTTTTGCAGAGGTTGTGGTTATTCTTAGCTTGAATCGTAAGTATTGCTGACCCATTCAGGGGACCCCAAACCATTCACTGCACAGATAGCCTGGTTTAATAGTTTAAAAGTCTGCTCACCTTTTGCTTTGCTCATTAGCATAGATTTATAAGGGATTGCATTTTTTTTTCCGTTTCGTTGAAATGCAACTATATGCTTTACGGTCAGCAGCAGAAGCATTGGAATTTTGGTGCATTTTAATGCTGTGCTTAAAATATGAAGTAAGAAAGAAAACTGTCTAATGAGTGGACAAATGGCAAAACATGTATGAACAGCAGGCCTCCCTAGGAGGGGGCAGTCCTTGCATCCTCATTAGTGGGCTCATGTCTGTATAGATCAGAGGTTTCTCAGCTCATTCCTTAGAGAGTTTACAGTCAAAAGCCAAGATTTAGGGAAGTCCTGGGCTGTTTTGATCAGTGAAATTGGTCTAAGTTGGATAAGGATGATACTGTGTAAATATGTATGAATACCATGTAGGGTCAGGGTTTCTGTGTGGGTGGATGTAAGTCGCTGTGCAGAACAGTGCATTTAAACCAACTGACCAAAAATGTTTGAGCTTTCCAAAGATGCCTTGAACTAGAGTATTTTTCTCAATGAATTGCTTGGCATTTTCCCACTGAATCCTGTTGTCTGGGATTTTCCTCTTGCCTCAGCTCTGGCATGTGGCCGTGGCAGGTGGTTTTCTGTCATAGGAAATAGTGTTTCCCTTTCAGATCGTCTCTGTATGAAATCTTGTGTTTCTTGTGTTTCCTCCATCAACACATCCTGTTTCGATCTCTTTCAGGCTGTTCCTGAGACTGCTGGCATCAAGTTTCCTGACTTCAAGTCTGCAGGTGTCACGCTGCGGAGCCAGAGGGTAGGCTCTTGTCCGGTTCCCATGGGACCTCTGTTAATGTCTTTCACTTTGCCTGGTGCTCTCCTCATCCTTTTATAGCTAAAGAAAGTCAAGTTCTTGCCTCTAAAATAAGAAAGGAATTCCATAAATGTGGAGAGTCAGAAACCTGGAATGCTGGCTCTGTGGAAGCCAGCTCATTGCCTTGCAGAGGCACCTGAACTTGCTAGTGTTTGTCACTAGTGTGCCTGCTCTGCTGTTAGACACCTGTAACAGAACCAAATGGAGCTGTCTAGTCCAAAGAGAGCTCACAGCCAGAACCAGTGGGCCCCTTGGAGCATGTGTGTGACTAGCTGAGAGGTTCTTTTGGAGTGGTTTGGGCTGGAAAGGACCTTAAAAATCATCCAGTTAAGATGATTAAGAAGTGGATGTTCAGGTTATGTCTTGAAAAAAACAGAAATATATAGAATTTTTAGCTTTTCTATTTACATTATCTTAGAAGATATTTTTTTGAAAAGCCCCTCTGTTCAGTCTGTTGCAGAGATACTCCTGACTAAAGAACTTTCTTGCTGCTTTTGTATTGCTTTCTTATATCAGCAAGACTTGACATCTGCCTCTTAGCCACAGGTTTTGGGATATCAAGTAACTTAAACCTGCTTGGTCAACTGAATGTTTTCAGAGAAGTTTTGATAGCAAAATCCTGTGTGCACATACAAGTACTTTTTGCCTTTTTCTTAGCCAAAAAAAAAAAAAAAAAAAAAAAAAGATTTTTAATTGCTTTATTATAGCAAAGTTGGATAAGTACATTCCTTGCCTGGCATCCTCGTGTGACATAGTAAATTTAAAAGACTTTTTATGAAATGTTCTTTTGATATCAGAATGGTATCAGATCTTGCTGGCTATTAATAGAAATGTGTTTGGGATAATGCTGCTTTGATGTACTGGTGCCTAGGTGTGTTAGAGGTGGGATGCCTCAGCAGGGTCACTGCTGAGTGACCCCTTCAGTGTACCTGTACCACTATCTGCAGGATACCTGTTTGAGTGAGGGGCTACAGCCTTGAGGAAATCACAGTTCAGAGACAAGCAAGACTGCAGTACGAGTGTTGAGATTTATTGAGACATGGCAGATGTGTTCTCCGGCACTAAGATAAATAGAGTAATTTATGGAGATTGATTTGGATTTTGAAAACTAGTAAGTAATGGTTGATCTTTTCTATTTTTTTTACCCTCTCTGGAAGAGAAGGTGAGCAATAACGAATTAGTGATGGAACCATCTGGCAAAGCCAGCAGCCTTTTTGTGCGCCAAACAGGCAATTCAAATCCCAGCCTTCATGAAAATGGGTGCTACATGCTTTTATCTATTCCCTTTAATGCTCACAAGATGCAGTGCTAAGCTGAGGCATGGCAGTCTGATTCAGCAACTTTTAGCCTGCAGTATCCAGGCTCCTGGACTGACTTAGAGCAACTTGCTATCTTCTTGAAATTTTTAAGGAGATAAATGCTGTTCTTAGAATTACCAGTGGTTTGTGAATTAAAAAGTTGGTCCATCACTGATTTAGGTGAAAAAACAATACTTTGCTGTTTGGAAATGTGAAACCTACCTCTAACCCAGAAAAATGAATTAATTTGTGGCTTTTAGCCAGTCACCTGGCTTCCTTATCCAAGCCTTGCCTGTTTTTAAAGCAGGAGATATTAGACTCCCTTGCTTCACAGATGCATGATGGGGAGAATTAATTACATGAGGTCAGTACAGGCCTTTTGAACTGGTAAGAGGTGCTGAAGTGCCAAATGTTATGGAGTTGACAGTCCATGCTAATCCAAGTTATTTTACTTGTGGGATTTATATGGCAAACCTTCTGAACTCCAGTGATGTGGAATTGATCAGGGTGGAGGCTGACTAGGATTAAGTGAGGAATTGGAATGAAGTGCTGGAAATTCATACTCTGGCAACATCCAGCATAAGATGTTTTGCCCTTAGCACATTGAAAAATTATTTCTAAAAGCTTGTGCTGTCCTGCAGTAAGTTCTTTTGCCTGAAGATGTAAAAAGTTCCTCACCTAAAGGCTTTTTTTGTCCTCCTTTATTTTATACTTTGCTGCTGTGCTTTACGCCTTCGTGGTTAGGTGAAGTTGGATTTTGCAGTGAGATCAGGGCTCAACCTCTGTCATGTGTGAAAAATGTACCATATCATCCCCAGGATAATAGCACTTATTCTTTGATTAGAGATTTTTTTTTCCTGAGGATTTACAATTACTCTGGAATCTGAGTTAAAATTAATTTATAGAAATGAGTCCTTGAAGAAAAAGTTAGGAATCCGTATTGAACTTAATTTGTTCCCAGTAGTTTTTATGACAATAGCCATGGCTCTTCAAATTCCCCCTGTCGTTACAACTTACATGATCTTATGGACAGGCTGAATTTGAAGACTATTTTTTTTTCCCCTGTGAGGATTAATGGTCACTTACAGCCATTATTCTTCATAACGGAAAGTTTCTCCTTCAGCAGACGCTGAAGAGTAATCTTCTGCAGTGACTTCGACAAGCTGCCTTCTATCAGACTGGCCTCAGTCCCCCATTGTTCTCCGTGGGACTGTGGCCACAGGCAAAGAAAGCCACAGCCCCCGTGCCCTTGCTCAGCATGGGATTTCCCTCTGCCTCCTGACAGCACAGACTGCAAGTTTCTCTGAGGCAGTGGGAAGTTGGGCATTATGAAAAGCTTCCTCTTAATTCAAGGCACTGCATTGCCTTGGTGCCACTGAGAACAGGAGGCAGTAACAGATGTTTGGAAAGGGGTGAGCCTTCCGAGAGTTTCTTGAAAAGAATTTTAGACCTTTGCATTTGATGTTAGTAAAACAGTGTTAGGAAAATAACATCAGAAGTATATTATTAATCCTAAGCATTAGTTCTGGAAAACTTCCTGTTCTACCAGCTCTGCTCAGTTGAGAGGTCAGACAGCCAAAGAGCCAGAGGAAAAGAGAGATGTGTAGGGAATTTGAACAGGAAAAAGTGAAGAAAAGACTAAAGGGAAAGCAGGGAGCTGTGAGGAAGGAATGCTTTGCTGCAGATCTGCCTGAAGGAAAGGAAAATGTGAGCTGTTGAACTTGGATCTTTTCCAGGATCCAGACAAACCAACAGTAACCACATGTTTGTGATCTGGGCATGATGTTGCTTTGGTAGGGCAACTACTGTTCGGATTTCACCACAGTGTTTCTGTACCATGTTATGTTCAGCTTTCTTTTAAACTTAACCTTTGTCTTTGTTGTGTTCAGAGCACTTGACTTTGGCATACTTAACATCTCTGCAGTGTGTTTAAGCTGTTCTTCTCTCTCAGCCCTGTCTGTGGATTTTAACTTACAATTTTGGTAATGCTGTTGAATTGTTGCAGCAGTGCTTTTAAGAAGGAAGGTGATGCATGGAAAAGGGTGGATGTTTGTACCCACTCCTGCATGTTGAGGTGTATGTCTGTGTCCTTGCTCTGTTGTCATGGGTTTGGAAGCAAAGGAACTGGAAGAGGATTGATTGAGTGGTGTCTCATCTGGGAACAAAACAAAACCCTGTGATGAAAAGATGTTTGTAGAATTCTCAGTCTGCAGAAAGGACTGAGGGATGCTCCAGTTAGTCGTTCAAAGCTGGCCTCCTCCCTTCTGAAACGGCTGCCAGCCAGCAGCCTGCCTCCATCTGCTTACACTGGGATCTTGTAGACAATTTGCCAGTTGAACAAATTAAGAAAGAAGTAAAGGAAGGAAAATTACAAGTAGCGCTTTAATACCCATTGATTCAAATATTCACACTCACCAGCTTTTAAATATTTTGTAGTCTTCTGAGCACTTTTTTAGCACTGATTAATGAATAAGAATTTAGTGTGGTTATGTGGGGAAAGCATGTGTGTGAGTTCTTTAATTTTTTTTTTCTTGGAGTGAGAACTAAGTGCTTCCTGAAAGTCCAAGGTGAATGATATTTCTAGAGGAAGATGGGGTTGTATGTTTTTAGACATGTTTATTCTCTGTATTTGATCTGACCAATAATTAAATGGCCAAGCATACTGGCTGTTTACCCTGCATTGGAGGCTGCTGGCTCTGTTCCTTCCCTATCATTAATGCAAACCCAGACCTCATTGGCAGTGAACATGTGACACATCTGTCTGTCCTGTGATCAATACTGTCCCTTCAGAGGTTCAGCTTTTGGAAGCAGTTCCATAAAATACCAGTTATTCTTATTTGGATTTGATAAATTTAATTACTTGAAGCAATTAATTATTTATTTGCTTTGTATTGATTGCACTCCAAGGCGTTCTGACATCAATCTCATGGAGATCAGCACACCCTTATTAGGTGGGGAAAGTTTATGTTTCCAGGTCTGAACATCCCATGGATTAGTTAGCTGAGATGTGCTTGTTGCTTCTGCTAGCAATTTTTCATTAGTGAAGTTGCATGTTTTGTACTCTACAAGAGAGTGGCTGGGAGTAATTTCCACGGGGACTCTGACAGAGGTGTAGAAGGGACGTAGTTCTCTCATTTCTGTGAATAAAACTTATGAAGAAATGATGCAGGCTGGATCGAATTCATGTTGTGCCATTGCCATCTATTTGTTGTATTACGTGCCCTTTAATTAGGGCCAAGAGAGTGCTGGTGCATTTCCTAATCAAACTCCTGTCTGTAGAGAATGAAATAAGATGAAAATATTGGTGTATTTATTTTTAAAAAGAACTGCAAAGGATACAAAATCTTGAATGAACTAGAGAAGGTGAATCCAACACCTCTTTTCCTCCATTCTTGTTTTTAGCTAAACCAGAAGGCACGTAATGTTAAATTGCTGAAAGAAAATGCATCCCTCACCTTTTTTTTTTTTTTTTTGTGGAGGTCATTGATGTGGGAGAGCATCTGCACCAACGCCTTAGTAGATTCTCAGGTATAAGGAAAGCACTCTGGGTACAGGAGGGGGATCACTCTGGGTGCAGGAACAGGATCTTTAAAATAAATTGCAGTTCTGGAAAGAACACTCCATGTTGCTGCTTCTGTTGAGTCCAGTACCAAACAGTGCCCATGCAGTATGAGGCCTCAGGGACCTTCGTCAGTCCTGGATTCGAGAAGCTTTTTACTACCTTTGTGTGCCCATAGTGACACAGTCTTGGATGTCATTCATCAGCCAGTTTTATTGTGTGTAACATGTGCAGAGCTCCATATATATCACTTTTTTCTTTCATTAGTGTAACCAATATAATGATCGAACTGTAATTAGTCACTGTGGTTGTTTGTATTTGTGTAAGTGGAGATTCAGTTAAATTATTTAAGAGAAAAGCAACATCAATTCAAGACCAGATGCAAGTGTTGCTACACTTTCCATGTCTGATCTGGAAGTTTACATAATGTTCTTATGGTAGAGTGTCCTTGGAATTCCCCCTCCTGTGGCCTGTCTTAGGGCCCTCCCTGCAATCACAACACACACTGTTGTGCTCTTGATTTGTTTCTGTCAGATGCAGCTCAGAGGCTGGAGCCATTTCCATTTTCTGCAGCCACCTCTACAAGTCTCAGCTTGGTCTCCATGTCTGTAGTGAGAGGCAGGGATGGGACTATCTGGGAATCTGCAGATCTGCTTAAAGCAAACTACTGTCGTGTCATTCTGGTAATGTGCTTTTAGCATAAAATACTCCTCAGTAAAAATGCCCTGTGAAGTTCTTCCTTCTGCACCATGTATTTTCTTATTTTTTCCTACACAAATGCTTTCTGTAGTCCTTTTGCATTTGTTTTATAGGCTTGCACTATTTTTAAAGCAAAAGGAATTTAAGGACGAGGAATCCCAGGATTGGTACGTGGCTGATAATACTTTGCATGCCAGAGGGTGTCCATCTTCAAAATGGCAGGCAGTCCTGGCAAGGTGTGAGTTCCTCTTGTCTTCTCAGGTGTCTTGTTTCTTCTCATAGCTTGTGTGTCAAATGGTGACAAAGCTGGTGCTTTCCAGGTTCTCAGGCATCATTGTGTGGATTCCAAGTAACCCTAATTTAAGGCCATTTGTGCTGCTTCAAAGCAATCTGTACCCCCTTTCTAGGGGAGAAAGGGTGGGAGACTGTAAAAGCCTTGAAGACCCTTTTGCCTGCACTGGTGAAAACCCTTCATGCTGAGACACTGATGCCCCAGGACTTTGGTTCCTTCAGGAAATCTTAGCTTTGCCCCTTGAGTCAGTGCTACAGGTGAATAATGAGGCATTAATGTTTATAGGATCAGTGAGCTGCTTCTTCGCCATATGCCTAGGTGTGCTGCGCTTCTCTGGTATCTGTTGGCCTCCCTCATCCTGACAAAGCCTTCACAAGGAATATTCCTGTAAAGCTGGTTTAATTTACTAGGAGGATGCAAGTACAGAATTTATAGTTTTGCACAACTGATTTGGGAATTTGTGAGGTATGTCTAACCACAGTCCAAAAAATCCCTTAAGGAACCCTTTACATAAGTTACTATAGAAGTGTTTTCTTTTTAAAAGCTTAGTTTAGTTGGCATTAAGCCTCACTGATGGAGCAAGTTGATGGTCATGTGGCACTCCAGAGAGATGGCTGTGTGTTTAATGTCCCACATAGCATAGGAGAGATGTCTTAGTGGCCTTACTCCTTATTTTCACCTATGCATAATCTTAATGTGACAGACCAGCAGGCACAGACAGAAGACACAGTCCATAGCTGTAAGCTGGGGCAGAGGGAAGCATGTATGTTCATTGAGACAGAGAATACCTGTGCAATTTCACACTTTTCTAGTTTTTGCAAATATCCATTGCACTTGGCCATCCACCTTCCACTGCAGCACTTCAGTTCCATGCAGTGAAGCACTTCAGAATTTCAGAAATGTGCAAGCTCCTACCTAAAACTGAATTTTTCAGCTGAGATTTTTCAAATTCCAGAGCTCTAAGACTAAAGTACTTAATATGGTTCTTTCCTTCCTTGAGTCCTACAACCATACAGGAGTGGAGGCTCTCTGCTTCTGCACAGTAGAGCCATGCAGCCCAGGAATGTTTGACCTTCAGGCAGAAAATGCAAAAAACATTATTCATCTGAAACTTTAGCACTCCTTCCTGGAAATTCACTAAACCATTCAGTACTCTAAAGATATCCATGAAGAAAGTGCCTAATGAGAAAGTTTTCTTGCTGCTGAAATCCTTAAGGAAGGTGGTTTTCAATGTCAGTGAGCTGTATTATAATGCTGAACAATACTGGTGCTGGTGCATAAAACCACAGTTTACAGCTGTACAGACACAGGTCAGATGTGTGGAGATTTTAGGATTAATGTTTTTAGGACACTTACATTGTTTATGGTTGGGGAAGGCTGATTTTAAGGAAAAGCTTACCTTAAAACTGAATTTAAATGAAGTGCAGCATCAGGGATGATACATGTGAAATATTTAAATAAACACTGATTAATTTAAAAAACCTTGTATTTTGGTGATAGACCAAACAAAAGGTTTCAGCACAAAAGACGTTTTTTTGGGGAGGAGTGGGAAGTTGGGAGCATCAGAAAAGGAGCATTTTTGAAGAAAGTGGTGAATTGAGAGCAGGACATTTAAGATGACCATACAGATACAATCACTCAAGGGCCCTGACTGAATCTGTAGATCCTGCAAACCTCTTCCATTCCTACTGCAGATCCCCATGACAGTCTCTACCTGCCAGGTGGTGATGCTGTGAGACATAACAGGACTGTTGCAAGCTCTGCTATTATTTAGACTTCATTACTCTACTAAAATAGATTCAAATACATTTACAACTATGCTTAAAAGTATTAGCATAAATCATGAAAACTGAACGGCACACAAAAATAAATGAACCGAGTCTGTTTGGGGAGGCTGTATCTTCAGCTATTTCTTATCCTGTTTGTTCATTTAATGAATTTTGCCAATTAGCAATTAATTTGCAGTAGGTCTCCTAGTCATTAGTGTGAATTAGCAAGGTTTTGTTGGCAGAATGCCCCGAACATTAAATAAAGCCCCTGTGTCATGCAAAACCTCAAGGGTACTCCATGGCGAGATCCTGTACAGAAATTGAACTGCAGAGGGTCCACCCCAGTCCCAGCCCTTGCTGTGAAGGTGTGGTGGGTGCTCTGTTCTGATCTTTTTAAACTGCATGACCCAACTCTGGAGCAATGTCCTCCTCCTTCAGGGGAGAGTAGGGCAGGTCAGTGCTCTGTATTCCATGCCTCCCAGACCAAGTGGATTCCAGCACAGGCTGTGTATCCCAGGCTTCTGTGTGCATAGGCAGCTCTGGTGCTGTGGCTTTGTGGTGTTGACTCACAATTTTCTGTAGCTCTTTATTTTTCTCTTGGTACACACAGTTCATGTGTTTAGTGCAGGTTGTTTATAGCAAGGACAAAGGATTACAGTCCTTAAATCAAAGGTGATGTTGGTGTAATTATAAGCACAGGCTGATGTTGCAAAGAGGGCTTAGGGAGAGGCTGTCAAAGGAGAAGAGCATCCAAAATATAGTAACCTCAAAAATCCCAGCTAATCAGTTTTCTGACGGGAGCAATCTGTTTCCCAGGTATTATTATTATATGGGGACTTTAAAGATAATAAATAACAATAATAGTCTACTATGAGGAAGGAAAGATAAGGGCAAATGCCATTCACCTCGGAAGCTGTGGTTGCTAGCTGGAGTTCTCCGAGGAACATAATTTTCCTCAGCCCCTGTGGAGGCCTCCATCCATGACAACACCAAGAACATCCCAGGAGCTGTGGTGTCAGCAGTAAGGTTGCTCGAAGGGGTGTTTTCATTAATGCATAGATATGGCCCACAGAAACCACATATCCCGGTGCAGGCATCATGAGCCAGAGAGCTCTTCTCTGGGCTTCTGTCTGGGAGTTGTGGCCCCTGCAGGTTGCCTCATTGTTTGAGAATGAAGGGGCAAGTGAGCACCACTTCCAGCACTGTGCTGCTTCTCTGGATATCTGCTTGAAAGACCAAAACAAAGAAGGGCTTCCTGAAGTAAGCTTGGTCTTATCAGAGCTGTACAGAGCATGAAGACTTCTCTCTTGCAACAAGGCAGCCCAACTAACGGACCTTGGCTAACAGATTATCAGCAGCGTTTGAGTAATAGACTGCTCATTTAGTTTTAATACATTTTGCATAGAGAGCAATCAGCTTTCATCAGTCTTAGAGATGAATTGGCTTAGCCAGCTAAATTCTAAAGATATTAGTCCGACAGCAGCCACATAAATCATAACATTTTCTTAATGATGGTAAAATTAAAATATACTCTTGCTTTGAGAAACCAATGAAGCCTTCCTGTTTGCAGGCCAGATCCTCCTGCCTGAATTAAAAGGAAGCTTAATTGATGTGGTTTTAAACTAAACTCACAGTCCCACTCTTCCTCAGCATCTTTAATGTTCCTTTATTTGAAGTTAAATTAATTTATCCTGCCTCTCCCTGCTCCATCCTCTAATCTTCAAGAATGTCAGTGAAGACCAGACTCCTGTGGGACATGATCCAGATGTGCACAACATCACAGTTGAAGGCTTTGCTGGGTTGTTTGCGTTGCCAGTAGTTGCTTGAGCTAGTGGAGGCCTCCCAGAAGGAAAGCTTATGCTCTTCCTCTAACCAACAAACCAAGGCCTGTCTATCTACCTAGCCTAGCCAAGGATGAACGCTTCTTGTCCTTTGTTCCTGAAGCTGGCTTGCTGCCCAGCATGCTTTTGCCAGAAGGGAAATTAACAGAAGGGAATCCTGCCTTTGGCTAAAAAGGCTTCAGTGTCTGGTGTTGGGGCAGGGGTGAAGACAGACTCTGAGGGCTGTGATAGTCACACAAGTATTGTGTGTCCACAAGCTGTTCAGCAGGGAGATGCTGGGCTCATTTTGTTCCCGAAGTTCACAGTAGTACCTTCTGACTAGGTCAGCCCATACATCCCCAAGCTGAGGCAGAGCTGGGTATGTCACCCATTTAAATGTTCTGTATGATGCCTCATGGCACAGAACAATTCTTTGGGCTGAATCCTCGTGCTTTTAGGGATGTCTTCCTGATGTTCTAGACTGACTACTCAGTCTTCTGCTAAGCTGTGCAAAGTGACCTTTCCTTCCTTGGCATCCTACTGCTAGCTGCAGCATGGCACCCATCAAATAAACAGAACATCTCCTGTCCCAGGGCTCTGGGCTGCCTTATCTTAAGGCTCTACCCTGTCCTTTTCAGCAGAGCCTGTGCAGGTAGTCTGTGCAGCAGAGCGCCTCGAAAACCTCTTTTAGTGAGGTTCTGCTGAAGTTGAGACTCTGGGCTGAAGACTTGACTGAAATCCAAATACATGATAACTTTGACAGTCTTTCTTCTGCTAAAACAATCATTTTGTGGTGAACTGCAAAGAACTGGTTTCTTTACAAGTAGGAAAGAAGTATGAAATTGACTGCTGTGCAGAAAACCCCAGCAGTAAGCCAAAGACTTTTGGGGTTAAAAGAAAAAAAGAAAAAGGCAGAGGCATCCTACAGTCTTTACCTGTGCTGTTTGCATGAAGGTGTGTTTTTGTTTTTTCTCTAGTGCTCCTGTTGGATTCTCTTGGTCAGGCTGGTTTCTTGGAAATCTTCCCCTGATAGTCCTATTGGTCCTTTGCTGGAGTCTTTCTTCTGGTGCTAATATCTGTCAAAAAGGACCTGGTGCTTCTCAGCATATACCGTGAAGGGCCCATTCCCCTGGGGTGCTCTATGGCATCCATACTCTGGTTTCTTGGCTGAAGTGATGTCATGGAGAAGGCAGGATTTCCCCCAGGTCCTACACTGGTCTTGTGGAGCAGCTGATGGGACATAGCCATAGCTGAGTTAAGGTTAGAGCTCTCACCATCTGGGGATATGTGTGTGCACACTGTGCTCCTGCATTCAGAAGATTAGGAAGTTCCAGATGGAGCCTCTTGGCATTTTTGTGTTGGGGCAGTGAACATTGGAAGTGATGGGTCTAATCTGGGAGGCTGATGTTGGGCTGCCTGCTTTGGGCAACTTCAGCCTGTGCTTATGGGAAGTAAGGCGACCACAGGCCCTCCCAGTGAGCTCTCCTGAGAGGCCAGTTTTAAGGTGGAGTGAACAATGTTTATTCCTTCAGGTCATTCCCAGCCATGTTGCAGGCTCGTGGTTGGTTTGGCTGAGGTTTGGGCCCCTGGTCAGTAAGTGGTGTGTGCAGGATGGCTGTAGGATGCTCTTGCCTCCTGGCTGCTCAATGGCCTGCCGGGCAACTTGGGTGGGTGATTGGGATCCCCAGGTTGAGGTGTGAGGTCACCTTTCCAGGGTTGGATATGGAGGGGCAGCCTGTGCCTGTGCAGAAGGGTGTTTGACAATGCAGTGTTGAGAACCATTTCTTTCCTGGTGCATCTTCTAGCACAGCTGAGTGCTTTCATTTTTTCTTGGATATATCCACAGGGCATGGAAACCTGTTCTCCCTGCCATACTGTGCCAGCTGCGTTTGTGCTGCCGATAATCTAATAAATGCTTGGTCTGAGCAGCTAGCACTCCTGCTAGAGCCCAAATGAATGCAGAGGAAGGACCCTGCTAAGTGTGTGCATTCTTCCTCTCCTGGCCAGCTCCAATTCCCTTTCATAGCTCACATCTGATGCTTCCTCTCTCACCTAGCCCCTTAGCTCCAATGTAAATGTGTGTGCACACTTCCGCCAGTCAAGTAACTGTGCTCTCTCTGTCTCTCCCCTTTGTTACAAAGCCTGCTCTGTAAATGAATCCCACAGGTCTGGGGCTCAGCAGGTAAAAGGAGAAGTGAGTCTGTTAGCGCATGAGTCTAATCAGGCCGGCTAAAGCGAATAAAGTAGGGCAGCATTGCACATTAGCCGCTGTGTAAATGAGCCCTTTGATGGGCTGGGCACCGCAGGAGAGGGTTTGAAGCCAAGAAGAACTTTTGTTGTTAATTCAGTGACACATGGAAACTGTAAAACAGCGTGTCTTGCACACACACGAGAGAGAAAATAAAAGCCCTCACGACCGGGCTTTTCAATACATGCCCTCGGACCTAGTCTGAAAACTTTCAGCCCCTGTTTCCCTCTCTTACCACTTGATTTTCCTTTCTCTCCCTTTCTTTTTTTGTTCCCCCTGCACTATAAAAAGAAAAGCTCTCTTGCCTTTTGAACTAGACGGCTGTGAGTGAGGGCTATCTCTGAGCTGTGTGGCTCTGTTACCTTTGTGTTCCAGATGAAACTGCCAAGCTCGGTGGGACAGAAGAAGATTAAAGCCCTGGAGCAGATGCTGATGGAACTCGGAGTAGGTGAGTAAAGGGGGCACGCGAGAGAGAAAGAGACACACAGAGCTAGCCTTTGTTCTCGAGATGGGCTATTTTTTCCCCTAGTAATACAGCCAGTTTCTTGAATAACAGTATGTGAATGGTTTTTAAAATATTTTATGTGTTTAAAAAAAAAAGAGAGGGTAAAAGCCAGAACAAGATGCATAGGGTTTTTTTTTTCCTCCCAGTAGAAAAATCTTTTAAAAGAGCCTTTGTTTCTCTCTTGTTTGGGCCTTTTTAGCCATCAAGAGAGGCAGCGCAGTATTAGGAAGGCAAATCTCAGCCTTGCCGGGAGAGGTACTTCTAAGTGTGTTAGTGACCACGGCACACGCATTGTTCAGGGCTGCCCTGTCTCGCTTTTAAGCTTCATTTCCTCTTAATTTACTGCTCACGGTGGCAAGTCCAAAATGCATCTGGGACTGTTCATCCCCCCTTTATAGGTTGCATGCTGTGTGAAAATCTGGAGCATCTCTGCTGAAAGGCGAGTAAACACACATCCCTCACTCTTGAACTCGAGTGTCTTAGCAGCTGAAAGAGGGGTTCACTTAACATGTACAATACCTGCTTGTGGCTAGAGGGGGAGAAGTGCAGCCCATGGCCAGCAGCTGCTCTCCATGCCGTGGGGACAGTTGCAGGTATTACAGGTCCCAGCATGCAGTGTCTCTTGATTAGACACCTGATGATCCCTTTCCCCCCACTGATATTTAAAGGTAGAGATATTTAAAGGCAGGAAAAGAGAAAAACAGAAAGAAAAATAGAAGCGTTATTAATTATTTACAAGAGATTACTGAGCCTGTTCCCAGCACTGATTTCTGTTCAGTCTTGTCAGTTTTTTGGGCCAACTGGTTTAGGGCTTGATGTGCTGTCTTGGAGACTGTGCCATTCTGAAGGCCTCCTGTGGCTGATGAAAGTGGCTCAGCCAGGATGGTTTCCTCTTTCTGCTGTAGAACTAAGGGACTTGCTGTTTGTGCTTGCTAGGGAAGCCTGGGGGAAGCATGTGAGCGCTTCTTGGAGCTCACTTTCCATGAGGGTAAGGAGGGGTTCCTGACTCCCCACTCCTGCCTCACAGAACATACATATCTTGAGGGTCTCTTGGGGCTCCAGCCCTGCTGTGCTTTAGAGTACAAAACTACACCTCGGCTTTGTGGGGGTGAGCACAGTGCCAGCAGGAAGGGGGTCATGTGGACAGCCCTGCCGACAGGGGCCACTGCTGTGTATCAGGGCAAACATGCAGAGCTTCATCCTTTCCTTCTGCTGAACTTGCAGCTCTTCCTGGCTCTGTGTGTGTGCATGGTGGGGTGCACCAGAATGCGAGGTGTGGGGAGGTGATCTGATAGGGGGTGATCTGATAGTTGCTGCTACAAACGGGTCTGTAACACAGCAGCAGAGCAGTTCTCTGCCTTGGACCTGCGCTGGGAGGGGCAATAAGAGAGGCAATGGAGCTCAGCCTGTCCACCCATTGTTGGTGAAGGCGTAGGGGACAGCAGGAGCTCTTCTGCCCTTTGCAGCAGCGTGGATCCAATCTCTCTATAAGACAGAGCTTCCTTCATGTGACCTGGTGGGCGGCAAGGTTCAATCATCTGGTCTTCCATCATCCTTCACTTGCTGAGTCCTGGACCTGCAGGTTCACCCTTAGTCCTTGGTCAGAACCAAAGGACAGCCTGAAAAATAGGTGTGCACCCCTTAGAGATACCAATTGCTACTGATCCATGTGATTGGAGCCAGGCTCCTGGCGTATCTTTGTGGGAATGAAAGAGCAGCTGAGACCTTTATAGGAGTTTTTCACTGTAGGGTTGTAGGTCTGGGTGTTTAACAGGGGATGTTTTTCTCCCTAGATCTCAACCCTATGCCCACAGAGGAGATTGTGCAGATGTTCAACGAGCTGCGGAGTGACCTGGTGCTGCTGTACGAGCTGAAACAAGCCTTTGCCAACTGCGAGTATGAGCTGCAGATGTTGCGGCACCGCTACGAGGCCCTGGCCAAAGCTGGGAGCATCGGCCCCCTCAGCGTGGAAGGTGCCCATCCAGATGGCCAGACAGGGCTCAGCATCGAGGAGGGCAAGGGAGATACCAAGGACCAGATCATTGATGTAGTAGGAGCACCACTGACCCCCAACTCGGTGAGAAGGAAGGTCGGGGGGGCAGAACAGGGCGCACTCAGGTCTCCGACGCAGATGCCCTGACAAGCGCTGGGGATGCTGCCCTGCTCTCCCTCCAGGCATGCGCGTCCAAGGGAGCAGAACACGCCTGTTCCCCCCCAAGTCCCAGTGCTGCTCTCTGGGCTTGTCTCCTGTGCTGGACAGTGTTCTTGGTGCTACAGGTGGGGTCAGCAGGGCTTTCTACATCCTGCATGCAGGCAGATGGCTTGGTGTGGGTGCCATCGTGGACCAAAGCGGTGAGGCTTTGGGTGATGAGAGCTTGTTCTAAGGCAGCAACAGTAAAGCTGCAAACCTGAGGCATTTTCCCTCTAGACACAGCCTCATAAGGGTTGCTCAGCAGAGGGAAGCAAGTGGGGAAGGCAGTCTTCAGGTGATGAGACATGACCTGCCCAAGACCCTGGAGTCAAGCAGTAGCCCTGCCTGGAGCAGGAGGCTTGGGAAGGAGAGAGGTGTTTGAAGAGCAAAGGAGGGTTTTTATACCCTACTTCCAGTGCCAAGAAAGAAAAGCCAGGCCTAGGGCTTCTTCCAGTGCAAGCCCTGTGGCAATGTCCTGTGCATGTACCTCTGCAGGATGTGAATCACCGGCCTCTCCTCCCTGCCTCCAGGAGGGCAGGCTGCCCAGCCCCTCACCACTGCCTCAGGGCCAAGGGTAAGCCTGGGGATCAGCTGAGGCTGCTTTCCCCTCTGTGCAGTCCCCTGGCACAGCTGAGCTGAACTGCCTGATGAAAGCTGCCCATCTCCACACCGTGGCATCCCCGACGCCTCCGACGAACTGCCCCTGGTAGTGGCACAGACCTTTACTTTCTAAAATGTATAATGTATTGCAGGATATTGAGAACACCTTATCTGTCAACGGCAGAGGCGACACGTTAACCTGGACTTGAGTAATGTCCTATTTGATTGTGACAATGTTGAGTCGTAAGGAAGAGTTCCACTGAGACAGGTTCATGTTTGTAAAGGAGTCTTTTGAATTATTATTTTTTTTCCCTACTGCATTCAATCTGGAATCTCACCCCTCCCTCCCTGTGGTCTGGAGTGTCCTGGTTTGCAAACTTTTCGGGCTGATTTACAGTACACTTGGTCTCCCTTAAGAACTGGCTTGTTGGGAAGGTGGGAGAGATGGTGGTGGTGGCCATAACTGCAGGAGGAGGGAGCCCATGCATGTGTTTCTGACCACATTGTTCCTCGGTGCCACCTCCTGGATTTGGAAACAAAGGCATGGGCCCAGGTAGCACAGAGAGGGTTAAACTGACCTGGTCTCTGACATATTTGAAAGAAATATAATCAAGTTAATTCACTGCAAGGCAAATTCAGTACCTAAAGGGCCCCCATGTTAAATACAGCACTGACCTTTACCGGCTGATTACACAAAGACGACACAATTAGATTAGTCCAAGACAAAAGGTCAAGCACATTCACACTGTGACCATTTTTTGCTACCTTTTGAGGGGGGCGGAAATTACATCCCAGCTGGAGGGGTATTTTGCAGAGGAAGAGAGTGGGGCTGCTGTACCATGTTCTGCCTGGTTCAGATATGTTTGGAGAGTCAGGCAGGGCCTGGCACTGTGCTTGCCCTGAACCTTTCTATGGTTGTTGGGCTATGTGGTGGTGGGAGAGATGAACACCCTGCAGCCACAGGCAGCTTTTCCAAAGATAGGCTGAGCTGAGTAGAGGTCATGTCCTGGTGATCCTCCCTGCCCTGCCCAGAGCTGGCAGATGCAGCTCTGGTGCCTCTTGTCCAGCATCATAGCTGAAATTTGCCTCTGGAAGATTGCTGGGCTCGGTCAGCGCTGAGAAGGGGATTGGCTGGTGATTGCTGGTGGTGTCCCTACCCTGCACAGCAATGGCCTTAAGGTGTCCCAGGCCATGGTGGGGACAGCAGGGCCAGGACACGGTGCTGAGGAAGCAGCCTGTGGAAGCACAGCACTTTGTTCCCCCCCCATGGCGCTGGCAGTAGGGCAGCAGTGTGGCTGGTGGTGGGAACAAGCAGCTCTGGAGCACAGCGGTGCTTTTGATGGCCATTCCTTCCCTTGCCTCCTGCAGCCATGGCTGCTTGGCCATGACACCTGCCCTTGTCTTGCTGCAGAGGTTTAACACTGCCACACCAGCCTTGAACTCCCGAATTCAAGTGTGTGCTTTGCCACTGACTTGCCAGGGCCTTTGGGGGAATCATTTAATCTCCCTCATTCAAATTCCTCTGAGTTGGAGAATCCCTTTGTGCTGTCTAGCACTGCCTGTCCATGGCACTCTACATGTTGGATTAAGCATGGATTAGTTCAGCCTCCAAACCAGCTGCTCCCCTGAAGCCAGATTTGTTTCCCTGGGGAGAAGTATCTTGCTCCAGATGTTGGAGGGAGTGAGTGGCAAAGCCAGGAATAGGACTAGGGGTCCTGACTCCTGAGTGCTGGCTGGCATGCCTGGATTCCTTTCCAGGAATTGGAATGAATGGGCAAAGGCACGCTAGGGTCTTTTGAGATACTGGTTTTGTCAGCAGCTGTCTGTCATCACACTGCTTGGCCAGCAGTGGGGATGGGGGACATGTCAGCAGGGTGTGTTAGCCAGGCTGGGAGAGACATCTGTCTCAGAGCCCATGGGGCAGTAGGGAAGCTTGGTGCTGTCCTGCCCTACTGTGTCCACCACTTTTCTCCTGCCCTGGCTACCTGTCCACCCTCTCCCGGGGACTGCAGTGCCCATTGCTGACCATTAAAGCTGAGCTGGGATCCCTCCAGTGCTGTTTGAGGCTGACCCCGGTAGGGACTTTACTCGGGGTCTTCGGGAGGTGAAAGGTGAGCCGAACTCGGAACAAATTAGTTCCAAGCAGAAGTTCAGCCAGTTACTCCAGATTGGATCCTTTGATTTCCGCAACTCAGACTCCACTCAGTGATCTGTAATGAGTGACTCTCAGAAATCCTCACATTGCAGCACTTTGTTCCTGAGCTCACAAGTCAGCCCATTAATGGGTAAAGGAAAGGACCTTGAGTCTAAGAAGTCTCGGGTTCAGAGTCAGAATTATTTGACTTTTAAGCTTCCTTTATCTGAACTCCTGCTGACTTCTTGTTTTCTGAGCCTGTTTGAAAGCTAGAAGTTACATTGTTAAGATCAAACATTCTCTCTTTCCAGATGGAGTTACAATATCTGTCTTTTATATATATATATTTTAATATATATAGTGTATATATACCAGGGTGTATATATATTCTTCTCTTTTTTTTAATCGTTCTTTCCATTAAAAGAAACTAGACTTGTAAGCTCTTGTAAATTATAATGTAAAACATTTTTTTTAACCAGACAGTTCCCAGTTTTGCCTGAGGCAACTGGAATAGCTGTGCCACGGAAGGCAATAGGAAGGTGATTAATATGAATTTGTGACATATTTGAAGGATGGGTCTTTTGCCATATAAAGATTATCAAACACATGTGCTCTTCCCCATTAATTCTGCAGCCCTCCCAGGAAAGCCACAAAGCCCAGCTCCTTTGTTTCCAGGGTGGGTTTTTGTTTTTTTAAATGTACCTTTCGGTCCCATTGATTACCCTGTATTTGATTTTTATAGGGCATCTGCTCACTCTGCTGTGTGGGTTCTCTGGCCCTTTTATTTCCCTGTTAATCGGATCCCGCGAAGGCAGCGGTGCCAGGGCCTCTGACGAAATCCGTGTGTGTGTTGTATTTAACTTTCAGCCGTGCAAATTCCATGCTCTGTTTGCCGTCTGCCCGGCGGGAACTGGGGGCCGCTTCCCGCCAGGGGAGGCAGCGGGGCCTCCCACGACGTGCTCTGCCGCCGGGAGCAGACGCGCGCAGGGCCGGCAGGGCTGCAGGGGCAGGGATGGGCAGGCCTGGCTCGCTGCGGAGAGCGGCTCACTGCTGCCTTCTCTGTCCCCTGGGCGCTTGCGGGCTGGGGCAGTGGCTCTGCAGGCCTGTGGGAACAGGGGAGGGCTGCGGGGCTCCAGACTGCACTCGCTGTGCCAGTGCTGCACTGGCCTGTGCCGCTGCCTGCGGTGCCTCATGCTGTGGGGACGAGGGGCTCTGGCACCTCATGTCCCTGCAGCACCCAGCACACGGGCACCTGGTAGCTGTGCCACGCCTGGGGCACCCCACACACAGTGCCAGCTCTGGGTGCTGGCCCTGCCATGGCTGTGGCAGAGGGTCCGTGTGGCACCTGGCACAGTCTCACTGCAGTGCAGTGATGGGGTTGAGGGAATGTCCCGCTTGGTGACAATGGCCCTGGCTTTCCTAGGGCTGGGAACAGCCCTGAACCTGTTCTGTGAAGGGGAGCTCTCCGGAGCTTTCCAGCCTTGTTCAGACGTATTGGTGTGTGCTGCTCAGAAAAGGGATGGATTTTTGGAGGAGCCCTGGTTTTCTGTCAGCCTCCCGATCTGCTCCTGGGACACATCACAGCAGGTCTGGATGGCAGAGGAGCATTTCCAGGCTCTGGCCTGTCTCAGGTCAAACATCTTCTGGCACAGCTGCCCATAGCACAGAGCTCTTCTGCCCCTCTCTCACTGTCCTGCTCCTTAGGGCTTGGTGCTGGCTTGCTTGGTCAGGGCTCCTGGGGCCAGCAAGTTCTTGCAGAGCTCAGCTCCTTCCTCCTGACCATTCCAAAGCCCTGTTCATGTCAGGGAGGTAACATCCCCTGTGAGGGTGCCATCCCACCCCGTTGTAACTGCTGGATTAGCTCTGTCCCTCCTGTTCATGCAAAGACTGGTTCTGCCTTCAGCCAGGCAGTGTAGTCCATTTGGCACTGCCTGGAGTGCTGCTGAAGCCCTGGGGCTAGCTCTGGGACAGGTGGATGTGTTTGCCACAACCCAAGTGCTCCCACCTGCTGTTCCTGGCTTTTCTTTCCTGTCTCCCTTTTGGAGCAGAGAAAGTGAAGGGAGTTGGCCTCCAGCTCCTTCTCCATCAAGAATGTGAAGAAGCCATGAGCACTCTGTGCAGGGTGAGCATGAGGAGGTGCAGGGGCAGTGCTGGCTCTCCTGGAGCCCCAAGGGACAGCTGAAGCTTGCAGCCACGGACAGGACAGGGGCCTTGCTGGGGCAAACACTGCAGTGCTCCAGAGAAAAGTGGGAGCTATTCCCTGCCCAGTGCCGTAGTCCCAACCCCACCTGACCTCCGGAGCAATGCAACCTCCGGGCACTTGTAGCAGGTGCTGGAGAGCTGCCCCAGAGTTGTGCAAGGCTCTGCCCCAGGCCACCTGTGGCTGACTTGCGGCCACTAGCCCTGGTGCATGGAGCTGTTTCACCCTTGTCCCAGGCAGGCTGGGTGCCACTGATGCTACTGGGGAGTTGCTGGCTGCTGGTGGCTGTCCCTAAGCCCATCTGCCTCAGTCACCAGGTGACAGCTGGAGTTGCTGCAGCCCCTGCTGCCTTTGAGGCTACCATGTCCTGAGCCAGGCTGCTCCTGTGCTGCCCACACCAGGCCACCAGGCTGGAGAGCTCCTTCCAGCATCCCACGTGCCCAGCCCTTGTGCAGCTGCTCTCTTCCAGTAACTCTTGCATGCCCGACAGCTGCCCCTGCTGGAAACACTCGTATTGTCCCCATCACTCACTGTCAGTAGAGTTCCTCCTCCTGCTGCCCCACCCAAGGCTGCAGTCTGTGGTGAGAGGGGCCCCTGGTCCCTGCATCTCATGTTTTGCAGGGCCTTGGAGGACCTGAGGCAGCCTGAGCTTATGTGCTGCCCACTGTGGGCACTGGTGGCCCTGGCTGTGTGCCCTGCTCTGGGCTGCTGCCCACCTGCCTACTCTGTCCCCTACACCTGTCTTCCAAGTGTAATGGCCATCATTGATCCACCGTGACAATGTCCTCTGAATCACATTCTCACCTGCAGGAGTAGAGGGCAAAGGCCAAGTTCTTAGTTTTCATAAAAAACTAATTAGACAACTCCCACTGAAAAAGGGTCAATAAAGCTGATCAGGGGCTGCACAGAGGCAACTGGTAAAACCCCTGTGACCTTTGCATGGAGCAAGTAGGCTGGACTGCCCCTGCCCTCTGGGAGCTGCCCACGCAGTGCTAGCTGGATACTTGTATCCCTGTCAGCCAGTGGCACTCCGGCACAGGGCAGGTTCCTTGGGCACCTGGATGCAGTGGTGCTTCCTGTACAGCTGAGTACGGCTGCTGCATCCCACAGTGTTGCACTCAGTGCTGGCTCAGCTGGCTGGGGCAGAGCAGGTGCTCCAGGGGCCCCCAGCAGAGCCACGCTGGCTCCATTTGGTAGCCAAGATGCTCCAAATGCAGTGGCAGCTGTGTGGGTACGGTGTGCCAGGCTACAGGGTGGGGTGACAGGTGCCAGTGGGATGTAGTGGTGGCTGTCACCCTGCACTGTGCAGAAAACTGTGTGGGGTGCACCCATGGATAAGGCCCAGCTGTGATGGGCTGTTGGGATCCTCACGGCAGAGCTGCCTTGGGGCACCACCCAAACCCAAGGTGGTGGTGGGCCTGGTGCCCACCCACAGTGTCCAGGCTGGAGAGTAGGGCAGTGGTCCCAGCAGCAGGGAACCTTGACTGCCCTTTCACAGCCAAAACCCTTGCCTTTTATGAGGAGCATGGATGTGCCATACCCCAGGGAGCACCCTACTCCCACACATCCAGGTGGCACTCCCCTGCCTCTGCCCCCCATACAAACTTGCACATGCATGGGCACAGCCTGGGCTCCTTTACCCCCAAACTTTATTCATGTGGCACATTTACAGCAAGGATTGGAATAACTAGACAATGAAAATGCTGGGGTTGCATTATCGGTTGGTTTAACTGGAACACCACACACCATGCAGTCATGTACCGCCAAGTTCAGTGCCTGTATTGCCCTTCTGGCTGCCGTCACCGGCTTCGCTCCAGGCCATGCACGCACGGGCCTGGGGCTGCAGCCTCCCTGCAGGTCAGTGCCCGGACGAGGGCTCCATTCAGCAGGGCCCTGGGGCTGGGTGACACTGAGAGGACGTGTGCCCTCAGCCCGCCCCACGGCTCCCCCCAACTGCCCTGGCCAGCCGGGAGCCCACTCAGCTGGAGGGGATGTGCTCGGCAAGTCTCTCAGGCAACAAGCCAGCTGCTGCTGAGCGTCCGCGGGGACCTGTGAGGGGCACGGCACGTGGGGGGCTGAGCCTCAGCTCGGAACCGAGGGAGGTTGTCGGGAGCACGCTCAGGGGCCTGGGGCAATTTGCAGCTCCCCTGCTCAGGTACGTGTGGGCCGGGGGCCAGCGCGCGCTGGCACGTCCACCACCGGATGCGGTGCTGTGGCGGGCCTGTCCCCCATGGAGCTGGAATTGATCGGCGGGGACGAGGCAGGGCTGGGCATCCCACCCAGCCCTGCAAGAGGCACGAGCAGACGGAACGGGGATGGGACAGGGCTCCATGCGGACACTGTCACCTCCCTCCTGCCGCCCGCCTGTCCGCTGGGCCCCTGCCTCACTGAAGGGAGCCCTCCGGGGCCCTGCAGCCCAGGGTGGGGCTGCCAGGGGCTCTGCAGCGGAGAATACAGGCACTTCACCTTGAACATAAAGAGACGGATCGCGTTTGTCACATACAGGAGTCAGAGAGGGGTTAGTGTTGACTCAAAAAGGGGAAAAGGCGCTCAGGGGAGAGGCGGGGGGAGCTGGCGGGGAGGGCAGGGGGCTGTCTCGACACGCTGAGCCTCCGTGAGTGCTGCCCGAGTGCAGGCACACACCGGCATCGCTGCAGCAGCCGTCAAGGCCTGAAAACATAAAACCAGAGAAGAGAAAGAAGAAGGGAAGGTGGGTATGGCCCATGCCAGGGTGGAGATGGGGGATGCTGTGGCTACGGGGTGGGAGAGGGAGGACAGGGTGGGATATGGAGGGAGGGACGGAAATCAGGAGCCAAAGAAAAAGAACAAACTACAAGTCTAAAATGTGGTGCAAGCGCCCTACGCGGCTGTCCGCTAGCATGGCATAATGTCCGGAGCAGCCCAGAGAGGGAGTCACATCAGGTCTACACAGATTTGCCTTCCCATATATACAACCTCTACTGGAGTTAACAGCTGAAATTGAGATTTTTTTTGTGTCGGTTCCTCTGGCCTCGGTTGCCGGTTTTTTTTTAATGCTGGAGCCCGTCCTCCCCGCCTCGCCGGCACCGGGCACATGCAGCCCTTGCCTGGCTTGCCTCGGGGATCAAAAAGGTTTGGAGGTCTGCTTGAAGATGAAGCCTCTATGGGCCAGTGTCTTCATGATGTTGGCAATGTTCTTGCAGTCATCTAAGGAGAAAGCACAGAGATACTGGGTTAGAGGCATGATCCAAACAGGAGTTGTAGGAGCAAGTTCCAAATCCCATGCCGGGCCTGTGTCCTTGGCAGTCCAGGTACTCTGTCCCAAGGACCTTCCAGTGATGTGGCGTGATTGCAAAGTCCCCAGTCTCAGCACTGGCCACCTGCATCCCAGTATGACCCAGTGCTGTGCTGAGATGGATCCATGCCCTGGACCTGAAGTTCAGGGTCATCCATGTCCCCACCAGAGCCAGCCCGTGGTGCCTCCCTATGCCCACTGACCAGAGTTTGAGAAGTGGCAGGTGGCTAGGATGACAAGCCACAGCCACTCCTGGTGCTGGGCTGTGGCAGAGCAGCAAGATGGGAAGGGGGAAGGCTCTGGTGTTATTTACCTGGGACTAAACTCGGGCACCGTTTGCTAAAATAGAAGCTGGGTTTAAATTGATTCCTAGTGTCTATATTTCATGTTGAAAATTGGCTTGTAAATCCATGTTTTGATCTATGAGGGCCGTCTCCTTAAGAAAAAGCAAGAGTAAATGTGTAATTTCTCCCTTGACAGCACACGGCGCAGAGGCGATCCTTCTTCCCGCTCCCCTCCGTTTCGGGACAGCTCCACTCGTTCCGATTACCACTCTTTCTTCCTCGCCCCACGCCTTGATGTCTCCATTTCATTACCGCCCGCCCATTTATCAAGCTGTTACCGTAAGGGTGACTTTGCCCACTTGCGTGTGGCAGCGGGGCCTGGCTGACATGGGGAGAGGGTGCCCCAGGAGGGGGGTGCAGGCAAGGCCCCCCTCTCCCCACTGCTGCTGGATGGATGTTGTGGTGGAGGGAAGGCTGCATCATTACTGATGTGTAAATGATAAAGAAGCCTCCACATCCATCTCCCAACTGTAAATCCAGGGAGTGCTTTATAATCAAGCTACAGCGATAATAATGTGAAATTAGGTCTCTCTATCAACGGGAGGAGGCCTTTTAATCACAGCTTAAAGGGTGCAAACGCTGTTTATCATAATTGAACTGTATCCGGGCTAATTGTGGCCATATTTCACTGTCTAGGAGACAGCAGGCTGCCTGCTGACAGTGCCGCGTGCCGGATTGAGGGCCCCCCGCAGCCGGGCAGCGCTGTCCTGCTGCCAGGCATCTGCCTGCAGGGATGGGGCTGCCCGGCCTCCTGGATGCTCCCTGCCAGACCAGCAGCACTGCCCAGCCCCACTGTGCCCAGTGACCCACTGGCAAAGCCGCCGCCTGTTCCCCGGCCTCTGTTGGAGGTTCAGGACTTTCCCCATGCACAGCGCCCTGAGAGGCTGCCATGAGCTGCCGGGGACCCTCCTGGCCGATGGCTGGCAGCGAAGGAGGTCATGTTACCATCAGTGCCACGTGCCTCTGGAGTGTCCCCTGAGACCCTCTCATGACACTCCTTCCTGTCACTTGTGTGCCAGACAGGGGAGAGCTGGGCATGAGGACAGCCCAACAAAGGAGAGGGGTCTCAGCCCACTGGCTGGCATGGGGGCAGAGGTGAGCCCATCTCTCTGTGCCTTTGTCTTCTCTGCTGCCCAAGGGGACACTGTTGGCTGCATAAGGCCCCTGGAGGTGACAGGTGTTCTGCCCAGCCAAGCCACAATGCCACCTCCAATGTCACTTGTTCCCACTCAAGCAATCTGCTCACTGTCCTTAGCATCGCCTGCTCCATCTCATCCCCCAACAACTAAGCCCCTTGGAACGCCCTCAGCCCTTGGAGCCAGCTGCCAGTGGGATCTAACAGGGTTATAGTGGCTTCAAAGCTGGAGAAACAGAGGAATGCAACTGTCTGTGGCCAAAGCACCCCCACCCAGCCAGCCCTCACCTGGTACCCCTCAAAAAGTAACAGCAAAGCAAATCCTGGAGCTGTGGCAGATGGGTGGCAAGTGAGCAGTTTGGATGTGAAAGCACAGCCCCAGGTGTCCCACTGCCAACCTCATAGCCTGCAGCATTGCCCTAAGCTGGAGTGGGCCCTAGGGCTTGACTATTGCTCCATATTGCTGAGGGGGAACTGCACGGAGACCTGGGCAGCTGCCAGAAGGGCAGGGAGATCCCATGGCACTTCCTGAGACTCCCAAGCTGGTCCCTGGGGACACTATCTGAGACCGCTTTTTGCTTCCTGCACACCATCATCTGCCTCCCCAAAATGCCAGTGCGCTCTCTTGCCAGGTGCCAGCGCTGGGAGACACCCTGAACTCTGAGTTGCCACCCTGCAAAACTGGTGGGACCTTGTTGGGTCAATGCCACCCACATGCCTGTGCCGCCAGTGCTGTCTCTGCTGTCCCAAACGATGCCATGGCCCCTGGCAGCGAGTGTGCCAAGCTCGTCATACGTCATTTAGTGAGACTCATTCCAAATCAGCGCTAAGGTAAACACGCTTATTATAATTATCCATGTAAAAAAAAATCAACAACAGCAGAACAACTTTCTAATATGCAATTACAGCCATCTATTGATTTTACAATGTAATCCGCTCCGATTGATTTAATAACACAATTATAGGCTGGCTCTCGGGATATTAGAGTGGGAGATTTTCATAAACTCCAAAGCAAAAAACTAAGCGGCTTTTAAAACAACACAGTCAGATGGCTGTTTGGGGAATTATTAACAATATGAAATCCTCTAAATCTGGCCGTCGTTACCTTGTGAAAGGAATTTCTATTACAAAAATGGCAATTGACAGCCTAAGAGAGCGCGACCGGGATTGCTCTGCTGCTTTTCAATGCTTAATCCATCGCAAAGGTGACCACGGGGCGGGGGACAGGCGGAGTCCGAGGCTGGCAGGAGGGCACAGGCAGCCCTGCCCACCCAGTAGCCCCCACCCAGCTCAGGTCTCCCTGGGGGGCACATGGCTGTGGTGTTGCTATCCCAGCACCCAGGCTGGGCTACCCAGGCTGAACCACCAACCTGTCCCATCTGGTGACCCTATCTGGGGCCAGGGAGGCTGGCAGGTTGTGAAGCCCCCCAACTTGATCCCCATCTCGGCACACCTGGCATGTCCCAGTCCCAGACACCTCCAGGGGCCCTGGAGGAGGAGTGCCACACCTGAGGAGTGCCCACCTGTGTCCCAAGGCTGAGCAGGGTGATGGGGTGAAGTTGGTCCCACGCTGATGGCCAGCACGGCTCTGCACAGGCGCGCACACGCACGCGCGCCCCCGCTCTCCTCCCGCTCACTCCCTCAATGTATTCCCGACTTTATGGGCACATTTTTCTTGTCAAGCTGACAGGGTTGCTAAGTGGATTTCTCCCTGATATGCGGACGGATTATCACATTACTCCAATGTCCTACACAAACATATTACTTTATATTCAATAGCCCTAATGAATATAAACTGCTTTTTCTTTTTTTTGGGGTGGGGGGTAATCTATAGATTTTTAATGAGGGTACTATTAACTCCCTCCTCTTTAAAACAGACTTAGGTGCAGCCTCTGAGTAGAAAATCAATGGTGTTATTGTAGGAATATTGTATATTGATATTGTAATAATAAGATGCAATTGATTTAGGGGTGTTGTGTGGTGTGTGTGAAAGGGGTCAGCCTGGGGTTATCCTGCCTCATGCAAACAGAGCAGTGGCTCTGCCCTGCCTCTCTGCCCCTCACCTTGCTGTGCTGCCTTCGAGCATCGCCCCATGTCCCCATGCAGTGGCCCAGGATGGCTGGGGTTGAGCTTGCCCTGAGGTGCAGGGTTCTGGGGCTGGCTACCTCTGGGACCCTCCTTCGGTCCAGCTGCCAGGGCAGTGTGGGGTAATGTGACACCCCAGCCTCCACTCACCCTGGCTGACTTAGTCCACCATGTTTTAACCCTCCTGCCCCACGTGCTTCAGCATTACCCACTGTGACACCACACTGCCTCAACACCATTGTTTCAGCCCTCTCCACATCCTGCCAAGCTCTCGCTGCAGTGACAGCCAAGGACAGTGACACATGCACACGCATGGGACAGCAGGACGCTCTCCTAGTTTAGGCTGGAGTTTGTGGCCGCTCAGCATCACTGGCTGCCTTGTCCTTGGAGGTGCATAGACATTCCCATTGCACTCCTCTCCTGAGATGGAGGCAGAAAGCCCCCAGCGCATGGCACTGGGCCGACTGCCTGGCGTGTGCCCTCCTGCCAGCCACTGCACGGTGGCACTGCTGCGAACCCAGCATGAGCTCAAGGATTCCATCAGCAGGAATCTGTGCTGCTGGATCAGGCTGCCAGGAGCAGTAATGCTCACTCCAGCAAAGCATCCCCTCCACACCCAGCCCAGGCACTGGGGAGAAGGGTAGGGGCTGCATCCCTATGTGTGCTGCCCTGCCAGCATTTCTCCCACCTCTCCCACCCCCCCACAGGATCAAACCACATTTGATCCACCACGGGGGTGCAGGGGGCTGAGCACTGCTGCAACTGCTGTGCACTGGGCCGAGACGCTTCCGGAGCAAGGAGGGAGCTTTTCCATCCCAGCAGCTGCTCCGGTGGGCTGTGGGTGGTCAGGGACCGCAGGGCCCCCCCAAACGTGCTCATTTGGAGGCAACCTCACCGCACCTGTGCTATGGCCGGGAAGACGGATCACCCCCGGCCCGAGCTGAGCAGGTCCATATTTAAACTGTCCCCATGCTTTATGGGCTGTACCAGAACTGATGCTCAGGCGCCGAGGGGCCATTTGTCAATGTTCTAATGGCAGATTACTGTTAATGAATAATATCACCGCTGCCTTTGTATAACAGCTCCCTGCAAAGCGGAAACAGGGCCGCCCGGCCACCGCCACCCGGAGCCTCCCCACCGCCGCCCCCGGGTGACAGACAGCAGGTGGCCTTGTGAGCGGCGGCAGCCGTACGGACCTCAGAGATCTCACGCGGTCTGGCACTGCTGCTGGCGTCCCCAGCAACCGCGAATGGGAGCACTGGGTGCTGTGTCCCTACAGTGGGCTCTGCTGCTCTCTATGAGCAGGGATGTCACTGTCGGGGCAGGGAGTGAAAGCATTTTCCCGGCACACAGAATCAGGCTCTTGTGTCACTCAAGATTCTGTCACCCTGTCCACACTGGAGTTAGGAGGGAGTTTGTGTCTGATCTGAATCCATCCCCACCATGACATGCTGGACAAGGTGGGGACATGCCCGCCATAGTGGCGACAAGGACGTGTCAGAACCAAGTGCCCCCAGCTCCCAGGGATCCACAGGGATGCCAGGGACGGTCCTGCTGAGCTGCTCCAAAATTAATGGCCTCATAGTCCTGCGCATGGGGCAAGGGGCTTTGTGTGCCCTGCACAGCCAGCAGGTATATTAGGTGGAGCTGACAGCGACGTGCAGAATATTAAGAATAACTTACCTCATTATCTGCAATTACGTTACTGCCACACACCTCATTTCTTCATGAAGAAAAGAAAATTAGTTTTATATTGACTTCATCCCAGTGCCTCCCTGCTTGCCCCGCCACAGAGCACCCACAGGCTCTGAAGAGGGGCTGGATGTAATTCATACTCATCCTACCTCAACCTATGTCTGTCCCAGGGGGACAGGATGCCTGTCCCACCCCCTGCACACTGGGGTCAGCAGGACCTCCAAATCCAGTTTACCCCAGCAGGGACACTGGAGCAGGGAGAGCCCATCTCTGGCAGTTCCCAGGAAATGCAGCAAAAGGGGACCAGTCTCGACCATGAGCCTGCTGCCTTGGATACTTTATTTCTCCCACCCAGGCTGGCCACTGTCACCCTGTGGGAGACAGGATGCTTCCTCCCCTCCTCTGCACTGGGAACGATTCTTCCCATCATGCACCCACCATGCTGGCCTCCTCCCAGGGCAGAGATGGGTGGCTGGGGACTCTGCACTGCAAGACACTCGGCTGCTGAGACACCTTCCAGCTCCACAGGCTGCTGGATAGCCTGGCACAGGCGATGCCATGTGGGCAAACCATGACAGCTGGGGCATCCCTGCTGGAGGGAATGAGCAGCTGTCTTCCAATGTTCCCAACAACTCCTGGAGCCCATGAGCCCAAAGGGCACCAGTGTTGCTGGGGCCAAGGGTGACACAGGGTGTACGGAGACTTCAGCTTGTCCTTCAGCCTCTGTGCCTGTCCCTGGACGTCCAGCATCCCCTGGCTGGCAGCCTTCCCTGAGCAAACAAAGCAAATGCTGCCATCATCCCGCTCCTGGCTGTGGCCACTCACCGTCCAGGAGAGAAGGGGAGTGGTGTGCACAGCAATACAGGGAAAAAAGCCAATTTCATCTTTATTAGAAGGAGATTTCTCTTTTAGTAATAAGCACACTTCAAATAATTAGCGTGTTTTACGTAATAATGAAATTATGGAAATGCAGGCCACTTATTCAAACAAGTCACCATTACCATATTTTTAAATATTAGACTTAATTAGAGTTTATCACTTCAGAGAAGTACGAGGAGTGGAGATTTTTTCCTTTACAAAAAAAATCCTCATAAAGTGTTTATTAAGAGCGGGTAAGAAGGGGATAATGATCTGTTTGGAAATTAAGGCAATCAAACATTTAATGCTCTGCACTCCTGTAGGCAAAAGCATTCAAATGAGTCAATTATACATCCATTATCCAGGCACGATTAAACAAGGCAGGACGGGGAATTTGTCCTCCGCATCATGCGATTGTCGCGAGGACTTATGTCCACTTAAAGGCAGCTAATAAAACACTAAACTTGGGAAGAAGAGGAAAAGAGGAGTGAGCCAAGGGAAAAAAAGGGAAGAGAGGCGGCGGGTCAGCAGGACTGCAGAGGGGTGAGGGTGGGAGGTGGGTGAGGATGGAGCTGTGTCTACATCCCAGCCCTTCATAAATCAAAGTAATTAAGTTAACATGAAAATCAACTTCACCATCCCGTTAAATTACAGCATTTGCATATTAGGACTCAAATGAAGTAGGTAGCAGGCAAGGAGGCTGGGAGGGGAGGAGGAAGTGGGGGGGTCAGGGGAGAGGGATGGGGACGACCATGCACCAAAAAGGGAACCATTTATTACGGTGAATAACTAATTTCAGAATTTATAGCGCTGGATTTTCGTTCCTGTGCCATTTATATTACAGAAGGAAATTAAGGGGCGGGCAGGAGGCTGGCTGGACATCTTTCTGCGTTATTGCTTGTCTGCCATTTGCAAATCATTATTAATTGTGGCCCGTGTTGCTGGTGCAGCAGGGCAGGGTGCCTGGACAGCCAGAGCAGACACACATATCTCTTCATCAGGACCCCAGCCGCTAGCCCTGGAGAGCCAATTACCCCTCCCTGATTGGTATCAGATAAGGAGGGAATTTTTACAAATTAGGGAATAAATAGAATTTCCACACGTGGAGCAGGGAGGGCTTGAGAGGCAGTAATGAAAAACGATACATCACCATCAGCCAGACAACCCTATTCATACGCCGATGCATTACACTCACTACTCATAATCCCACCGAGTGACAGACAACCGCCGAGCCGGCCGAGCCGGAGGGGAGCACATCCCGATGGCCGGCCCGCTCCGGAGCACGGTCTCCAGCCTCCGGCGCCCTTGTGGCAGGCCAGGGAGGTCCCTGTTCCACCATTCCCATGGCGCAGCCTCTGCCGTAACCTCGAGGGCTGCACACAGCCTGCACTGTGCAGGCAGAGAGGACAGACCTCCTGGCACAGGAGTCATCCCTGCTCTGGAGCCCAGCGGGACAAGCCTCCAAACTCAGCCCCAAGTTCAGCGCTTAAAGTCACCTAGCTGAATCCAAGCCTCTCACCAGTGTCCCACATCCCTGTGGGTAAAGCACATCTTCCCCAAAATTATCCAGTCCAAACGGTGACCTGAAGAAGACTGCTCCCTCCCTTGGTGGGTCATGGCAGCATCCTGCTATTACAGGATCCCTACCTAATTTCTGAATTGTACTTATCTTTTTGTACTCTTCAGCCCCCACATCAGCCCCCGCAGCTCTCAGCTTTGCTGCTCAGCCAGCCCTGGGTACCCCAGAGCAGTGAAATCCCTGTGTCACCCTGTGAGCAGTGCTTGGCTCAGAAATGCCACAGGAGCAAAGGATGCACTCCTATATGTCTCTGCTCCATTAAGAATGGGCTCAGGATTGGATATCTCCATTCCCTTTAAGCTGCTGAGGCAGCCCCAATGCCAGCCCTTGCTCAGGGCCGACCCCAGAGCCACCAGCTGCCTGTGTCCCCCATACCAGCACACTCACTTCCAGACCATGGCAGCTCCCTGTGGCAGCACAGTCCTTTTCCTGGGCTGTGACAGAGCTGGATGACCCTGGTAAAACAGCAGGCATCCAGCTAACAGGGCCTGGCATGTGGCTGGCCTCAGCAAGAGCAAATCCTGAAAGTGCAGAGACCCCGCTGACATTCGTGAGCCCAGTTTGCTCTGTGCTCCCCAGCGCTGGAGCTGCGCGCCTCCGCGCCTGTAATTAGCTCTCCCTTATGACAAGCACGTCACTAAACAAAATGCTCGGCAGATCAATCTTGCCTGTAAGTCACGCAGCCTTTAATTTATTCAGCATACAATGTCGCTCCACTGCTGGCTTCCTGTAATTTATACCGTACACTGTCGTGTATTATTTAACTCGTCTGAGTGTTTTACAGCTCCCCTCAAAGTCGCCATGCAAAATAAAGTCACGGCGGGGCACTGGCAAGGTGCAGGGAGGATGCAAACAGCGTTCTTGCTGATCTGGGACCCCTGGCCTGGCTCAGGGACAAGGTGATGGTGACAAGTTGCTGCAGAAGTTGATGGCTCAGGACCCTACTTGTGGGTAGGAATGAGAATGAAAAATGGATCCCCACAGGAGCCCAGTAAACTGCAGGCTTCAGTGCTGGTGATTCCTTAGAGGAGGAAAGAATGCTGGCAGGCAGGGAGAGGGCAGCAGGACTCTTGTCTGTCCCTAAAAGCAGGAAGGACAAAACTGGGGTAAGGACTGGGGTTAGACTGGGCTGAGAGGTAGCCAGTAGCTGGTGCAGCTGCTCTGAGCAGCTTATCAAAAGCCTGTCTTTGGCCGTGCAGCTGAATGGAAACAGTCAGTGATGTAGAGCTGGATATCGTCCGCAGGGAAGGTTAAAACCTCTGTTCATTGTAAAGTTGCCATATCTAAGCACTTATGATCATGATATTTATGGCTAGTTTATTCCAGGCTGTTAAAGGCAGCAATAGTTTTCCACAGATAAAGGGAATTCGACTCCCTTGACACCTTTTCTCCCTGCAGTGAAGGCATGCCTGGCCAGAGCTGGGTGCTCGTGGTGTTGTAACTCATCCGATGATCCCTGCCAGACGCAGCACGGGGGCCAGACACACCAATGCTTGGCATGACAGGGATGGTGGCTCTGTTTCTCCTGTGTGAGAACTGTGGGCACAGACATGGGAGATGCTGTCTCCCTGCTCCTGTCTGATGCTGCTGGGGCCAGGTGGTCCCTGGGCTGCAGGGAGCAGTTTGGTTTGACCTCCACCACTGCTGTTGGCTCTATTCCACATCCAGCTCCTGACACTCAGTCCCACCACTGGGATTGGGACCCTAATTAGGGAGAAATTTCAAGGTAGAGATGAGTGAGTTTATAAAGCTGAGTTTCTCCTGCCTGAGTGACATGAGATGTCAGAGAAAGGAAATAAAAGGCAAGAATGCAATTCCAGTGCTGCCAAGAGTGTGTTGCAAGTCCTAATGGAAAGTTCTCCTGCTCTTTAAAGCTTGGTCAGATGGCCTAGTTATTGCTTTAAAAGGACCAAGAATCAAACTGCGATGCTGCACTCGAAGCCTTCAAATAAAGCGAGCTGTGTTTCTGCAAGTCCGGCAAGGCAGAGGCAGGCGATTACAGAGAGGAGGGCAGGTCTCTCTATCTTGGAGGGAGACCTACCTATTTTTAAACATTAGCTCTAAATCAGCAGCTCACCTCTTTGTCTAACCCAAACCCTCTCTCGCCTTCTGGAGGAGAGATCAAACACCAGCCCTGCTGCCATTGTTTCTCTCCCAGCGAGATGGATGCGGGACTGTAATCTTCCCACAAAGCTGCACACTTCAAAGGTATCAAAAGTGCTTATTAAAAGTCCTTGGAAAGTAATTTAATAACATCCCAAAAGGCTGGAAAAATCAGCATTGACAGCTCAAAATATAACCTGGCAAAGGAGATGGTCCCCTGTTCAACATGATGATCTGTGGGCAGCTGCACACACGGCCAGGGTGCTTGGGCACACAGACCTGCTACCTCCCTGGGCTGTGCCTGCTCTGGTGCTGTCTAGTCTCCTGTCAGGGAGACAGCTAGGTGAGCCAGAGTGTGGGGGGACTCTGTGAGGCCACATGGGACTGTGTCCCCACCACGGGCTTTACTGGGCCAGAGATGTCCTCATGTGGTGCGGACAGAGTGCATCTGTCTGCACTGGCTCTGCTCCCCTTCTTGAGCTGGAGAGCACGGCACTGTCCCAGAGGCAGGATTTCAGGCTTGCCCCTGGAACATGAAAAGCTCTCTGTGGCTTTTCCAGCTATCTCAGCAGCTGCTGCAGCAGCAGCTTTGTGCAAGGCTTGCCCAGACTTCTGGGCTGGAAAGAGCCACCTGCAAAGTGGATGTGTGACAGTCCTTACCTCGCACAGACGGGGATGTCAGCCTGACCTGCAAAGCCATGTAAGAGAGCCGTGTGCTGTGTGAGACAGACCTGCACATCCTGCAGGGATGGGCGGCACACTTGCCTTCCCGTAAGTGCATACGTGCAGCAGGCACATGCTCACAGCCACAGCACCATGAGGGCTATGCTCTTCTGTATCGCCCCAAGCCAGTCCCTGCTCCTGACATCAGGCAACGCACGGGACCCTGGGGCTGCATCCCATCTGAATGGTGCAGGCTCCCGTGGAAAGGGGCAGGGAATGGAAATTAACGCTCCAGCCTCCGTCTCATCCTGCCCATTAGCGGGGCTGTTTTACTCCGGATCATTAAATATGTATATCTTATTACACGCCTTGTTACAGTATTGAGCTCTATTGACTGATAATAAATTCCAAGCATCATCCTGGTCATAAATTTATCTGGAGATGATGAAGACTCAATAATCTAGTCATGCAGATAATATGATAGGGCCTTAAAAAAGATCATTACATTATATGCCAAAATTAAAAGTGAAATACACTTTATTAACACTGTTTCCACACTTGGGGCCATTACTTGTTATATCCCCTCTTGCCCTCCCACTCACCTGCATACCATCCCTCAGGTCAGCCAGAAAAGGCAAGGCAAGGCAGAGCTGCCACAGTTCTACCCTAGCAGGAACTCAGGCAGAAGGGTACGGGATGCAGGGCAGGTGGCACAGACGGGATGTCCCAGCTTGACTCCAAAGATGCTGGGTCCTGCCTGGTACAGCATTGCTGCCCTGCCCATTGGGCTGTAGCTCCTGAGCATCCAGGTAATTCAACAAACTCCTACCTGATGTGGCCTGCAGGCCCTGGCTGCAGTCATTGGGACAAAAGACAGCCTTGTGTCCCATATTTAGAAGGAAAAAACAACTTTCTGCAGCTTCAGGTATCCTGAGAAAGCTGCCCAGTCACTGGGGTTAACTCAACAGCTCCCATGTGGCAGCCTCTCTCCCACACGCTTGGGCAAGCTGCAGAACCCAGACAGGGGATCCCGCTCATGCCTGGCCATGCTGCAGTGTGGCACAGAGAGGTGCGGAGCAGAAATGGGGATGTGGGTGCAGTGGGTGACCCTTCTGAGAGAGGAGGGTGCCCAGCAGGCTCCCAGCACCCCAGTGCCAGTCTCATCAAGCTGTCCCTTGGTGAGACGGTGAGGGCTGGGCAGTTCCCAGCCACCTGCCCCAGGGCCTGGGGATGACCCCCTCCTTTTGCTGGCCTTCCAAAGACATTCCTCTACTTTAATAAGAAGGTCACAGCCATTTAAACTCCTCTGATGAGGGCAGGTGGCTCACGCTCTCCCACCTGGCAGGGCTGGCCTGGCCTGGCCACACTCCTGCCTGCAGATCAATGGCACACAGCAAGTTTAAAGAATGCCCACCCCAGCCCCCCTGCCTTCAGCCACCTTCCTCTCCAGACATGCAAGGTGACAAGCGCTGGGGGGCCCACGGATCAATGCTGCGACACGGATCGGCTGCCGAGAAAAACCAATTGCAGATCAGATGGAAACCGACTTCTTCTTGGATCTGCCCAGCTCTCTCAGGGATAGATTGGCTGGAGAAATCCGATGGTGAGAAGAGACAAAGGGGGAGGTGATGGGGAGAGGGGGAAAGGGCTGATAATGCTCCTGCCGCGGCTCTAATCTGTGACAGCCCGAGGATTTGCTGAAAACCATTATCACACTGCTCTCCCTTCTCTTGTCCCTGATAAAGCCTCTGCTAATCTGTTTGTTGCAGGTATTGAACAATGCATTTAGCGAAACAAGGGGTGTTTGTGCCCACCGAGCACATTTTTTTCCCCTGCACCTCCAGCCTCACTGAGAAGCGATGGGGGAGCAGGGAGATTTTTGGGTACAGACTTGGTGCCATGCCTGGCATTGGAAACATCTCTGCTGACTGCCCTTAGTGAATTTTGGAATCGTTTCTCTAGGCACTGTGTTCCACCTTTAGAAAGCAATCGCGGAGGGCGATGCAGCAGTGACCCGACAATCCCAGCAGGAATTCCACCGGAGCCCACCGCACACCCAGCCGCACTCCCACGGCGCACAGCAGCCGAGATGGGGAGAACAGGGAGTCCGTACCCCGGGAACAGCTCCTGGGCCACTCATCTGCTGGAGTTTGGCTCGGCTAGTGCCTGCCTGTCCCAGTGCTGACCTCATCCCTCCCCTTTGTGAGAGGCGCTTTCTCCGGGGAGGAGAGATAATTCAGTGGCTGTGAAAGCCCAGACCTGGGGCTCCCGCAGCCGCCTGTTACAAACAGTTCTAGTGGAACATTAATTATAGTAATTTAGCCGTGGAACACTAACTGCAGCCAGTGCAATAGCATTCAGTACATTAGTGGCTATAACCCACTCCTTAAAAAAGACATTTGGTTACTGACAGCTGATAAAATGAGTTGTGAAGCATAACCAAAGGGGAAGAAAATAACCAGAAGTGTGCTGGGAGCGAGCTGTGGGGTGGGAGTGTGGGGGGCAGCACCCCACAGGGTATTGGGGGTCACAGGAGGTGCAGGCGGAGGGGTAGGAGGTGTCGGGGGTGGGGGCGCAACAGGCACCCTCCTGCCCAGCACATGGCCCACGGGCCAGCGGGCTCCCGTGCCTCAGGCAGGGCGAGGCGAGGCAGGGGCACGGCTGCGACTCGGCAGTATGTCAAACAGAAGGACATTTCCTTCTATCTCCCAGCCACCGCCCCAGGGCACAATCCACCTACATTCAATCTTTACTCCACTACACATGTTTCCTTTCCAGCCTCGGATTATTTTTTATCATCAAATTACTGTGGTGATAAGATGGAGTAGATGTGATAGCGAGCAGAGCGTTTGTCCTCCCCTCTTTCCCGCAGCCTTCCTCCTTCCTCCACCACCCCCAGCCTCCTGCCCTGAGCAGGCAGAGTGGTATCCAAATGTCAGGGGGTGAGGAGAGACCCCCCCTGTAGCCGGATTCGCTGGCTGGGACCAACCCGTGGCTGACAGTGAGTGCCTGGGTGGAGGCAGGCTGCAGGTGGCCATCAAACTGTCTGGGAAAACTTGCAGGTGCCCTGTCGTGGTGTGGGACCCTGCCAGTAGCCAGAGCCCAGCATCTGCTCCCCACTGCTCTGCTGGAGCACCCTGACTCCCTCAGAGCACCCTGACTCCCTCAGAGCACCCAGTGCCCCAGCCTGGCACCACAGGTGTGACAGCACAGTGACACTGGGGAGGCACCAGGGACACAGGGAGCCCTGGTGCAGGGGTGGCCAGGAAAAGTACAGCCATGCTGTTACCAGCCCGAGAAACGCTGCAAGGGTTGTGATGAATCCTCCCCTTCTCCTTGTTTACTCCAGTCTGCAACAAATGAGTCCCTGTCTGTCCAGGGATAGCTCATCTGGAGGAATGCTCTTTCAGACCTCTCCCTCTAATCCCTATTAATTTAAATAATGCTTGCCCACTCTTCTCAAACTATTTATTATTTATCAGGTTTGTTTATTTGTAGCTAACAGGTAGCGCTCAGCATGCGTCCCCGGCACAGGGACAGGGGCTGTTCATCACACTGGCTCCCCTGCCATCCACCATCCGTCAATTACTCCTGCTTCCTTTAATTAGTAATGAGGACTAATATCTCTGCCTGGGATGGTGGCTGAAGCGGAACTTCCCTCCGGTGGCATCCGAGCAGCACAAGGGAGGGGATGAAAAATAAATAACTGCATCAGGCTGTGGCTGCTGCTCCCAACTGAGTAGGGTTGCTTGCCAAACCCACACACCCCTCCACAGAGAGGGTCTGGTGCCCTGTATACCAGATGCTCGGCAGGGGAGGTGATGCCTGCCAGGTGCCAATCCACGGGTGCCCTTTCCTGCGCAGCAGGGTCATCCTAAACCACGAGGGAGCCCCTACTGAGTCCCAGATGCTGAACTCTGCATGGGTATCAGCAAGGGGAAGCCTAAATTAAATGCCTATTAGAGCCTCTGGCCTTGTCTGGCAGGCCCGGGGAGCTCTGTATCAGAACATGCCATCCAGAGGCAGCCTAATAGCGAAGGCAGCAATGATATAAATGGAGCCCCTTTGATTTATTGACTGGGAGAAGTTTTTACACGATAGCCCATTAAGACGGACGGCTCTGTTTACAGCCAGGCCATCTAGCTATAGGGACCCTGCACTGGATGGTGTGTTTTGCTATTGCTCTTCAGGCAGACATCTCATTAAGGGGAACAGCATATGGAGCTCTTTGGATCTATACTTCACGAGTCCTGAGGGAGGCTTTTACCATTTTTAATAAGCGGGTAAGGTTAGCAAACCTGCAACACAGTGACCTCCCCTCCCTGTGCGATGGATCTCCCTGAAACGCAGAGAGCTGGACTCACCAGGCGCATGTGGGACTCCATAAATCACCTCCCCACTGCTGGCCAGGGAAACCAGGTGGGGGGGATGGCAATGGGAGTATGGAGAAGGCAACACCACAGCCAAAACGGGATGGCAGCCATGCATGGCTCAGCCAAACACAATGAGGGCAGGCAGCTTGGTGAGCAGTGGTGTGGAGTGTGCCCCTGCCCACCGTGCTGGTCAGGTGATGGGCATCACGTGGGTGACTCAGCTAGCAAAGGTGCTTTAAGGAGAGAGCATTAACATGATAGCCCACAGTGAAGGAAACAAAACCCCCAGCTGGATTTTGAGGGGGGATTATTCCATATTCAGTAACATGGCTGTTTAGGAGAACAAGTAATCTCTGGCAAAGACCTCTGGCTCTTCTCCGATCTGATAAAGCCTTGCAGCCTACAGGCAAGCTGGTCCCTGCAGGAACTGCCACGGATGAATGCCGTGGGGTGGAGCTGCTAAAGCAGGCACGTGGGGTGAGCCACCATAGGACGTGGTGGACATGCTGCAAACTGCTCACTCAGAACACTTTTCCAAAGCAGAAGGGCTTCTGCAAGGTTTGGGTGTTACTGCTCAGGCACCTCTTACATCCCCAGAGACAGTAGCACAGACACATGGCCTCAGGGCAGCGGTGACACAAGCTAGTATCAGAGCTCTCACCATATCCTCCTGGCCTGGTCACACAGCTGTGTGCCCACTCACTCCCCAGCAACAGCTATCTGGCTCTTGCCCATCAGCCACATCTCAAACCCCTGTTTTCCACTCTTGTAGTACCAGCTGAGCACTATAATCAACACCAATCACTGGCATTTAACTTAGACATCCAAAATTCACACCAGGGAAAAACTATCAGAAAAGCAGGGAACTGAGAATGTGATCGTTTCCTTTTGAGAAGTCTGCTTGATGCTGGTTGCGAAAGAGGGAAGGCAAAGAAGGACAAATAGACAGATGTGGTGGCGTATTTGGGCTGCTTCCCAGCAATTCTCTCACAAACAGTCTGAGCATCTTTGAAATGAAATTTTGTAGGCGATTAGCTCACATTGCGAACTTAATTGCTTTTGGTATTTAAGAAAGCCCATTAAATTAAATGGCCGAGATATTGAGGCTTAAGCAATGGCTGCTTCTAATGCACAGTAACTACCAGCCTCATTACGGGGACGCCACATCCAGCAGCAGAATGCGCAGACCCATGTGATGTGACCAGTGCGGATTGAACGCTCCCTCCCTGCTCACACTCTGTGGGTGAGAGGAGCTTCAACAGCAATGAGAGGATGGCTCAGAGCAAGGCTGGCATGGAGCAGCAGCATGTCAAGCTCCTGCTTCACCAAACCTTCCTTGCTGGACAAGGCAAGCTGGACCTTGCCTGGAAGCCAAGGCTCCTTCAGCTTGACAAGAGGAGCAGCTGGAGTGGCACAGTGCCACACCGCAGGACATGTGAGTCCTGCTTTTCCAGGTCATAAAGGTGATCTCCACCAATCGACTTTGATTACTGATCCTTGGGGATCCAACAGTGCTTGCACTGCTCACACTCGGAGTGCGGCAGACGAACAGCTCCCAGGGGTGACTATGAAGTGATGGGAGCTTGGTTGGTACCGTTTATCCCCACAGACCGCCCCAGAGCTGGTACCTTGCACCTCTTTACGACAGTGCTGTGCAAAGGAGCTCTCCTTCACCACAGGACTGGCAGTACTGCCCTGCTTTGCATTTAGTGCCACAACACAGCAGTGCTTTCACCTTACTTTACTTGTTTGTTTAAATTATTTACACTCCTTAGATGCAAGATTGCTCTCCAAAAGGAGCATCCTTTTGGCTGCTGCAGCTTTAAAATGACTTGCATCCATCACTCAATCGCTTTCAGGTCAAACACATGCTCCTGACTTAATGACCACATTTCCGCAGCAACAAATCTGTCACCGCTGTTTGTTTAAAGCCAACAATCTGTAGGAGCACTGTGTGCAAGGATTGAATTAACTCAGCATCCGAATGACTGTGGTGCCAGATCATTCGAATTGCACCTTTCCTGAGATCTTCCAGCAATGTTAATTAATGTTCCTTGGGTGATGTGCAACATGCTGCACTGCACAGGGTTGCTGGAGAGAGGAAAGCCCGATCCCTGTAGGCCTAGAGACATGGGAGATGTGTTCCTGGCTGCCCCGACCCCAGGAGCACATGGAGGATGTGTGAACAAGGAGGGGCTGGTGGCTTCCCTCTGCTCTGATGTGACCTACCATGATTTCCCCCAAAATTTAGTGATTCAGCTGAGACATTTCATGCTGGATATTCAACTCACACTGAATTCTTTTCCGGGAAATTCCAGCCTGAACCATTAACACATTGCCATCAACAAGAATGACAAGAATGTTGCTATTTCCCTTAAATTCCAGTGACTTGCCAGTGCAAGGTTTTTCCTATGTGCCCTGATGTTTCCGAACAAAGCCCTGAAGTCTGTTGGGAAGGTGATTTTGGGAACCCAGAATGTTTTGGATTTCCCATCAGAATCAAGCCAACTTTGGGCAAAGACAGCTGTGTGTGGCCCTGGGCAGCTGCACGTGCACTGACACCCATCCCAGTGCTGGCCCCTGCTCCCAGCTGCTGCAACCCCCATGGCACTCACTCTACACACCTGCGTGGGAAGTGAGGATTCAGCTCTCTGGGTGCTCCATGACTTCCCCAGGAAGTGCAAAGGAGGAAACTGTTTCATTGAAACACTTGCACCAACAAGAGCTGGAGTCAAAGGACAGACAAGCAGGAGGAAACAGTGATGGGGAGCTAGTGGGGCTGGTGGTGGGAGCAGCTGAGATGATAGCAGGACATGGGGAGATGGACTGGGAAAAGAAAACAAGGACAAAGAGCTGGTATGTGGATGGAGAGGCAGATTAAGCTTCACAAAGATGTGCAGGGAAGGAAGGAGGGAGGGGGATTCAATCCAACACCAAACCACCTAGGTCTCATGCTACGATCCACAGCCTCCAGCTACTCCAGCCCTTGCCCACCAGCAAGTCCTTGGCATAAAGTCCCCATCCCAAATCCCTGGCCATGCTCCCTGTTTTGTCTGGGGCATTTGCATCTCCATGGACCAGATCCGGGGTCCAATGAGGGGTCATAACCTGGAGAGCTGGAGCCCTCCCCCAGCCTCCTCCACCTGTCTTGCTGCAGTTAATTGGGCCACTGCTCTAATCTCTACCTGCCATTGATTTAAATTCAGCTCCAATTTTCTTCTTTGACCTTGTCTCCTCCAGACCCTGCTTGCAAACAGAACACAAATCCTCAAACATTCTCTTCATTTTTCCCCACAATATTCCAGCATGCCCCAGTCCCAGGGTGGGGAAGGTGATAACCAGTGCCTGTTTGAGCCTAGACATTCATGCACAGGGATGGGCATGCAGATCCCTGCAGAGACCTTCCCTAGGGCACACTCCCCCCAGCTTCATCATGGAAGTGGAAATGGTGATGTTCTGATATCCAAATGGCAAGAGAAAAACATGATAAGGGGACTTCCAGATGGTTTCCTGGAAAGGAGAGCTGCCTTTTTTCTAGGAGCCTGTGAATCCAAGGAGGGCATGTGGGAGTGTTCCTAACTCTGCCTGGGTCTCAGCTGCTGGTTTTGCATCTAGCACCCACTCCACTGGGGGGGATCTTCTGCTCACCTGAAAAGTGATCTTTTTGTGCTGAGCCCCAGCCCTCTGTGGCCTGGGATGCTCCAAAGGCAAGTGTAAGGAGATGAGTCAGCCATGGACTAGAGGAAGGTCTCTCCTTTGCTGTGTCTCTGGGGCCACGGATCAGGCACCTGCTCCCAGCTCCATTATGCCCCTGGTGTTCTGTGCTGTGATCTGGAAGGGGAGCCAGCCACTCGGAAGCAGTTAAAATCATATTACAGTGTGCTGGTGCAGACAAGCAGGGGAGGTGAGGGTCCAAGACAGTGCCTTGGACATGTCCCTTGCCGAGAGACACTGCCAGCACCATGAGGAATGGGGGAGGACCTGACAGGGGGGTTCAGGATGGGAAAAGCATCATCCTTTAACGCCCACACCTTCCTGGCCCAAAAATGGGTGGAAAACCTCTGCCAAGGCTCCTTTCTCAAGAAATCCTGGATGCTAAATTTCAGAGCTCCCGGGGTCCTTTTCCTGGCAACAATTCACTATGTAAAGAGGCTGGATATTTATAATTATGCTCAAAGTGGCCACTTTGAAAATCTATATATCTCTAGGCTCCCTGTACATCATAATGTCAAGTCTGTGAATGGAGGCATCCATCAGAGGCCTCACATCATAGACCTCGGAGCTGTGATAAACACCCGGGAAATGCTCGCTGAACCCCGTGTCCCACTGCTGCCTTCTGGGCAAGAGACTTGGTCTTTGGGGGGTGCCCCCATGGTGGCTCCTCCAGGAGGGATGCCACTGGGTGTTCCTGAGTCACTGCTCCCAGACAGGGGTGGGAGCAAGGTCTGAGTTCCTCTAACCCAAAGCCTTTCCTTCTGACCCTTGCTGTCCTCCAGGAAGGGGGGCTTTCCTTCAGGTGGGACCATCCAAGCCATCACCCCATTTGCACACTGTGGGCATATGGTCTGAAAAAGCTTGGCAGCTTCCAACTCTCTGTACCAGGGAAAGCCCCAGTGCTGGGAGGATGGTGAGCTACAGGAATAAGATACACCCTTCAAAAGCCAGCTCCACTCTCAGTTATCAGATCCCTACCTCTTGGCCCCATCAACCTCAGGATATCCTAAATCTGACTGAGAAAGACAAGGTCAGTGACAAATGCAGGGCTGAGTCCCCATTCTCAGCAGGGAAAACAATGCAGGGTGCTGAGCTCTCTTCTCCAGTACAACAAGCATTAGGACTGACCCCGTCACACTCCAGCCTGCTGCCCCACCATGCCCACAGGGAGTTTCTACGGCATCTTTCCCGATGTGAGGATACAAAGTCCCCCCTCCTTGAGCCACCTCCTCGAGAAGTGGGGCGGGTGCCCTGCCAGTGAGATGCCTGCTGTAGAACAGGAATGCCCCTCTCTGCCGACAGCGTGGTGAGGACGCACAGCCTTTGCTGACGCTTTGCCCAGGCTGTTTTTAAAAATTTATTACTCTGTTGCAACATGAAAAATAAGACAGAGAAGTAATCATTAGTATAACTATAACTCCCCGTGCAATAGTCCCACTTGTAAATTGAGATTTATGATTGCAGCTGCCGATATTTTAGAGGCCGGAGCAGGCAGCGGTGGCAGTACAGCCCAGCTACGCGCTGCCCCACCGCAGTTACAGTTTATCACAATCTGCAGAGATTATTGCAATGAATAATACACAACAGGCTGGCAGTGAAGAACTATTCCCGATCAAACGCTTCTGTAAACAACTGAATAAATAATATTGCTCAGCCCCTCTTTAGAGCCCTCGGAGGCTCACGGAAATCTCTCATTACTCAGCAAGAGAGGCAGCAGGGGGCTTGGAGATGCCATGAGGAAGGGATGCAATGACTCTGGGCAGGCACTGGACATCTCAGGTATGGGCACACGTCAAGCAGACAACTCACTCTCTCATTTTCTGTCAGGAAAGGAGTCTGAGACACTGAAAAGACCTGCTCATGGTCCTGTGGTTCCACATGCAGCCATGAATAACTTGCTTGGACAGACTAACACGTGCAAGCTCAGAGAGGTATTGCTGTCCTCTCTTCTGCTTGGCAAGGCTTTTGCTCACTTCTGATATTGAGTTGGCAGCAGGTAAAGAGCAGGTTGTGGGGCAGCCTGGCCCGCAGGCAGCTGAACCCCATCGGCAGCAGGGATGGGACATTTGGGACCGAGCCCACTGGCAGCAGGGCTCCATGCGCTCCCTGAAATGTCACTAAGTAATGCAATGTGATCAGGGTTGTGTGCCAACAGCTGCAGAAAGGGCAGTTCTTACACAGCTTGAAAGGATAAAGTTCAGCTCCACGATGCCCCAGGTTCCCCCACCACAGCGAGCTCTGGCTCGGTTGCCACACTGTGCTGCCACAGGTATCAGGTCTGCAGAAACTCTCGCCCAGAGGGGGAGCAGGGAGGACTCATCCCTTCCCTAGCATCCATCATGCAGAGGTGGGGATGCTCTCCAAATATTTTTATTTGCTCTCCAAATGTCTAGACTCGAAATACAGTCAGCCCAGGAGGAGGGACTTGAAGGGAGCTAAGAGCTATAATCCCTCTTGTGCTATAAACCAGCCCTGCAGCAGGTCTTCAATGTTTCCGATCCTTCATACTATGCTTTTCACGTGGGATGGGTGTCCATGTGTCTCTGCCCGGATACCTGCAGGCACGGGACACCCCTCTGCATCTGTGTCCTGCCTGCTCCAGGACCAGACTCTCACCTGAGTCCTCCCTACAGGCTCTACCCACAGCTGGGTCCTGGGGAAAGGCAAGAAGAGAAAAGCAGGAAAGTTTGCATCCCCACATCCACTGCTCCACAGTGCCTGTATGTGCAGCAATCAGCTCCAATTAATCCCCTCTCAGCTTGGCCCGCCCGCTTCATTACCTCCCCTTGATGAGAACCATCAGTGGGGCCTGTAGGATTTTGCTAATTAGCCTCACTTCGTTTATCATTTCCATTTTCTCCCAGAGACGCTTGGCTTGCTGGGCGACAGCTTCATCTCCTGCTGAAACAATGCAGCCCCTTCTGTGCCTGTCTCACTTAGCGCTGTCACCGCAGCCATTATGAAATTGGGGTTTCATTTACACACTAATTAAACATTACAGCTTGTTCACAATTACAACATGGGGATGAGGAGGTAACTAATTACTTAAGAAATGAGCTAACATTTATCTCTGATTCTTCCCCCCCAGCCCACCGCCCTCCTCTCCAATCAAGATTAGAAATTGTTGTTGGATGGCAGCAGCCCAGCAGGCCCCTGCCCATCTCTGCATATACCTTGTCCCTGTTAGGGGGCTGCACTGAGACCCTGGCCTGGGGACAATCCATCAACCCCTAATTGCAGCCAGGATTATGGGGGGCTGTGACAGTGGTGTGTGGCACTGTGCCAAATGGGCTGCACAGGGACGAATTGCAATGCTAGGGATGCATCCATCCCACCTAGATCTGCCCAGCAATGAGGCATCCCTGGGACAGCCCAGCCACAGAGGTGACAAGGACTGAGGTATTCCCTGGGCATCACCTGCCAGGCTCTTGCCCATTGGGTGAAGGCCTGGCTCTGCACAGAGGCTGGGGATGCCAACACACCCTCCATGTCTCTGCTGATGGGCAACTCATCCTGAAAAGACATTTTCTTCAGGGAGGAATTAACATTTAAAACTGAGAACCATTAGAGTAAATAAACCAGGCTGTCACTCAGATCAAAAGGCAATGCGAAGTGTGGGCTTGGGACAAAACGGGCCCTGGGGAGCAGGCAAGGAGAGAAAGGGGCAGGCATCCCTTCGTCCATCCTTAAGGATGCGGTGGATGAGATGGGCAGGCCAGCACCTCATGTTCAGCCCAGCAGGGCTGGATGCTGTCGCCAAGAGACCAACAGCCTCCTTCCATGTGCAGCACAGGGCTGCCATGTGCTGCTGTTGCAGGCCAGAAGTCCCTTTGGTCCTCACCTCCCTGCAGTGCATGCAGGTGGCAGAGGCTGCATGCGGCGACTGGAGAGCTACACGTGTTAGAGGGCAGTGGAGGTGGGTGACAGTGACCAGGATCATCTTGAGGTGGATGCATGGCTGCCTGCAAGGCAGCTAGCCAGCTGATGGGAGACAGGCTGGAGCGGCCAGATGCTGCTGTAGTGCCTGAGCACTGCTGCAGGGTCTGGGAAAAGGATCCACAGTTTTCAAAACACAAGAGGCTCCCCCCACAAACAACCCTAAGCACTGGAAATGCTTTCAGAAAAAAACATCTAGTTCAGCACCAGACAATTAAGGTTCTTTTGCAACTCTTAACCCATGATTTTGAGACAAAGAATTTGATGCTGGCATAATTTGAACTGCTAATTGCTTTCCTGATCCGTAGTCAGTGAACTGATCACGTTCCCTGTCTGGGGTAAATTTAGAGCTGCTCTCCAGGGGGAAAGGGATGCGCTCTTCTTCCCTCTGAGCAGCTTAAAAAATAATGATCAGGAAACAGTTAAGCAAAAGGGGGGTGAACTGGTGGTTTAAAAAAAAAGAAAACTCACACCACTTTATAATAATAGAAACAACTCATTCCCATAGTTTTTATCCTTCCTGTCTTTAGCCCACAAAAAAAAAAAAGAAAAAGAAAAAAAAGAAAAAAAAAAAGAAACCCTGAGCTAAACTACTGACACTGACTGGGAGCTTAGAACTGCCGCATCAAACAGAGCCCTTGAATCTCCCGAACATAATTGTGCTGCCCTCTAACCTCAACCTTCAATCAGTGCAGTGTAACTATCTCATTTTAGCCTACAGGACACACCCCTCTGCTAACTAGCAGCCATATTCTTCTCATTAGGAGACTGCTCTGGATGGAAGCGCGGAGGCAAAGCTGGTGTCTCTCTTTTTCTCTCCCTCTCTCAGCTGTTATGTATGTACTTTCAGATGGGGAGAGCAAGAGCAGGTGGCTTTGTGGGTGCTGGAGATGACCCAACTGCCAAGCCCTAAGACTCCTGGGCATGCACACAGAGCCAAATCAGTGGTTCTTGGCTGAAAGCACACAGCACGGGAGAGGGCACCTGGGCTCGACACCCCCTGCACCGGGCAGTTGGCAGCTAAGGGCTGGAGTGGGCTTCCTGGCAAGGTGGTGCTGCTGTACCCTCCTTAGGGTAAAGGGCTGGGGGTCCTGCTGTCTGCAGGCTCACCCCATCCACAGAGCCCCTGAGGAAAGGCTCCTGAGGTGGCAGTGCCAGGGCACAGGTCCCCTTCGCTCTGGGGCCTGGCTGAGAGGTGGCAGCAGGCAGGGAGATGCATGCTTTGGGAAGCTAAGGCAACCAGTAGCACCAGTGCCATGCCTGCTGCTGAGGTGGGCAGGAGACAAGGGGCAATGCAGGGTTGGTGCACTGCAGGAGGGTCTGTGCAAAGGCAGCCCCTCTGGCTGCATGGATGCTACCCCTGCACATCACAAGCCTGCAAGTAATTAACAGTGAGGCTAATTATAGTGGGAAAAGTGACCCAGGACTACCAGGCACTCTCCATCACTGGGGCTTTGGATTGCATCTCTGGGTAGGAGTATTCCGTGGTAAAAAATCAGCTCTGTGCCATGGGGGGATGAGGAAGGACAGGTATGCAGCCCACCTGGCATGACAGCCCAGCCAGTTGATCCTGCTGCATCCCTGGGCCATCAACTGGCCAAAACCTCATAGGAGTTCTTGAGCCCCTCCTTCATGCCATCTCTTCAGAGACCTCCAAGCACACAGGGCAGACACGTCAGACTACAGTACTGAACATGGAATCTTAGTCCCAGCAGCATGGACTAGTACACCCACCCTTAGCAGTGACCATGACCCTCCCCTCCTGCCTCCCCTCCAGGTCCTGTACACTGGCAGCCCTGTTCACGGCCCAGGCTGGGAGAAGCTTCTTGGGCTCTTCTGTGTTAGAAGAATGCAGCTTCCAAGCTGGAGCAGGATTGCTAATGACTCTCGGGAAGAGATGGAAACACTGTCATCCCAGTGCAGCCCACTGCAGGTCTCCTCTGCAGAATAAGGAACAAGACAGAACTTGGGTGATTAATGGCACAGGTGGGATCAACCTGTGCAGTGGCAGCTTTGCCTTTGGGAAGAGCCTCAAGCTACAGAGGATATGGGCAGATCCTCTCTGATCCCACTGCAGACCCATGAAAAGAGAAAGGCCACGCTGGGAAAGGGCAACAGTTTGGCTGGTGCAGCTCTCCCCTCTGGCCAGTGTCCTTCACCCTAGGATTTCAAAATGTTAGCAATTTGGGAGTGACGGAATTACACTGATTTGCGTAAGGACAGGGAAAAACAGAGCACTGGACAGACTTTTGATGTGTCCATGCCCATCTTCCCCACTCAGCAGCATCTTACCCATCCAGGCCTTGTCCCTAGATACTCTGCTAAACTATTCCAGCTATTAACACACTCTGAGTTCGTTATCTCAAACAGGCCATTCAGGACATGGGGCCACGATCCTGAAACCAATTAATGTGATCCTTTGATTTCAGGGGAGAATGAAGAGGGGACTGTCAGCACCACAGCAAGGCAGGAGTTACGGGTCAGAGCCTAACAGCACAGAGGTGCTCCTTAGCTCTTGACAAGAGGTGGGGGTGGCAGGCAGCTGCCAGACCTGGTTTCTGTCAGAGCCCTTCTCTGTATCCTCAACCCTGGCCTGTTGCCACTTCCCAGGCTTGGGGTAGAGCAAAGGAAAGCAGCATCATGGCACTTAATGGGGGTCCAGATGCCAAAAAAGCCACTGCTGCTCTGTGCCTGGGTCAGGGCTGCCAAGAAGAAAGCAGTGGTGGTACCACATCTCAGCGCTCATCCTGGCACAGCAGCACATGGCACAGAGGAGGCTCCCCTCTGCCATAGTGGGAATGGCCATGGTCTTGCCAGTGCTCCCGCTTAAGGCTCCAGGCACCCTGGAGTGCCAGGGGCAGTATCATCCTGCAGTCCCCAAAACTTTTGTCTTTCTTTCCTTGCTTAGCTGTTTTTTAAAGCAGAAGTTATCTTAGTGAAGTCTTTTGGGGGAGGTGGAAAAAGAGTAGGAAGTCAAAGAGAATCGTCTTGCTAGTCAAAGCCTTTAACAACTATTTTTAATATCAGGCAGAGGAGCAGGATTTTGAAATGAAACAGACAGTGGCTCTTTGATGGGCGAGCTACAGATCTTGAAACAAGGTCCATTCCCTCCTCCTTCACTAACTAACAGCCATATTTCTCTCATTAAAGACAATCTGGCCGTATTTTCAAACTTCTTAACAAGGCGATCACCGTAATTTGAGATTTCTATTATCCATGCTCCTATTACAACAGTCTTTTAAGCAGACAGCTTTTTTTTTTTTTTTTTTTTTTTTTTTTTTTTTTGCTTTCTTTCCCTGACTTTGTCTCTCCCCTCAAACTGCCATTAGTGGTAATGACGTGCAGGAAACCAGCGCCAAGAACCACTTTTTTTTCCCCCCTTCTTTTTGGTACTAGGTTGCGTGGCGGGAGAAATAAGGAATAAAATAAAAAGCAAAATGAAGTTTGGTTATCTCTTATCTGGAGTTTGGCTTTTAATCCACCCAGGAGTGCAAAGAAAGCCAATGCAGTACCTTATCTCCCCCGTTGATCATGGACCCCCCTCCCCAAAGACCTCCATCTCTCTCCCCTTCCCAAAGGGGCCTGGTCCTGGCCCCCTCCCTGCCCCATTAGTCCTTTACTGGGTTCTGCCAGATGGATGCAATTTGCATAATATCACCAGTGGAGGCTGGCAGATCAGCTGGGGTCAGGCTCTGACATCTCCAGCACAGTCTATCTCCAAGTGCTAATTTGGACTGCATTGATCTCTCTTTCTGATTTCTTTGTCATTTACGTCTGCCACGGTTTGACAGGAGATACAGAGACAGACAAGAAGGGAAAAGAGGGGGGGGGGAGAGAAGAGGAGAGAAACAAAGATTGTAGCTACAGATGTCTTCAAGGGAAAAAACAGATTAGTCCAAGGACTCCTCTGAGGGTCACAGCTTTGAAACATCCTAATTATCCTATTCTTATGAATTCCTGTACAGACTTCGAGGGGGGTCTTATCAGAGAACTCAGGGGAATGAAAACTTGTTAAATTGCGGTGGAGTCTCTCTGGCCGACTGCTACCCCCTGCCCTCCTGCACCTTGCAATTGGTTCTCATTAGGTGAAGCGGGGCAGCTCTAAACCTGGCGTCCCTTGCTGACACAGCCTTCCCTCTGCACCTCTGCCATCACTCTCCTTAAAGGCAGTTCCTTACTAAAACCTGGGCAGGAGTCTCTCCTTGTCACAAAGGCAGACCACAGTGCTCACCAGCCCTGTGCATTCTAGGGAGGACAGAGAGGGGACAATGTAGATGCCCAAACTCTGGAAACAGGGGCTAACCTGAGAGGGACAACAGCATGCCTGTGATCGCCCCAGATGCAGTCATGTAAAGGCAGATTTGGTGGCACACTGCTGTTGCAGGAGAGTAGGACATTGAAAGACACCTTCCATCAGAGTCCAGTGTGGAGCAGGGCAGGCATCCTGTATCCTTAACTGAGATGTTTATGTTCATTAACAGGAAACTCTTCCCCTCCTCACAGGTAAGGGAAGACGGGCTACCATTTAGCCTCGTCTGGGACATATTGCAGAGACACCAAGGCACCAAAAGAATCTACAGGAAATCAAAATGTCAATTGGTGTTTTACGTTGCTACTTTCTACAGAAAAAGCTCTGTAGAAAGTTAATGATCTTCCAAGGCTTCTCACCTAACACGTCTCACTGTGTCAGAGGGTGCATCACAGTGCTTGGGAAGTGCTGTCTGTTACAGAGGCAGGAGAACAAGTGCTAGCAAAGATGTTCCACCTGCCCAGCACAATACTGGACAGGGTCGAACATTGCAAGGGTTGTTCCAGTAGAGTGTGAGGGGGATATTTTGCAAGGCTCAGCCACAGACAACTAAAAAGATGGGACAAACAGCCAGGAGTGCAATGGGTACAAGGCAGTGCAAGGGTCTCTACAGCACAGATCAGGTCTGCACACTCCTGGTTTTGGGACTGAGTGATCGCTAAAGCAGAGCAGACATAATACAAATATAATACAAAACATCAGCCTCTCTCTGTGCTCTCACTATCTGTAACCGTTGAGAGTGATATGAAAAATATATTTCAAAGGTTCCTCATCTGTCACTGGAGACATAAATTGGGCCAGGTGTTGGGTTGAGGATCACCACTGGCATGGGTAGAAGGAAGGAAGGGAAGGACAGCAAATCTTCTTGCCAAGGGAGACAGTCCCTACCACTTGTCCTAAAACCAGAAGCCAGAGGAAGAGGGTAGAGCCGCTGCTGTGCCAAAGGACAGTTCCGAGATGATGGCAGTGCTGTCCTGCTGGGGATCAGCCAGATCTGAGGCTTGAGACAGACTTGCCCCAGTTTACAGCTGGGCCTCCCAGGCACTGCAGCACAGCAAACAATCTAGAAGTCCCTCTTAAATCTTCAGTCTAACACTGCTGCTGCAAACAACTGCTTCCAGCCAGAAGAGAGGGACTTGAGCCTACCTTCCACACATCCCCAGGGAGCAGGCACTGCCACTGCTGCCTGGGGGCTGAGAGAAGCACATGGAAGCACCCTGACTTTTTTCTCAGGCAGCTGAAGTCCCTGCAGCCGTCGCACTCCCTCCAAAGGCTGCTCTCCGGGGACCTCGAGCCCTCAGCCAAGGGCAAGGTGTGACAAACCCATCACACCCCTGTCAGGCAGTGGGGTCAGACGGGCACACGACCAACTTTTGGCAGGGAAGGATGGAGGGGTGAGTGCAGTCAACACAAACACTCAATCATCCTTCCTTTCTTTCTTCTGTGTTTCCTTTGTTAACTGCAGGAAACAGCTGAAAGACCTTGAGTTTCCCATTGTAGCATGTATGGGAACAGAGCTGCAGTGATCAGAACATACCCCCTGCTGCTCCAGGGGAAAAAGGGAGAGCAGAATCCTTTCTAAAAAGGGTTTACGATTAGAAGAGTGTTCTGTCACTCTGGCGCGCAGTAATCCACTGCGCCACCAAGTCCCTTCAGAGAGATGTCGAAAACTTAAATGACTGAAAGCAAAAGAGCCCCGGCTCAGGTTCCCAGGCAGCCAGACATCCTAATTATCTTTAGATCCACTCCCACATGGAGGGGAGAGAGCACACAAGAGTAAAAAAAAAAAAAAAAAAAAAAAAAAAAAAAAAAAAAAAAAAAAAAAAAAAAAAAAAAAAAAAANAGACTGTCACATTGCTTTTTTCTTTTTTTAAAAGCTTGTCTCTGCTCACTGCTTTTCCAGCTGTGACACCTCTCACGGTAGTTAATTAGAATCATGTCACCGCGTTAATGTGCTCTGACTGGACTCTGACAGTTGCTTGTCCTCTACCCGGCTGCCCCAGCCAGCCCTCCCTCCCTGCCGCTCCTCAGGGGTTTGGGGCCCGCTGCTCGCAGCAGGACCCCTCAGCACCCGCCAGCCGCGCTGTCCCTGTGCCCACGGCCCAACGGGTACCCCGGAGTGGCTGAGGCAGTCCCTGTACCCCGCCTGGGTGCCAGGACACACTGCCTGGTCGCGACACCCGGCACGCAGCCGCTCCACCTGTTCTGGATCCGCCTGACCTTTATGTGCACTAATTCAAAACGACACTGCTAATTTGGTGACATTTCTGTTGATTTTTACTTAAGTCTCATTTAATTATTTAATTCGGAGTCCTTCCCCTTCTGCTTTGAGCTGGGACCGCCGTGTATGGGGCAGTGGCCCATTCTACAGGAGTGAGCCCTGTTCTCAGCTCTCCCTCTCAGGATCCCTCAGCAGAAGGATGGTGCCGTGCAAGTGCCACCTCCGCTGAGAAACGAAGAGCTACAAAAGAACGGTGTATGCCTGCTCTGGGGGAGCACAAGGTTCTCTGGGGCTTGTCCCACACCCTGGGACGGACCAGGAGGGTGAGACTGGCTCTGCCACATGGTGTGGGGTGAAAAGTGGTCAAAAACATGAAGGGGAGTTTCATCAAAGGCTGTCCACCTCCTTGTTCCCCCTGCCCTGATGCAGAGGAGGCAGGTGGGCACCAAGGATGATGGAGGATCCCACAGATGCTTGGAGAGGCAGGAAAGACAGGGAAAAAAAAACAGGGAAGAGAGCAGGCTGAAATAAGGCCAGCAAGCTGCCCGGACCACACACCTCCAGCACCGTGCAGGGTGAGGCACAGTCTCATCCGCCCCCGCCCAAGCTCCAGGGGAGAGAGCTGGCGCTGACAGCCCAAGGCCCCCATGACGGCGGTGGCCCGTCGCTTGCCACCGCACTTAGAGCGCAGCCCTCCCCGCTCTCTGCTTCAATGTCAGCGCGGGGAGCAGTCCAGCACCACCGAGACCGAGCGGGCGGAGCGGCGGAGAGACGGATGGCTCCGCCGGGCAGGAGGCACCCTGGCAGGCGCTGCCCCGGCTCCCCGCGGCGGTGGCAGCTCGAGGTAGTTAATTAGAATCGTGTCACTGAGTAAATGCGCTCTGACTGGACTCTGACAGACGCTCACCTATGACACTGGGGGCCAGAAGACAATCCACATCAAACTACTGCAGTGTGACCCTTTTAACACAAAGAGTAAACTCACTGCACATCGAGTTGAAGCTCATTAAAACTGTCTACTCTGCGAGCATCCCATTAACCTCACTGTTAAAAACACGCAATTCCTCTTCTTCTTTCCAAGGCCTAATTAATGCTCTGGATCAGGAACAATATCACACCCTAACCTTCCGAGATTTCCAATCAGTAAATGAAAAGAAAGAGATGGAGCCGGGAAGGCACGCTGGCTTGCTGGGTCGCTCTCCGCATGGGCTGCTGCCCTGCCCAGGCAGGTGGGGCTTTTCTATTTGGCACGGGCAGAGATCCCCGCGCGGAGGGAGCGCGGCACCGCCCCGGCCAGGGGAACTGCGGAACAGGGAAGACGGTGAAGCCGTCTGCGCAGAGGCTCGCAGCTCACAGGATTGTGACAGCTGGTGTGGAACAGCCCAGTGAGGGCACCATGTCAAGATAGGTGCTACTATGGGACCAGACCTTCTGGCCACCTGAGATGGGTACTGAGGGTTCACTAGCAAGAGACACAGCAGCCTAGTTGCTGTCTTTTCCCTAGAAAAAGAAAAAGACCACCCCTCCCAAACTAACCCCCAAACCAGACATTTACAACTAAATCTAAAATCACAATAATGTATGTGCTAAAACTTAAACTTTAAAGATTCAGTTACATTCAATTAGATTCAAAAAAGATCAGTAGCAAGGAGTAATGTCATGTTTTAAAACAGTCAATGCACTGGAGAGGGAAGCAGAGCTGACAAATCAGAAAAAAACTTTCCCAATACCAGCTGCTACTTTTGCAGTTTTGGAATTTTTTGGTGGTTTTGTGGTGTATTTTCAGTTCAAGAACTGGTTTAGTTCAGAGCTGAGAAACAACAAAGGATTGAAAATAAAAAAGGTTTATCTTTCCATAATCAGTAGAGACAAACAAACCAACAAGGGAAGAGAGGACGAGATGTACTCATTCTAATACCTTGAAAGGCTGGTTTCCAGAAACACTCCTCCAGCTCACCGATCACTTCTTGCTTTTGTTTCATGTACCAGCTTTTTTTACCTAAAAAGTATTCTGAAATTTACTTTTCCTTCCACAGTGAATATTTGCAAGGGAAAGAGGATCTTCCTAATAAAAGCAATTCAAACTACTGCTGGGGCCCTTTAGCATGGCATTACAATTTTCATCCAAAAGAGCAATCATGAGTAATAATTTAATCACCAACTCTTCAAGATCTAATAGTAATTCACCATTTTTCTAATTAAAAAATATTTAAAAATTAAGGCTAAAGGCATATGTTACATAATCAATCAAAATAAATGTAGCAAAAATAGAGTATTGGATGCGTAAAAGAATAACCAAATTTAACAACTGGGCAGTAATAAGGAAAGTTTCACTTGGTTTGATAGGTGCTGTTCAGTAAAATTTGACCCTTTTTTCAGGGAAACAGTTTGAAAAAAAGACAAAACCAGAAGAAAATAAACTTCTGAATGCAGGTGATCTGCTGTCTGATTTAAATCACAACTAAAACCTGGGATTTTAATCCTTCTGATTTGTATGAGTCTCTGACTCTCAGCAGAGACCCCAACACAGGTACCCAGCTCCACTGGTGTGGAGCCTGTGAATGCTGGTCTTTTCGTGTGAGTGCCAAGACTCCCATTAAAAGCTGCAGCTGGTTTTTGGCAAGCACCGCCTCAAACACATGTGTTAAGAATGGCAATGTCCCCATATATGTAAGACTGAGTTACTTCTTGGCAAGACTCAACTTCATTTTGCTGAGGGCCAAGAAAACAGCAGACAAACAGAAGTCCTCACCCCAGGATTCTACAGCCCACACTGGAGCTGACACATATCTGTGTTAGAGAAGAGATGGAAATTGCTTTAAAATGTCCCTTCTAGTCTCCAGGGACACATTCAGCCCAGAAGGAATCCTTAGAGCTGAAGTATGAAATTGAGAAAGGGTGTGAAAGAATAGGTTTCATACCCCTTTTGCTCCTTTTTGATTTCCCAAGGAATTCCTGCATCTTCACCCTCTGGAGCAGGACTTTTCTATCTCCTTATCCTGACATATTTACATTTCTCCCTTCCTTTACCTCTTCCCTCTCAAGAACACAATGGCACCAGACCTGCACCCATCCCACCCCAAGGCAGTATTTGCAGTGTATGCAGATATATTTTGGTGTATTTGGGGACACAAATCGCTTTTCTAACCCCTGAATAAGCTTTGCAGCTCACTGGCTCATGAATAGAAACCAGACAAAAGCTAGAACATAAGCTCTGTGCAGCAACTTGCTGTATGGGCAGCTGTGTGTTCCAGGGGATGTAGGGAGACTCCACTGTGCTCCATCATGAGCCCAATCCTGCCTGTATCCACTGGATGCTAAAGGTGGTTCCCATCCAGAATCCGGCCTTGGCCCTGCAGGGTGTCAAGCACCCTGAACTCTGCAGATTTTGAACATGATGAAGGCAAGAAGATGAAGCATAGAGCAGGACTTGTCCCAGAGCATGTCAGGTGCAGGGATTTGGAACAGATACCTGCTGAGACAGTGAAACAGAGTGATTTGAAAACAAAGCAATACAGAATCCATCAGACAAGATGGCAAAATTCCTTGCAAATTGTTTGCAAAAACAAGTGGCTATCCACTGCAATTTTTCTGTCAGATTTGAAGGGAAACATCCGTGTTGTGCATTCCTGCATAACCATGCTGAGGCTTCACAGGAATGTTTGCATCTCCCTGGACTGCTCCCTGGACTGCCAGGAAAGGAGCTGCACAGACATTCTTACATTGTGTGGTACCTGTGAAACTGGTGGGTCTGGCTATCAAATCTCCTTGCTGCTCCCTTCTCAGTCCTCTTTGGTTTGCAGATTTTTGGCCATCAGTGACCCATGAGGGCCATGAATATCAGAGGCTAACCCCCCCTTAGATGACCCAGGAAGCCTCCTCTCAGGTCCCTAACATTCCCTCAACACTGCTGCACTCCAGGGCTGAGCACAAAGAGAAGGGAGGCTCTAGATGGTGTGGGACCATCCCCAGATCCACAGCCAGCTCCTTGTCTCACTGTAGGCAGTGAGAGGCTGGCAGTCTTCACTGTTCTCCACTTCCCTCTGCAGCAGACCTTGATTAGGGGTCCTTTCTTTGGCTGAAAAGTAGGGCTGTGTTGGGAGCAAGGCTCCTTACAGTAAGAGAGGGATGGGAAGGGCAGCCCTGAGCAGGGAAAGGGATGGATGGCTTCTCCCAACCCTGACACATGGGCACTCAAAAGCATGGAGAGAGGTAAGGACTGTTCAGGCTGCAGGGGGACCATCAGCAATTGGGATGACTGTGCCCAGTCCCAGTGGCCAATATGGAACGACTTGGCTGTGGAGGACTGACACTGTCTCCAGGATGAGGCAGCAATGCTGGAGCAAGCCAGGCTGCCTCTGCAGTGAGCAGTCTCTCCTCAGCCCTTGGCTTGGGAACCTCTTGGGCTGTCACTAGAACCAACACCTGATCCATGCCTAGGCCAGGCTGGGAAATGAAGTGGCCAGAAAGCCAGAAAGCTGGTTATTTGAAAAAATGCCAGGCAAGGCATGTCTCTAGACACCAGCATTGCCCCAAGCCTTCTCCCAGATGGACACAGGGCAACAAGCCATGAAGCCAGCAGCCCTGACACCAGCTGTTTCTGGTGGTGCCAAGCTGGCTGGGAGGAGCAGTTCTTCTCTCCAACTCCAGCTCACTCTGGGGTATTCAGCCCATGGTAAAGCCACCAGGCACATGGTGCCAGCGGCTACCACCTATGCAGGCAGTCAGAGCATTGTAGACAGATATTCTCTGGAGCCAGCCTAAATGGAGCAGCCAGCAGGCTGTAACACACAGGGCATGTGTGCACCACTGGCAGTACCAAGGAGATGAAGACTGTCACAATGCTGGGCTGGTATCCTTCACAGCACCCATGTAAACCCCTTCCAAGCAGTGTGGGAAAAGCAGGTTTGCCATTGGGATGGAGCAAGACGGGAGCTTGGGTTCTGGGCCTCGCTTTCCATGGGCAATTAGCCCATGGCTCACTCTGTACGAGGAGAGCTCCTCCACAGAGGGAGTTTGGCAAAACTCTCCTAAAGGACTGGAATGGGGACGGACATGAACAGCAAATCCCTGAACTCTGTCAGGCAAAGGAGTCACACCTGTGCAAGACAACAGCAATGAGATAAAAGGGCAGAAACCAACAGCAGACAGATGATACTCCAGAGAATGGGGACAGTCTGTTGGAGTAACGATGACAGCAACAAAAGAGCTCATCACACAAATAAAATGAGGAATGATGAGGCAGAAACCAACTCTGCATCTACCAGGAAACCCCAGAAAAAGCCCAGGTCTCTAGAGCAAGACGTGCACACAACTCGCGCAGTTCCTGCTCCCTCCCAATGATCCTCCCAACATGGCACACAATCCAGGCAAATCTGCTCCTAGGCAGGGAAGCAAATTTTAATGCTACCTCTGTCAATAATGCAACCAGATCCATAGTTCAAAAGGAGCCTGCTAATTAAAAGCTGGTGAGCTTTAAATAATTCATCTCCTTAACTTGGATTGATTGGAGAGTTTAATGGCTAGAATCTTGAAACAATATTAAACAGCCTCTTCAAGGCCCAGGTAGCCAGTGACTTTTCCAAGTAAATCTTATCTCCTTGCAAACTTTAATGCTCAAAAGTCACTGTAGATGAAAGGCTGGGAGGCAGAGAGAATACCTGACCACTGGTCTCCAAGAGGCGATCTAGTGCTCCACAGAGAAATAAGACAGATAAGAGTGATGCAGCCCTGAGTCACAGCCCTGTCTACAGCCCAGTAAATCCGAGCTCCTGCCCATACCACAGCCTGCTGCTGTATCAGCTCTGCATCCCCAGTGTTAAGCAGCAGGCAGATATACAGCCTCAGTGTCCTGGGCCAAGTCTCCCTCATATCACTTTGATCCCTGCAGAGGAGTTGGGGAATACATGAACTCTGCCACTGTTTATCTCAGAGCACTGTTAATCAGTTTTTCTCGGAGCATGCTGCAGGACCACGAAACTCATCATATGTGTTAACAAGGAGGACAATTCAGTTCTCCAGCTGGGATCACGCATCTTCACTCTGCAGTGTGTTTCCAGCCAGCTCCCAAGCCAGGCAGCACAGCTTCCTTTCCACGGACTGCAGCATCCAGAGCAACTGAAGGATTGGTCCAATAGGAAGAGCATCCCAACCAGCCTGGGGACCCTTGCACTGTGCTCCAGGCACCCGGCGCTGCCCACATCCAGCCCTAACCCAAGCACTGCTAGAGCAGTGTAGGAGGGAAGCAGCTTCCCAGTCAGAGGGACAGGCAGGTATGTCTGGCACACTGGTGTGTGCAAAGGACGGAGAGGTCATCCATGTGCCCATTCTGCCCTGACACATCTTCACCCTTTCCACCAGCTGGGGACTCTGCAGCCCTTTGGCTTGTTCTCAGCACCCCAGACTGGAAAATATCTTAGAGTCGATGCATGTCTCACACATCCGGAGCAGCAGCTGTGGGGATGGGAATGGCACCGGGCAGCATCACTCACCTATCCCGCTGTGAGGCCTCCCTATGTGCTGTAGGTTCAGTCCTTTGTTCATGTCTAAGAGCCCATTCTTTGGCCAACTCCCCATGGCAAAGCTGTACGCCTGGAAGAGAGAAGCAGAGGGTCAGACATAGCCCATGTGCAGGCATGATCTGTACGTGTCCAGGTCTGACTGCTCCTGGGGCTGGAGTGGGTCTGTGTTCAGGGGCTGCTGTGTGTCTGTGTTCACCATGCTCAGTGTGGACCCGCACATCACCCTCACAGCAGCTCTTCTGGAATTGCCCACACAAAGCACTCTCACCCTGCCCTGTGCCACCTGATTCTCCTCAGAGGTGTTCAGAGCCTCAGGTGGTGTCCTGTACACATGACGACCCTTGTGACAGAGGGGTTTGCATCACTCAAGGCCACCTTTGCCATGCTGTGGAGGGGGGCAAGCCAGGGGCTATAAGCTCATCCCCTATGTTCCTTAGTTGCTCCAAAAACATCCACCCACTTCTGCCTTAACAGGGTCACCAACAGGAGTCAGGGGGTTTGGAAAGGGGTGCTCATTCCCAGGCTGGCCTGGCCAGCAGGCCCCTTCTCCTCCAGCAAGCACAGCCCTCCCAGCTCCCTCCCCTTTCCACCCCCAAGCCCCAGTTGCCTTGCTGCTCTCCATCAGTGGGACAAATCCTACTGGGAGCCAGCACTGTTCACCCCACTGCACAGAGCCTGCAGCCTGGCCGGAGGCAGCCTGCTTCGTACCCACGGCATCCCCTGGCAGGGCTTCCAGGAGAACGAATGCAGCTGGGAGCCCAAGCAGCACAAAAACCCACTGGACAATGCAAACATAAAAGCAGCCGGGCCTCTATGTCACACGCACAGCTGTAATTACAGCCTGACAGCCACATATCTTCTTCATCTTGAGGAATTAAGCTCAGAATGCATTGTGAGCAGTAAGAAGGGTGCGTGGGCTTAGCGTCGCTCATGCTGGCACTATCTTTGCTGCTGTGAGGGCCATTGTCCCCAGATGAGATCAGGTCAATCCAGCAGCCCCTATCTCCCTCCTGCAGTGGGGGATCATAGCTAACCGCAGCCACAGTGTGGCAGGGCATTGCCGACGCCCTCCGCAGGCTGCAAATGCCGCAAATGCCAGGGCGATGCTCTCTGCAGCAGGAATGGGGATGAACTGGGTGACCAGAGCTGAGAGGTGTCCCCCACCAGCTCACCAGCCACCTGTCTGCCGCTGGGATCTCCTGCCAGCCCCTGTTTCCTGCTATCTGCTGCTCTCTCTAGAGCAGGCAGGTCTATCCCCTGCACAGCCCCTTCTGCTGGCAGCCCCCCGGGAGCCACGGGGCTTGAGGGAGTTAATTTATTAGTGGCCCATGTAGCCATTCATGCTGCTTCGTTACTCCCGCCTTAACAAAACAGAGGGCTCCATAGATAATTAATAGACAGCATTGCTAATCCTGTTGGGAGATGATTAGCAATTAAAACTCCTAATTAAGTCTATGCATAATTCACTGAAATTACACTTTGTGTACACAACGGGGAGATTTCCTTTGCCTTTGACAAACACGCTCTAGTATGTTCCCTGCCATGATCAGGATGCAGGCCAGCCAGCCATGGGGTGGGGGAGAGCCAGAGGTTGGGGTGCAGGATGGGACCCTGCCACCCAGCTGCCGGGTGAAAGAAGTGGTTCCACTTGTTGTTCTCTCTCTTGGGCTCCATCCACAGGGCAAACTCAGGCAGAGCACAGGAAGGCTCCCATACTCAGCACCAGTGGATCGACAGCAGTGGGGGGCCATCCCTGGGGAAGGGGTATCCCCGGATAGGGAAAGGACCAGGAGTGTCCCCGGCCAGGGAACTACCGTATCGCAGCCTGCCTTCCCAGCCCAGACATCCCTTGGACTCCGGCCAGAAGCAACTGAGGGAGCACAGCGGGAGACTAGCAGGATCCCGGGAAAGCCACGGGGACAGTTTTGGCAAGCTCCTAGCAGCTGGGTGCTACTGCCAAGCTCAGCCTGCCTCCCCTGGCTCTGCAGCAGCAGCAGCAGCAGCAGGGAGCTGGCAGCACGTGCCCCAGCCCCCCGGATCAGCACCGGGCCCCTCTCTGCATCGCGTTCTGCTTTCCTGATCAAGGTCATTCGGTACACCCGCAATACCTGAGCAAACTACCTAAGCAGCTGGGGTGGAAGTTGGCCTGACCACTGAAGGTCAAGTGTGCACTTATGCATATTCAAAGCTGCCTGCAGGATCGATCGGGTTTTAATTGTTTTTCCTGGGGTTTTGGAAGGAAGTGCCAGGGGCATTGATCAGTCCCAGACAAGGCTGCTCACACTCCGGGGCTGGCAGGGACCATGACTGCTGCAGGCAGAGGGAAGTGCAGGCAGCGATGATGAAGGGATGAAGGCAGGGGAGAGGTCAGCCACCGCTGGCGGAGAGGAGGAGCCACTGCTGGGCTGCGCTGGAAAATAAAGTTTTTTTAATTAAAAGTGGCAATTCTGAGCCGCCTGCTGGCAGCAGCCACACAATCAAGAGCAAGGAGCTTTGCTGTTTAATATTTAAAGACAACGTTTAATCTTTAAACAGGAAAGTTCTTCTTCTGACTGTTAAAGCGAGGCATAAAGCGCCGGTGGCTCCCCAACGCCAGGGGTATCCAGCCTGCAGGGGTGGCTGTGGCGACTGGCTCATTGGAGCTGCTGGGACACTGGTGTCAACATTCCTGCCAGCTCTGTGACCGCACAGCCACCAGCAGTGGCGCAGACCCCTGTCCCTTCAGTGCTTATCCCTGTGGCAAACTGTGAGAAAGCCTGAGATGATCCTGCTTCACTTGTAAGCCGAAGGATTTCAAAAAATGCCACAAAACCCTTTCTGTGAGGAAATTGCACTATTTTGTCCCTCCCTCTGGTTCAGTCCTGATGTTGCAGAGACTGGGTTGCTCCTTTTTAGGTCAGACACTGAAGCAGGGCCAGGACCTTGTGGGTTTTTATTTTTATCTGCATTTTAATTGACAAAAATACAGGCAATCTTTTTAAAAAGCTATTTTTCAATGGTTCTGGCCAAAATTCTGATTTAGAGAGAAACTCAGTGTTTCTGATCTCCTAAAAACCACTTGAACAATGTTTACAGAATAATTTTCAAGCAACCTGAATACAATTATTTTCATTCATACCATCTCCTAGAAAGGTTTTCCTTTTTTCCTGATTTTGTTTGTAATTCTGTGAAGGCTACATTTACCTCCCCGCCAATGCTGCTCCGAAGTCAGATGATTATTAATTATATTTATTTACTTATGCAATCCCATAGGCATACACAGCAGTTCACAGACAAATACCGCCCTGGGTCCCTGATGGAGGGATCCCGAATCAAAGGTAAGCAGATACTCCTGTGATAAATGTGAGCTAATAGCAGCAGGAGATTAGGAACATACTGTGTTTCCATGCATAGAGAAAGCACCACGAATAATCCACACCTTGTTAAACAAGTGCTGGTGTGGGGAGGTAGGTCATTAGGTAACCTGCACCCCACATATCCTGCAGAAAATCCAAAAACCAGAAGTGAGGATAAAACATGGGGCATGGAGATGACGCATGAGCAGAATCACAGCATCTGAGGCTGGCTTTATAACAGAGAAAAAAAAGGTCTGAAACCAACCTCCTGTTGCACCAGGTTACAAACCTTCCCAGTAGCTATGACACGTCTGCTGCGGATTGCAAAGAGCCTGAAACATGAGCTCTGTGTCCTATTTCTGACAGCACTGGGGTACAAAGATAGTCCCCTGCACTGGGACAGAGGGTGTGCCAGTGAGGCTGTGCAAGCGTGTGGTGGTGACTGCTTGTGCAGTTTGGCACCGAGTTTGGCTCACCTGGCCCTTGCTGCAATCCCAGTGCACATCAGCACCCATCCCCAGCAATGCTGGGGCCAGCAAGGCGACAGCACCAGCACAGTTGGGTTCTGACGTGCTGCTTTTTCAAGTTTGTTTTGGCTGCACACCATGGATTATAAGCAGCACAGCTGCAGAGAAGATGTTCCAGGGGGTCAGAAAATTCCCAGAACTGGAACTTGTCAAGCTGATGTATTGATCTAAGTGGACTGAATAATGCTCCATTATTTATTTATGGGGAAGTGCCCAGCACACTTCACAAAAACTGGTGTTCAGCAGTCACATTAAGGCAAAATTAAACACCCCACAGCATATAAACAGGCACCTGTTCAGAAGTTAGAATAAGGGAGCCCCACAAATCCTCCCCATATGCCAAGGGAGGAACAGAGCTGGTCCTCACAGAGGTGCTGGAGCTCTGCTAGGGCAATGTGCTGATTTCGACAGAGCCAGCCTTATTCTTTCCACATGTGTCCATGCTGTGACCTGCTGGCCAGCTCCTGGCCCCTCTGCCCTCCACTAGAGCTGCTGGCATTGCATCATCCTGGATGCTTTAGCTGAAGGGCAGGAGGGATGCAGACCTTTGTGCTTTGCAATGGCACGAGCATGTTCACAAACCACGGCAACAAGAACTGCCAGGACTGGCACCGAGTGTCCTGCCCTGACTGCTAGGCGACTCTGTCAGTTTATTTTACATGTCCTACCAAGAGGTTTTATATGCTATGTTTCATTTGCTAATTGCAATTTTAATATTAATACAGACACTTTCAGGCAGGGAGAAAATATTTCCTTTTGGAAAAAATCCTCCCAGGAGCAAAGGGGCTCAAGCAGTCTGAGAAGATGCTGAAGGGTGGATACTAAGGAATAAAAAAAGTGGTGGGTTTTGCTGAAAATCTCCACTAAGGATTTCAAAAAGACACATGAAAAATACATGGTTTTAAATACACAGAAAAAAGGTGTGAGAACTCCCAGCTGTCCTTAGCTTGGGCAAGCAGCAGGTACCAGCTGTGCTCCCTCAGGATCAGGCTGGGCACAGCTGCCTGCCGATCGAAGGTGAACCCCCTGACATTTCTGCAACGGAGAAAATGTCTTTGGCACAGCAAAATCATCTTCCTCCTCCTGTCATGTCAACTGTGCACTGCATCCGCCCAAAATAAGCACTTCCCATCTAACTGCCCTTATTCCACTGCTGCCACAATGAGGTGTCAAGATTTTATATTACCTTGTATGGTAGGACGAAAAAAGAGGTCATGTCTATGACTAAGTAGGCTTTTAAACATAGTTTGAAATGTTTTTAGTGACTGTAAGATTTTGGGCTGGGACTGTCTTGCAGGACATCCCTGAATAGTACCCAGGACACTGGAGGCTCCAGAGTGTTCCCATTTTAATTGCATGTCAGTCCAGGAATGAGAGGTGGACATTTCTTGTTGGGATTTCTTGCCATGCAAATTTACCAGCACGATATGAGGCAAATGTAACACCACTGAGGGGCTGACCCCACCGCCAAATCATTTAGTAGGAGGCTCCTGAACAGGACTGAATGCAATTAAAGAAGAGTCAGGTAATGAATAAGCAGCTTGCCAACCCCCAGCTGACAATAGCGGAACTCCTCTGTTGCAGGGAAGGTGCAGAGGAAAGCTTGCCTGGCAGGCTGGAGGCACAGAGCCTGGGACTCCTTGCTGGCTGTCAGGAGGCAGGAGCTAAACCCAAGTGTAACGTGTCCCTTTTAAGCAGTTTAGTCAGAAGTGCTGCCACATTCACAGCTTTTCAAGTATTTTTAAATCACTTACAAAAGCAGGATTAAATGATCAGGAATTCCATTTAATAGGACAAATAAAGAAATAACAATCTACTCCATCAGCCCTGTGAAAGGCAGGTTTGATTTAAGAAAAAAATAAATAAAAAGAAAGTATAAAAGAGGGAGAGAAAAAAGGAAAGGGAGGTGGAAAAAAAGGATAATGTGTGTTTACTCAAGCAAAGAAAAAAATATTTAAGTGATGTAGGGGAGAAGATTGCGGTAACTAGTGAAGAATAACATCGTCTGCTTTGCTGTCAAATCACACAAGAATTTCAGTAATAGATTCTCATTCTGACACTCAATTCAATTCGAAGGTGATCCTGCTTTATCCCAACACATCAAATATTAAACACTCGTATTAGCCAGGGTGCCGTCGCCTTTCCCGGCTTAGACGTGGCAGGAAGCTTTTCCCCCTACTTTCTCTCACTCGCTATAATATTCTCAATGTTATCTAAACATGCCTTCATACACTGGGGTTCCTTATCAATCCCATTTGGGGAGGGAGGAGGGTGTACTTAAAATGGTATTAGTTTGGGGGCCTTTTATTATTATTATTTCCAAAGCTTTTCAATTTTATGTGGAAAAAGCTTAGAAAAAAGAGGTGGAGGGAGGGGAGGCAGCAAGAGAGGGAGAGGGAGCGCAGGAGCGAGAGAAAGTATAAAAAAGGGAAAAGCAGCCAGCAGCTCTTGTTTGACTGATGCCTTTCAACAAGGGCAGTCTAGCTTGTCAAAGCCTGGGCTCGAGATGAATTGGCATATCTATTCAGCCTGCCTCTGGATGTCATGCAATACAGTTTCATATTCCCAGATAAGGCACGATAAGCAATTGCTGCCCTGACACCAACTCCATCCATCCCTGCCTTTCTGTCCACGCATATTAGAGATCTCTGCTGCACCACTAATAAGAGGCATTTAATTTTTACAAACAGTTCCAAGAGGGGCCTCCAGACTGACCAGGTACAGCATCAACACCACTCATGTTTAATTAGTTTCTCTCAGTGCACCGAGAACACTCGTGAGTGGTACAGGGTGCACAAAAACAACTTTTGCCCAATGTAGCACCTGTGAACCTAAGCCTTGAATTAAACATCTGTGCCAGTCATTACTGGGTGGGGGTGACAAAAGCATTTTGTCCTTTGCCAAATAGATCTGCAGTGCCACTGCAGGACATGGTTTGGCTGGGGTTTGGACATGGGAGGATGCTGAGGAAGAAGTGAGCAATGCCCTTTCCAATGGAACATCACTCTCCAGAGCACAAACCCTCCAAGAGCCGTGGGGGCAAGGAGGGCAGCTGACACACTGAAAAAGAGGACATCATGCATGGGGTCTGGCCCCACTTGGGTGGAAGTAAGGGAAAATTGGAAATTCCTGCCAGTGAGAGGCCAAGATCTGGACAAAATCCTCTCACATTGCTAAAAAGGTGCTGAGGCTTTGCCTGGTACTCTGCCCTCTCCACACAAGGGCTTTTCACAGATCAGTGCCACACAGCCAGCTTCCCTCATGTCCTGGATGCAGGGCTCTTTTGGCAAGCCCAGCTGGTGTCCACTTCAGTCCATTTGCAAAGCTGCTTGTTAGAACAGAAAAAACTTTATGCCTCACATCAAGGACTAAATTAAACAAATAAAGAGATGAACGGTGTGTTTTTTGAAAGGTGAGCGCTGGGCACATAGGAGCTGCCTGGCTCTGCCCACCTTTGGGAAATGCTTTACAGAGGGTAAGGTGCCCCCAGACTGTGGGAGGAGGACAGGTCAATCTTAAGGGAAGGCACCACGATGTCAGAGAAGATGCAGAGGATGCAGCATAACTGTATGTGCTTTCTCCTTACTAAAATAAGCAGCCCATGCCATCAGAGCTCTGTACATAGGAGCTCTGCAAAAGGGAAACTGAGGCACGCTGTGATCTCTTGCCTTGCCTATTCCCATTCAGACACATCTGAGCAGCCCCATCCTGCTTGTGTCCTGGCAGTATCTCAACTCAGCCACAGCTCTACAAATTCACTGCCAAAACTTCTCTGAACTTCAGGGAGGGGCAGGAGGGACCCTGCAGCCACCAAGAGGCCCTCTCCAGGGTGCATTTGGGTGCTGTGGTCCCATCAGGCAGCAGGAAGGTGTCCCTGCTGCCATGCAGGTTTAGCATGAGCCCTGGCTTAGGCTGCAATAGAAACACACTGTGTGCCTGACTCCAGGGTGTCAAAGTGCCAAGCGGTTTAGGCTTCACATTTCCCTGTGTTTGAACAAGAACAGTCTTTGCCTCGCTCCCAGGCTACGGATTATCCTGGATAAAATGTTCTTGACTGCTGTGTGCTCTGCGGCTGGCGACACACTAGGTTAATGCTGTGGAGATCTGGGTCAAAGCCCTGGGTTTGGTCACAAGTAAAACAAAACTACAGGTCTGGGTTCCCGGAGGGCTGGGAAATAGAGCTGGGGTGTGGACAAGCCAGTGCTGGCCCAGGAGACGGGACAAGCAGAGCCATAAACCACCAAGAAAGCAGCCCAAGGATGGGGGCTAATAGCATGACCAGAAGGTCTGGCGACACGTTCCCAGTGCCTTTCCCAGTCTGGGACAAGTGGCAGGGCTGACTTCTCATGGTGTCCCTGTGTTCCTGGCAGCACTGCAGGGTGACAGACCCAAGCTGGGTTATTCTGACGTATGCAACTGGCTCCCAGCCCTAGGATACACAGGCAGCTCCCGGTTAGTGCCTGAAAGGAAGAGACACATGATGACATGGCAGACAGCTTCCAGGGAGTATCTAGACGTGGCTGATTTACCCTTCCAGCTCTGGAAAGACAGGCTCACATCCTGCACTGCTATCCCCTGACCACCCCAGCCCCTGTGGGGCCAATTCAAGCAGGAAAGCAGCGCTAAGCCTTTCCCTACCGCAGCTTTGTGGCCAGCAGAGCGGGAAGCTGGGTATGATACCAAGGAAAACCCACAAGCACACTTCATGGATGATTCACCACAGGCACAGAAGCCTCTCCATACAGACAGGAACGGATCGGTCCAATTCTGGCTGCTCCTGAGGAAACTGGGGGTTCATGGGGAGGGAGAAGATGCCTCTAACTGTGCTGGAAAACAGGAAAATGTTGACACTGCCCCATAATGAGACCCAGCGTCAGCCCCTTTATACATGAAGACAGAAATGAGCAGGATGGCCCCAGCAGATGCACCTTGCTGCAGGACTGAGCTGTCAGGGCAGCTGCAAGGTGGATACATCTTACCCTCCTTGGATTTAACTGGAGATGAACAACCACCAAAGAGAGCTGCAGTTTTGCCATATTACAATAGGGTGGGTAATGGTATCCATCCATCACTCTTCTCTTTCCAGGGCCAGACATAGCTCTGATGGTCAGACCTCCCCACACACCCCTTTAATCTAACCCCAAGCCTTTCCCAAGCAAAGCTGGCATCAGGCTTGCTGTCAAAACCTTCAAGCCTTTCAAGAGGGGGTATTTTCCCCCCTCGATTTCTATCTTTACACACGCACACGCTCGCCTCTCCCTTGCTCGCTGTTTAATTTCCGTGTGAGAGGGAAGCAGGTGCCCGTGCTCCCGTGAGCTCTCCCTTCTCTAGGTTTTTTTTCCCTTTTTGGATCCTGCCCCATTAGTTTAGTGCCCAGCCATCTGCGACGTCTCCTGTAATGCTGTCCCCCTTGTGTACCAGGGAGCTTTTCCATTAGCGCCTTTAATATTCTGACACCTTAGCACAGGCTGCTATTACATTCAAACACTGATCGCCCTGTGAAATTACATCGCAGGGCTTGCTAAAATGGAATTGTGTATAATCAGGCTCCTCCATGCACTGTCAGTCCCATCACAAATACAACGTAAAGCAGGCTTATGGATGGGCTTAGCAGCTGCTACAAGTGTATTTTTTTTAATAGATGAAGTATCCCTTATTTAAAGCATTTCCTTAAGAAAAAAAAACAAAAACCAAACCAACAGTGAAAGACAAATCAACAGCTGCTGCATTATGTTAACCATACCACTGGTCTCTTAAAACATGTTATTTAATAAGGTAGCTATCTGTTTATCTATAACTATATCAAACAGAGAAGGAGGGTGAGATAAAGATAGTTAAACAGACAGCCGAGGAGATATCTGCCACTGGGAAATAATAGCTAAATAAAAAGTACCATTATTTACTCCAGAGCAGGGAGGAGGGAGAGCCAGCAATTTCCTCCCAGTGTTCCCAGCCTCTGGTTCGTAGGGGCAGCCTGTGCCAGCCTGCACATACCCCAGCTCACCTGGCTCCAGCCCACTCATCTCCCCACTACTGCAAAGATAAATCTAGGGGGAAAAAACCCAACTCAGGAACCACATACCAAGGCTGCAATGCAGGACAGGCAAGAGACTGCAGGAGAGCCATTCTGCTGCCAGGAGCTGGCCTGGTGGGGCAGCCCCCCACCTCCACACAGACAGAACAGCTCAAATTAAGGCAAAATTGGCCACAGCAGAGGGTCTGGGTGCATTTCTGCAGGAGAGACTAGGTTTTGTGTGGCCAGCACACAAGGGACCAACTGCCCAGGGTTTTTTTTTTTTTAATTCTAGCTAAGGAAGTGATGGATTAGGACAAAGGTATTTCATGAGGATGCAGGAACCAGCAGGGACACAGATGATGTGTCAGAGAAATGAGCTCCTGAGCTCCCCAGCTCAAAGTTCAAAACACTGCCTCTTACCATGCCCTAAAGGTTATTCTGTCTGTCTGCTGTGAAATGCGATGGCACATCACCTGAAGGGAGATTTCCAGAGGCGCTGTGACCCTTCTGCTATCTCCTCTGAGAAGCCTCTACAGGAATGATGAGATTGTAGCTCATTTCCACACACCTTGAAAGAGACGGGCTGGATCAAACGTGCTGGAAGCAGAAGCAACACATCCCTGGGACTCATCCTTGCCTCCTGGCAGGGAGTGTGCTCTTGCTGTAACGAGCTGGGAAACTGCGTCCACCTCACTGAAAGACCAAAGACATTACCTTTCATCCCAAGCCAGGATGGAAAAGCCAAAATATTGGCTTGTTTCACTGTGTGGAAATAGTTCTGCTTGGGAACCACAAAGTAAAAGCCAGTGACAGAACTGTTGCCCTTTGGAAAGGAACAATCTATTCCTGTGCAAAACCCTGCTTTGACATTTTGACTCCAGTTTTCCCAGTGCAAAACAAAGCCATTTGTCCAGAGCAGACACATTGCTCCTTTGCACCACACACTGCATGTTTCAGCATATGGTGGAATGGACGTTTTTGGCAAGGATGCCTCAGGCGATGGTTCAGCTGCTGTGCACAAACATGCCAGATGGGGACGATGGGACCATAGAGGGCAGAGACCCATGGACAGGTTACCAAGAAAAAAGGACAGAGGAGATGATGTACAAGTGCATCCATTCACAGTGCAAGTGCCAGACCAGGCAATTCGACCATTTGGTTTCCACTACCTGTCATTGCCAAGGTTAGGTGCTTGCAAGGTGGCAGCAAGGGAGGGATGCTGGGTGACCAGCATATTCACATCTCACTTTCATAGTCTGTTTGGAAAACCCAGGCCCTGGAGGATGGGAAAGAAATCAGAGTGATCCTACAGGACCTTCTCACCACTTCTATCCTGCATGTCTTATCACACACCTCTCCCTCAGTTCACATCTTATAATCCCTTCCATTTTCATGTTCACCAGGTCAGGTCTTCTTGGGACAGATACATGATCTTCTCTAAAACACCTCTGGCACAATGCAGAGAAACTGGTCCATACACAACAGACCAGAGGGGCAGGTAAATACCTGCCCTGCTCCTTCTTACCTCCTCCTCCCAGACAGCAAACATGCGGGAGCAAAACCCAAGTTTTCATTGCAGAGCAACAATCTAACAGCTGTTGGAGTCTCTGAGTGCTGCTGCTCTGCAAGAATTGAAAAAAAAAAGAGTTGCTCTGCACTCCCACAAGATGCAAAGCTGCTCAAAGGAGAGGCAGCTGGAAGAATGAGAGAAAAGCAAGGAATACAATGCATGAGACATCAGGGAAAAGATCAATAAAGATTACTAGGGCAGCAGCCCATCCCCTGCCCGCATTGGAGGCTCTCATGGCTGTAGTAAAAGAACACCAAGTAAAGCTAACAAGGTGCTGCTGTGGCAGTGCCTAGGGATGATACCTGTCTAATCAAAGGTAGAGTTTACACTGGATCATCTAAGCAGCAGCTCTTCCTCATGATTATTGACTGAGGTCAGGGTTAAGACTGAGGAGGTTAAAGCAGAGGCGCCTCTAAGAGCTGTGATGGATGCAAACACCAGGCAAGCAGCCCAGCTAGCAGAGCCTGCTGGGGCACCAGCAGCAAAATTGAGGTGTCCCAATTTTGATGGAAGAACAAATAGAAGGAGATGGTCTGAGGGGCTGGGCAACGCATCATGAGAGTCAGTTTGGAGAGAGGTTATGAAAGCAGAGAATAAAGGGACCTGCAAGGAGAACATGGCAAGGTCCTGAGAAGAGGTTATTAACAGAGGCATTGGGGGATGAACCGCAGCAGCTACAGCCAGGCAGGAGTTTGGGGCAGGACTGGCTACCTGGACTGGAAAGGGGGCACCAGCACCATGTTATAGTCCTGAGAAGGTGACAGAGAAGATCATGTCACAGTTGACAGAAATGAAGGGCTTTGGGTCCTCAAGAGCTCAACTCGTCTTCAAGAGAGCTTAAGGCACCTCCACAGCTCTTTGATGCCACCAGGCTTCACTGACATCCAGCAACGCTGGGCTCCTGCAAGGACACAGGGAGCCACCTGCAGCCAGCCAGGCAGGGTCTCCTTACTGGGCAAGTTGGGACACTCTCTGGTTGTGGCTTTTAACCGTGTCTGCAATTCTCCTGTAAGGCACTGGGGAGGGCTGTGACACCCAGACACATGCATGCCCCTGGGTCCTGCTCCCTGTGGAAGGGGCCATCACTGCTGAGATTCTGTGGCTCGGCTGGCTGTTCGTGGCCAGTGAGCCTGGGAAATGCTAGTAGGATTTGCCTTGCTGCCTGCTGGTGATACAAGACCCAGGAGCTCTGCCCAACATTACTGAGCATGTGTTGCGGAGAGATGGCCCCCATGCAGCCACAGCTCAAGAACAGAGCTGTGGGATCATGGAATGCTCATCCCACCTCCTCAGCTTCCTTCAGCTACCCTCTGAACCCATCCCTAACCTAAATGTGCTGTCTCGGCTCTGGCTGCGGCTGATGGAAAGACGAAGAGGAAGTAGGAACAAATGTTCCCAGAGAAGAGCTGGTCTGCAGCTGGAGGTTGGAGGGCTGAGATGTGATGAGTAGGTCCATGGGCTGTCCAGAAAGTGCTTGGCTGTGGACAACTTGGCTTTCCCAATGTGGAACCATGGCAGGCAACCTGCCCACTGCCAGTGTGTCAGCAAAGAATAAGAAGCTGGTATGGATTAAGGTGTCCAAATTACTTCACCACTAATCTAATTAGATCTCTGTGGGGACGACTAGAGCTGGCAAAATGACACAGCTGCCTCCTTGACCAGACACTCAACCTTTCCCACCGGTAGCATTTTATTTTTCATATTTTTAACCTGCAGTACTGATTTTTGTCTGGCTCAGCAGAACCTGCCCTGTGTCCTATTGCTTCTTACCAGCAAAGCACAATTGCATGTGTACACAAACAGGTTTTCAGTGATCACACACAGCATCCAAGCTCTCTGCTCCAGTGTCAGGGAACAGCTGCTGGGGCTGCAAATCAGAGGTATAAGGAGACATGGGGGACCAGAAGGCAGAGCTGATCAGGAGGACACGGCAGAGCACACCAGGTCTCTCTTACTCCCTCCCTGAATGACAGCAAGCCATATGTAAGCCTGCCTGCCCTCCCCACTGCTGCCCCGCACCACCCCAGAGAGCTGGCAAACAAGCTTCAAACCAGACCGCTCCTTGTAATCGGAGTCAGTCAGTGTGTGTGTTACGCTTGAGTTGATGGCTGGTGTTAAATTCAATGCCTTGAGTATTGATTTCCTTGCACATCCCAGACTTTGTTAAAGGGTTAGCCGTGAACTGAGATCAAAGGGAGGTTAACTTGTTTCTCATAAGTGGTAAAGCAGACCTCTAGCAAACCCGGGCACCAGGCCTCCTCCGCAGAGGACGCTCCATGCATGTTGTTAGCTCCCCCAGTCGCCTCAAAAGCCAGATAAAGTCACAAAGCTGCCGCAAAGCAGGGAATAAAAATGATCCCAGCAAGTCCCCATAGACCCCCAAGCTATTATGAGTGCACACTGGGGATGGACAGCATGGGTTAGCACTTCTCCCCAAACTGTCCCCCACCACAGGGAGCTGCTCCCCTCCCTTGGCCATAGAATAAAGGGGGGAAGCAAGTCTTTGCTAGCTGCATCTCTAAAGAGGCTGCCCCTGGGGGGCTCAAGAGAGGAGCAGAGCCCTCCCCATGAAGACTGGAGTGTCCTAGAACTGTGGGTGGTAAAGAGAGAAGGCAAAGTTGCTGCTCCCCAAAGGACCACCTGGCAGGGACATGCCACCCTCCATGCCATGGCCAGGTGTAGAGGACAACTTGAGTTAACACTGCTCTGAGCATCACCTCAACCTGTGTGGCAACATGCCCGCTCCATTTTACTTTAATCTCTTCTTTGCTTTCCCTGCCCCACACAAAGAAATTTTGGCACTGACAGCACCAAAATCAGCAGGTTTTGCCAAAGCAGTAAGAGTTAAGTGCACAAATAACATGACACTAACAAGCTTTACCTTGTAATTTTTAAGGGATGGAGGCAGGGAAAGAGGTGTAGGAGACAATCTGAAATTGTTATCACTAGTATTAATGAATGCCCAGAGGCACTGAGCAAGAAGCATCCATTTCAGACGAACATCTGTCAACAGTAAGTGGTAAAATTTCAGAAGTAGCTAAGGTACTTCAAAGCCTGGATTGCACCAGCTTCCCAGGAGGCTTAAGCACCCAAGTAATTTCTAACAGTAGGGCCCTGGCCCCTAAGTCATCTGGGCACCAGTGTTATTTCTCAACTCCTCTACTCCAAGATCTACTTGCAGTACAGTACAGCTTTCCAGCAGCCACTTTTTTCTTCAAACATTCACTGCGTTTCACTGGCACTGTACCTTCCACCCCAGAGTGGCAGCATGTCCAGTCCTCACCCCTCCCATGAGCAGGCAGCTTCAGCTGAAGAAATTACAGTACACTTTGTCCCCACACCCCTAAAAATAACCCAAAGCACCCAGTAATGCTGGTGGCATAATTCCCCGTGTTTTGCAGCATTGGTAGGGAAGAGTGACCCATCACAGCTCATCTTGGGGGTGAAATCTGCAGTGGGAGCTTCATTCCTCAGCATCTATAGTCACATTTAACTATGAGGTCCCCTGTATAGTGCTAAACACATAGTCTCCCACCCCTTCTCCCCTCTCTCAAACTTCTGCCACCCAGTACTGCCCCAGCAGCCTATTTGTTTTTAAGTGAAAGGTTTATACCAAAGTGCTTAGGGAATATCTGCTCAATGCCCAGCATACCAAGTGCTGAAGATTTCACTTAAACTCTCAGCATCTGTGTATCTCAACTAAATTAAGCTATTTGCTATAAAAGAGCACAATGACAGTAATGGAATAATAACAGCATTAATAAAACACAACAATCCTCGAATGAGAAGTGGATGCATCAGCTAGCTTCAACCAAGAGAAGAAGGCTATTTTAAAATCACACACAAAAACCATCTGGGGGTGGAGAAAACTAACAAAAGCTCTGAAACACAGAGGTCAGACTGAAATTATGCTTTTAACCTCAAAAGAAAGATGCTTGCTAGAGTCTTCCCAGCCAGAGAGCTCCCATGCCAGTTGGAAATTAATTTCCACAGTTCGCAGCAAAACAAGGGCTTAGAATGGGTATGCTGGCTCCACAAAAGAGGGGTGGGAGCACTTTTTTGGGGGGGAGGATACAGAATTGAAAGCACAAAATAGAAGTGATCCCTCAAGCATCAGCAAGGTTTGTTTTTGTGGACAGACACATTGGAGTAGGGGGTGATGCTGTGCTGAACGTGTGAATGCTGAGCTAGTGACCAGGGCCAGATGCTGCTACATCATTATGCAAACATCCAGATGTCTCAAGCTCACCACAGTGCCATTCCCCTCTTGGTGGAAAAGTCGCCTTCACTCTATACACAAATTCTTCCTCTTTCCTTTGTTTTGGATGAGGGCAAGATTAAACACATCCCCTTCAGTTTCAAAGTCACCTAGACTCTGTCTGTTGCAAAGATAAAATAGCCCTGGGACTGGCAGTAGAGGTGGGAACAGGTGTACCTGAGACAGAATCACATCTCTGCCCCCTTTATGGGATGAGATTTAGCTCATGGTGATGATAAGAGCAATAAAGTACATTCAGTGTGCTGTGCTGTATCTCTGAGGTCTTGTCACAGCCCTGATCCTGTCCAAGGCAACACCCCAAACTTGCCTTGTGGGGGTCTGGAAGGGTGGGTGACCCTGAGAAGGGGAGAAGATGAAGGAAAAGGAGACGTCTGTGTTCACCACCAGCTTCTTATTGACCACCATGTTGAGAAGTAGCAGGTTTGAGCCAGCAGCAGGCAGGGTCTTTGTGTTTCTCTTGCAGGTACATTTCTCCAGCCCAGGCCTTGCCCCATGGGCAGTGAGAGCCCAGTCCCTTCCCTGCCCAGGCTCCGGTATAGCTGGCTGCCTCTGCAACAGAGGGTACATGAGAGCTGCTCCTCTCCTCACCCCACCTGCCCAAAGCCCATGTGCATATCCCCTCGAGGATAATGTGGCAGAGATAGATGTCACCTCTTCTCACTGACATGGATGGAAACATGACCCAGTTCAAAGTTGTGCAGGTGAGCTCACCACTGCCCACCCCTCCTCTGTGGCACAGCCTGAACCAAACAGAGGCAACTGAGTTATCCCTGCCTCCAAAAATGCATTAGGCAGAAGGTGGGAAGCAGCTGGCTGGCTTTCCCACAGCACAGTGAATACCATCTTTGGGTCCACTTGTCTTTTAAAAAGGAGCCAAGAGGGACCAAGAGGTCAGTGGTACAGTCCCCACAGTGCCAGGCTCATGTGCTGCAAGATGGCTGGAAGCCTTCTGGGTACAGGTCCATAGCACACATCCTCCTGCCGGTCCCCTGAGCAAACAGGTTCAACTTGATAGACCAATCTCCTCCAGGTGATCCTCCAAACTTGTACCTTTCTAAATTCCTATGGAGAAAATGCCAAAGCAGCAGTTGCCCCACACTTGAACAGGCTGCAAGTTTCTTTGTTTTCATTACAAATTCCAATGCTGATGCCTTTTTTTTTAGCCATTTCTGCTCTGCCCCCCGGAGGTGCTGCTGTGATTGAATGAAACACAACCCCAGGCTCCAATAAGTGTATTTCAATTACATCTGTCACAGTGTAACAATGTAATGATATATCATGTGATATTAAATCCATGGTAATCATATCAGCGATTTTTTTAATAGTGCACTAATCACATTATTACATCTCAATAATTAACAACAGAAGGCCTAAAAATCCTGGATACAAACCAGAAAGCTCAGAGGGTCCCAAGCTCCTGCCTAGGAGAGCTCTAGAGAAAAGCAGGATGGCAAGATGCTGCCCAGGTGGGCATGGCAGAAGGGAGCAAGGGCCCAAGAGTCAGGCACCAGCATTGTCGTGCAGAGCATGCAGGTAAGACCTGATTCTTTCCCAGTCACAGACAAAAGGAGAAGCCAAGTATTTTGGAGCTAGGAAGAGACACTTGTACATCTTGCACTTGTACATCTTGCACAGCATCGCCCCCTTCTCTTCTGCTGCTCATGCACTGCCACTTTTCCTCCAACAAACCAGCTCCTCTTCTCTGTGAAGGTGTCATCCTGAGGCAGACAAGCACTGCTGGTGCCCCACTGCAAAGGGAAGGACAGTGTCTTGAAAAGGAAGGATGATCCTACCAACATATCCTTACCAGGCTGCTGAAAGAGTGACATAATTTTCCTTCTCCCCTTGCATCCAGCTTGAGATGTGATTGAGAGAACCCTACCTCACAGAGCCACTGCAAGGCTTGAAGTCACTGATTTTTTCAGCAAAACAAATCTGTCAGCTTAAAACTGAAAACTGCTGAGAGTCCTTTGGAGGGACAGTGGTCCTCTGGCTTACCACCTCCACTCAAGGTCTTGCCTGCACGGCTGGTGCAAACGGAGGCTGCGGTCCAAAGCACTGACTGACATTTCTTGTGTGGATGGGAGCCAGTTCTGTATGAACAAGCTGCTCCCCACAGCTCCAAGCTGTATTTTACTCCTTGCACGATGAGGGCAAAGGCAGTAGGGAGCAGCTGTGTGCACAGCACACACAGCACAGACTGCCTGAGTGTGGGGAGTTCTGTGCCACACCGTCCCTAGCTGTGACAGAGCTTTCTTCCAGTTGCAGCCTGGTCAATCTAGCACTTTCCACATCACAAGCTGATCTGAAGAGAGCCTCATTACCTGCTTTAAAGTTCCAGCCAAGCACTTATCTCTTAAAGACAGGATTTAAGGAATATTTGACTGATCATTTCTCTCCTCATTTAGTTTGGCTGCTCTGAACCAATTCAACCTGTGAAGTTGAAATACTAAGAACAGGAGGAAAAGTGTGGGCAGGCAGTCACACCAAACACTGCACAACACGTCCCAGCTCCCCTGCCAGCTCTTCCCAAAGGGTAGCATCCTGGCTCAGTCTGATTGACACAGCCTTCTCCTGTGCCAGGAGTGGCCATGAAGCATTTCCCAACACTCTAAGAGGAGACATCTCTTCCTCCCCATCCACAATGGGACAGGCATTTGGTAGATCATTAAAACCCTGGTATCCGGACAGTACCTTTATGTATGCTTGGAAATGCCAACTGCATCAATCCCAGACCTGGGAGAAAGGGATGAAAAGAGGGATGAGGCAGGACTGACAGCACCACCATCCCCACATCTTCAACTGATCCAGGACAGGATAGTCCTGTGTTCTTAAGCTCCTGGTATGCCTTCCTGCTATCCCACTTTTCAGCTCCACTGTCCCCATAGCCATGGCACACAGCAGCAAAGGTGTCACATACCCAGCAATGCCCTGCTCTCTCCCCACTGGGGCCAGAGCCTGCAAAGGGGCTGGGGGGGGAAGTTCACAAGGAGATGAAGGGGCTCTCAGGGCGAAACAGGAGTTGCAGCAGCAAACAAAGAGGCCCTGCTAGTCATTTAGAGGTGATCCTCCCAAGGGCAGGCAAGACAGATGGACATACACCTTGCTGGCCAAGGCAGTGCAGTTGGACTTTCTCTCCTTCCCTCATTTCTCTTTTTCTTTTTTTTTCCTTTTAATTTTGTCTTGGAAGCCACGATCCTTTAAAGATGTGCACGTCTCATTAGCTCTACCTTCACAATCATTACTGTTCCTGCCAAGGCAGGAGCAGAGCTCAGCCCAAGCGCGGGGGAGTCCATTACCTTGTAGTTAAAGGGACAATGACAACTCTGGGCTGCCTGGTGGTCTGACTCCCCATTGGAAGCAGGATTACTCCTGCACACTGTTGTTCCCCCTCCTCTACTGAGCAATAACCCTCTGCTTAATTCAGGCAAAATGCAAACCTTGCAGTGATGGGTTGTCCTGCAACCACCACCAGGCACTCGCTGCTCTCCTGGATGGAGACTTGTAGGGCCAAGTCTATGCCCACAGCCTCTGGGGCAAGGGGTACTGAAGAACCCAAACCTTCCCAACACATTGCACATGGCCTTCACACAACCACATCTCACTTCAGCAAATGCATGCTCTTGGGTGGGACCACAAGACCCAAGCCCATCCATAACCAACAGCGAGCCCAAAATGTCCACAGAGGCCATACTAGAGGGTGGAGTAAGGACTCCCATGAAGGACTGTGGGACAAGGGCACAGTCCCTACATATGAATGCCTGGTGGCGTAACTTCAGCGAGCTCTGTCCTTGCTTCAAAGTGCAAAATAACCTACACCTATGAGTTTGTCCCTAGCTTTTCTGGCTCTGCAGGGTGCAATGTGGGTCACCACATATCCAAAGATGGGTATGAAGAAGGGTTCAAGTGGGTGATCCCAGGAAGGAACGCTATTCACTGTAGGGTGAAGCTGTGCAGAGAGTCCTGTTTTGGCCCATAGCTGCGGGCTGTTACTCTCCGTGGCTGTTCCCAGAGCCTACTTTGCCCCACCCCAAGGTTGATAACAGGGAACCTGGCTCATGTTATGCAAGGGGAGAACCCCTCGCTCAGGAGATTTCAGGGCAAAGACCCCAAAGCAACTTTTAATGAAATAGCCCCTCCTTTGTTCCAGCTCCACAAGGGCTTTGAAGCCTGGTGCAGTCCTCAGGAAGCAAACATAGCAGGGTGCAGCCCTATGGAGATGATCCTGCTTCTTTGTGCCTTGCAGGATGGGAGCTCTGCTGCAGCCCCACTAACTCCTCACTGCTCTCCGCAAAGCCACGGCAGAAGACAATAACACATGGCCATGGCTCCGAGCCACACTCCAAGGAAGGATCCTACCTCCACACAAGGCTGTCCAAGAACTTGACAGGACTCTGTTTGAAAAAGATGTTGAAAGAAATGATCTCTTTAAGTGCAATGGGAGATATTTGTCTCTGATTTACCCTTGGCTTTTTGCTCTGGTTCAGGTAGGAGCGGTGTGGGATGGCTGGCAGATCTGAGAGCATGGCACGCCCCAGCGGGCAAAGCGAGCAGTGCGGAGGAAGGCGCGAGTCAGTTTGGAGTGCTCCCCATTTATCAAACTCACGCAGCCCGCCAGCAGAGCGAGTCTTTCCATCATTACAGCTCTCAAAATCCGATTCATACCACTAATCCTGCCTTCATTCTCCCAGATTAATAACATCTCTTTCAACCTTCACAGTGTGATAAATAGACAAAGAGAGAACAAAAGGAGAAACAGAAGTGAGAGAAAGAGCCAGAGCAACTCCACATAATAAAGAGAACCAAGAAAGGGGAAAGGAAAAAAAAAGGGAAAAGAAAAGGGAAAGAAAGGAGCCGGCACACTTGACTCTGCCATTTACTTTAGCAGATTCTCCCCAAGAGCACCCTGCCATCCTTAAAGAATGTAAAACATTGCTCAAAGGAAAGGCTCGTTAGCAACCCTGACCAGCCCAGGTTTGCTGGAAATCTTTTCACTTCCAACCTCTGCTCAGGTCAGCACTGAAAATGAGTTTGTTGGTTTCTTGTTCTGCTCCTCCCCAGACTCCCACAGAGGCAAAGCCTCCAGCACAGGCTTGCTCTCTCCTTTATTTAAGGCACCAGCTTCCTGGAGGGGAATGGGAGGCCTTGGATGGTGTCTGTTCCAGAGGTGTCCCAGCAGCTCAGCAAGCCCAAAACAGGCTGGCACAGCAGCAACTGGCTGACACAACAAAGGCTGTTCCAGAAGCCAGGATCATGCATAGAGCTTGGGATGGGGATGAAGACCAAAACCATGATGACAACAGAGCAGACATGGAGCATCATGCCATCAGTCTGGCTGGAGGGCCACAGGAAAGGAGATGCCTGCATGAACCAGACAGAACTGCAGCAGGGGTGTCACAAGCCCCAGCTCCCCAGGCTACACTTCACTGTCCCCTGCCTTGTCCCCTGGGAAGGAGCTCCTACCCCTGCCTGTCTTGCACAGCCCAAAACCACAGGTAGGCCACCGGAGTCCTGCTGATGATTGTGTAACTGCAGTCACCCTGTACGCTCACGCCTGCTCCAAGCAAGGGAATGGCACTCACAGGTACCCCATCCCTAGCACTCCTCTACTCTTATTTGTTCAGAATCAATTGAACCCTGGGAAATGGTGATCCTACAGCCCAGGACCCCAGAAAGCCAACTCCACTGGCACTGAGGCACATGGACAGAAGCGTTTAGCTATTTCCCACCCACAGCCTTCACCAGAGCTATGCTGTTCAGCTTTTTCACTCTTCCACGCTGTATTGAACACTCCATACACTCTCCAAGTTATTTTAATAATTAAATGTTTATTGGCACATTTTTCCCATACTGCTTCCACATTTGCCTGATTTCTTTCCAGTGAGTGAGTTCCCTTGGTTCAGTCCTTGCACAGTATGCACACCCGCAAAACATTTCCTCTGCTTTCCCCATAAGGAGCATCCATCCCCCTTGCAGCCCATCCCTGTGGACTCCTGGCAGGTGCTTTGCATACTGAACACCACCATGCCAAGCCCAGATGAACAGCTCAGGCAGAGCTCTGGATTTCTGGCTAGGATGGTGCTCTATTATGGCACTCTCAGCCCCCATGTAGAGGCTGGGCTAGGTTGTTTTTTTTTCCTCTCTTCTTTTATACTGTTCCATATTACTCCAGGCTTTGAAGTACAGAGAAAAGCAACACTCAATGTGCCTTTTTTTTTTTCTCCTTAAACCTACCTTTATCATAGCAAATCTTTTCCTTCTCTGCTGTGTCGCTAGAGATAGGTATCAAGCACAAAAATGTCTCCCCTTCTAACAATGGGTTTCCCTTCCCTTCTGAACTTCAAATAGAAAACTCTTATCTACAGCCACAGTTGACCAGAAGAAGAAAAGAAATGAAAACAGACATATGAACTGAACCCAGGCTCTCTTTCTATTCACTCGGAAAAGCTATGCTGGGTTCTTTACACAGAGATGCTCTGAACATGTTTATAGCAAGTATTTACTCACTTCACTAGCTATCCACCCACCACAGAAACCCACCTTTCCTCAAGAACAATTCTCCTCTGTTCCATGTACCCTTTTCAATCTCTTCCTTGCCTAGCAAACTCCATGCACCTGGGCCATCCAGCACAACAATGCCTACACCTAAAGCTGGGGACAGCAAGAGCTCTTGAAACTCAGCTAAGAGAAACTGCAGTGATGCTCCTGGCACACAGAAAGCATCACTTCTGTATATTGCAAGTTCTTTAAATGACAGGATGGACCACAGCTCAGACCTTGCTGGCTGTACTTGCACAAGATGCCTTGCACAGGCTGAGACCAGGCTGCTTCAGCCACCCATGACTTACCCCCACATCCCTCCTGTGCAGCACCCATGTCCTACTGCTGGTGCCAGCCAGTTTCTCCGTGTGTTTTAACACTCCACTTTGAACAATCTTCTTGCCTTGACGGAGCTGCTCCAAGGAGAAACGCACAGAACCACAGAACTTCTTTTCCTTCCCCACTTTGGACCCTGGGTACAGACCCCTCCTGTCCTGGGTACAGACTTCCTCCCCTTCAGTGGCTTGATCTCCGGAGAGGCACTTCCAGGTCCAGCTGTTGTCAAGCCACCCTTGCTCTCTGTCCAGTTAACAGAAGTTGAAATGTGAGCACTGTGCTTGACAGATAGCGTTTCTCATGTCATAGTGCCTTGACCAATACACACAGCATGAAACAAAAGCAGGCAGGCACTACTGCCTTCCCCACCTCCCTTTGTGTCCTGCTTCTTGCTACATGTGCTTCTTGAACCTTTCCTGCTTTCAGCCTTGACAACCTTGTCACACAAGCCTTGGGGAACCTGGCCTTGCAGCCTTGGAGCACCTCCTGGCTACAGCCAAAGAGCTCCTATTTCTTCTTACACCCTCAAACCCACCCTGAGTTCAGTCACAAATTCATTCACAGGAGACTGCTGGACAGACAAACTGTCTTCCTCACCACACATGGCATCATGGGCTCTGCCACCAGAGATGAACACAGCTACTGGCCCATGTTGTCCCCCAGCCTGCCCGGGGGCCATAGTCAAAGAGACTCATTGCTGGAACTGGAGTCAAATTCCCAAATCAGCTGGGGCAGAGGACTGGAAACTTTCCAGATTAGAAATAAGAACTTCATCAAAACCCAGAACTCTTCTCATCTGGAAAATTTGGAGCTCCTGGACAATGGGAGGATGAAATCCCACCTGAGACATGGGCAGAAATCCTCCACGGTCACACTTGGGGCCAACGTCCAAGCTCGAACTCATTTGGACTGGAGACAGTTTTGGTAAGTCTACCTGGCTCAAAGCAGCCCTCAGCCAGGAGAGCCCATCCTGCAGCCCCAGAGCCCCTGCAGCCCACAGCATGCTCTACTGCAGTACCCAAAGAGCTTCTCTGGCAGCAGCATTATTCCTCTCATGTTAAACTCAGTAAGAGTCCCCAGTGCTCTTCCCATGGGGCAGTCTTGGTGTTGCAGAAGGCTCCTCCCTGTGGAGCTACAATGGGAAGATCCATCAGACAAAGCACCTTCTCTTCAAGCTGCCTGATGACAGATGTTCAGCCAACGGAGCAGTGGGATTGGCAGAGCACCGCAGAAGTGCTTTATAATTCCTGCAGCTCTCCTCCTTCCTCAGCGTCTCCTGGGAGAGACGTGATGATGAACGGTGACATAACTGACTGTTCCCAATCAAGGTAATGTAAGTAATGACAGCTGACGTGATTCCTGGAACGTGCAAGCGCTACTGGCCCACGTGCCTTGCCTACCACAGGCAGTACCGCCAGAGCTTGTGAAGGGAGAGGAGGCCAGAGCATAACGTCTGGCTGGGGTACAGGGGAGAGAGAGTCCCAAGACAAGAGGCTGTCTCCAAACCAGCTGCAAATAACTCATTACATCAGTCTGCAAACAGAGCAGGAGCCATGGGGCAGTGGATAGCATCTATGACATGGATCAAACCCCTCCTGGCCTGTGTACAATGCCTACCCCACACCTGGACACCACACCAGAGTGACACCTGAGACTGCAGCATCCCTAGTCCTTAGGAGGTGGTGTGTGGGGGTCTTGTTTGGTCCTTCAAGGTTCAACAAGGCTTTTAGTGCTCCAGGCCTGCCCCTGCTCACCCCACCATCCATGACTATCTGGAAACAGGAACATTAGGTCAACAACCTGGACCTCACCTCCCCATGCAGCTGCTGCGCAGGCAGAATTATGTCATCTGAACTCAAAGCAAGGGGAGGCAGCAGCCACAGACTGCACACACGGGTGTTCAGAGACTCACAGAGGGAAAGAAAATACTGTGCAATCTCATATCTACAGTCCTCTTCCAGAGCCTCGAAATTAGTAGGCAAATTTAACATGCAGAGAAACGACCGATTAATAACCCAGCACTGACTTAAGAAGACCCTGAATAATACATAGTGCTTGTACATGAAAGGGGAAGAAGTCAAGTCCTTCTGCCTGTCAAGTGTATCTGCCTCCCAAGCACCGACATCTGATGAGAAACCCTCCTGCCAGCCACACACAGTTCTAAGCAGCTCTTCAGAAATGGCTTTTGTTAAGATGAATGGCAAAACTTTGCACCAAGTTAGGCTGGCACTTGGACAGGTCCAAATATGGAGTTATTTTAAAGGTAATTAGTCCTGCCTGTTAATAAAGTCCCTTTACACCTGCCAAGCAGAAGATGCTGCTGAGCTATTGGAGCCTTAACCATGAGGCTGTCCAAACCTCTTCTTCACTCTGCACTGCAATCCCCCCAGCAGTTCAGCCATGTCAAGAAAAAGTCAGATACAAATAGACAAAAGACTGGCAGAAGCTCAGCTGCAGGTGTTGGGCTCCAGCACAACATAATGACAGCAGATGAAGCTATGAATGAACTATTCCCTTCCACAGCTTGATTCCAGCTTCTGTTTAATGCTGGTTTTGGTGTGAGACACTTGAGCAGTGGCATCAGTATCCCTGTGTGGTACTGTCTACTTTACTAAATAATGATGGCTGGAGAAAAATTTGCTCCCTTTTGAGAATATTCCAACACAGATCTAGCAGAAAAATGGTGTTTACCGTGGCAACAGCCATTTTTGTGTAGGGGCTACACACAAAATGCCTGTTCTGAGAGGGGTGAAATGCTGCAGAGTACCAGGGATTTGTGTAGGTAGCATCAGTGAAATACTGTGTATCTCAAGTGCTTTAATTTTTGAGATGGGGAGAAAAACTGAACAGCAGCTCAGGCAGAGGCTCCCAGCAACTGGTTGTTCTGACTTGTGGCTGAGTGACCCTCTTGTGCAGCCAGCCCATGAGAATGCTGCATGGATTTAATGCCTGCAAAGCAATTTGAAAGTGAAAAGCCTCACAAACAAGCCTTGTGGCTGGAGTCCAGAGGCAGGAGAGATGAGACCTAATTTCTGTTTCAACCTCTGATATGGATTCACAGGCAAATCACCCAATCCCCCATGCCTCAGTATCCCTACAATAACATCTGTTGATTGGTATGAGTCTAAATTCATTCATGTCTTTAAGGAGCTTTAACATTTACTACCCGAAGACCAAAGGACCATCACTACGCAAAACATGAGCTGTGTACAGCATAAGGTCAGGAGGCATTTTAAAAAGAAGCCACCCAGTGCAAAGCATAATGGAAAAAAAGTGAGCAGGAAACAAGATTTGCCTTCTTCAGATGCAAATGAGTACAAACTAGCAGCAGAGCTCCAAAGACACCCATTTTAGCACCAAAAAGAGTTTCTACAAAGAAAACCCAAGAAAAAAAAGTCATAAACAGGCTCAGTTCTCAGAGTTTGATTTCCAGAGCAATAAGCACAGAAACTGAGCCAGCCCAAAGAAAAGATCTGTATTAGAATCCAAATCAAATCATTCTGATAATAAAGAAAAGACATCTGAATGGGTGCAGAACTATTTCCAGAGAGAAGTTTGTCCCCCCATCCCTTTAACATCCTGCAGTGGCTCAATGGAAAAATACTTAAAAAGTTGCAAGTTTGGTCATAATGTGTAAAAAGCCCCTGAAATGCGACATCATTTACTCTTCTGTGGTATTGCTCAGCAGAGCTAATAAATCTTGCATGAGCAGAGCTGATTCTAATTTTCTAATATGAAAAGGCATTTGGATTGAGAGAGAGGGGAAGATAAAAGTGATTGAATCTCCAATAGCCCAGCGTCAGTGACAAGAAACATCCTGCTCTGGACCCCAAGGAAGAATGGCTCCCCCTCCTCCCTGAACCACAGGCACACTCACCTGCTTGCACATCCAATTCTCCCTGCTTTCTGCTCGCCACGTCTCAGTCTCCCCTATTGACAGGACGTGGTTTTAAACACAGTTACACAAGTTATCATTTCTGCCTTTTGATCAATCTGAATTTTCAGGACAATTACCCTCTTAATCAATGATTGCTATCAGCAGCCCCTTGGATTCTTCACCAAGGCAATCGTGCCGCCGGGGCAGACAGCGTGTGCATATGCAATGAAGCTGTGGGGAGGCACAAGTCCATCTTCCCCTGACGTAGTCGTCGGCTGAAAGGGTGGAGAACTGTGAAGGCCACTTCAAGGAACACCTGATGTAAAAAATAAGTGGAGGGAATTAAAAGGGACGTTGTGTGAGGTATCTGTGGCACAGCTGGGCTGGGGGGATCAGGGACCTACTGAACATGACATGAAGTTGAAAAATAAGCCAACTAACCCAAGAGATTCAGCATCCACCGAAATCATATATTTAAGAGCTATCTATAACCAGCACTAACCATTCCTAATGAGGCTAATAAAGTCAGTTTCCAATTAGAGACTGAAACACTAGAAGAAGGAAAGGCAGAGAGGCTGACAATGTAGGATTTGGATTTGGGGCTTTCTTTATTTTTTTTTCCCATCAGAAATTACTTAATATCACCAAAATGCCCCTAGGATTTACACACACAAAGCAAGTCCTCCGCTGCTGTTCCCTGGCAGGGTTATGTGTTTCAGTAATTGATGTTTGCACAGAACCTCAGCTCTTTGAGGATGTGGCTCCTTTGAGGCATCTCTCAGCACCACAGAAACATGGCCTCAGATATTTAGACACCACAGGAAACCTCAAAGCAGCCAAAACCCAATTGCAGGGGCTGTGGGCTGGCTGGGGGATGAGGCTTGGTACCCCTGCTCTTGCAGGAGCACCACCAAGCTGTTGGCAAGTTCATGACACTTGTGTTTCCAGACAAGGCAGGCCAAAGGAGCTCGTGGCTCCCACCCACACATCTCTCTGGGCTGCTCTCTCGACAACCTTAAGTGCTTCCCGATGGCATGGGACTCCTTAACACAGCATTCTGCCCAAAAAATACCTCAGCCAGACCCAGGCACCAATGTGTCTTCCTGAGTAGGTCAGCAGGTAGAGAGGCTGCATCTTTTCCCAGGCTTGGAAAGCATCCTGCACCTCTCATGTGCTGTGTCGGCAGGAAGGAGCTTTGGGTCCTGGATGGCCGTAGGAAAATGCTGCCGGAAAGCAGTCGAGCTCCTGCAGAGGAAGGCATTGTGGTGGCTTCACCATTTTGACCACCAGATCGGGCTGGCAGAAAGCAACAGAGGCAGCGCCAGGTGAGGCTCGTGGGCCAGCTGCCTTTGCAGGCTGCTGGCTGGAGGAGCTCTCTGAAAGGCACAGTATTTCACTAGCTATTTTGCATGGAGAATTGCCGATCAAAGATATCCCCACTGTGTACTCCAGAGCAATAAAAATAAAAAAAACCCACAAGAAGAATTCTTTAGGCGGGTAATGGGCATTTTATTCCTTTTTATGACACTAAACATAGGCAGCTGGCATAATTACACCACAATAAAGGCATAATGTGCACCTAGCAGAACAAACTCATACTTTTGATAATTAGGCAGAGCAAACACAGTCTGGTATTCAGTCACATGGCTTTACTGTCTCCTGGATCTGTCAGAGCCCCTATCCCCACAGCACATCAGCCCCATTCTTACAACTGGATTTAGCTGGGCCCTATAGGGAAGGCTGAGCAAAGAATGTGTCGCTGGAACTCTCCTGCATCAAGAGGAATGACCATGTACCTCCACAGCTTAGAGCAGACAGTCCATATGCAGCTCCTGGGAGGTAGCTGGAAACTGTGTGTAGCAGAGCTACCAATACAGGATCAGTCACCTCCTGATTGGCACGGACTGTCCCCACAGGGGGAGGAATGGTGCAGCAGAACCAGCTCCATACGGGCAAAACATATGTGGTACAATGGCAAAGGGAGGCCCAAAACACAGGGGAGACTCAGAGCTGTTTCTGGTTTGGCAGCTCTGCCAAGGCCAGCTCCAGTGTCTGGAAGGGCTGAGTAGAGGTCTGGGGACACCCCTCCACTGCAGTGGCCAAACACAGTTGGTGCCAAAAGGCAAGAACAGAATGACATGTCCCAGGGAGGCTGAAAGACCCTCACCTACAGAAATAAAGGCTCAGTTTGGACCTGCTGGAGGCTAGCAATTAGCTCTTTGAAAGTTTTGTGCTACCCTTAGTCCTGGTAGACCTGCCTTCTCCAAAACACACTGCCAGGCAAGAAGCACACTCCTCTGGCAGCTGCAGTGTCCATGCAGGACAGCTCTTCCCTGAGTGCGGAGCACAGCCAAGGCAGAGATCCCAAATAATCTCTCAAATATTAACAGCATCAATCAGGGCCAGGCTGACAGAGGTTACCACACTGGGAGAACACAGAGAACAGGCTTTCCTGAAACTGGCAGAAAACCATACACTAAATATCTACAGTTTGTTTAAAAACACATCTGCAGGATGCATGCAGGAGGAGCACTGGCAGAACAGTACACTGAGGTTTCATCTCCACATCACTAAAACCATTGAGGATGTCAACCAATGCTAGGAGGAGAGACAACAGCTCAACTACACTTCATCCTGCATGGCTTAATGTAAGTCATTTACTTTAAGGTATTTTGAGTGCAGTGTTGAAATGCTGGTGTCCTGGCTCAAAGAAAGGTGAGGTGGATGGAGCTGATCCATCAGCCATGAGTGAGACCTACATTTTCAGCTGCGGACAGGATGTCCAGGAAAATATCAAACAACATGATTATGAGCTTTTGCAACACAACATTGAACACAAGGAAGGGAAGGTGGATGTTTGTCAGTAAATAAAAGCATCTTGCCCCACCACACCTACAGACACCCAGAAGGGACTGCTGATAGCTTGATGGGTACTGAGCAAGCTTGGGAATGGCCATTTGTTCAGGAGCTTTGATGTCCTATAAGGATGGCAGCAAGACTCATGTCAGAGCACCCAAGGAGAAGATGGTACTGGTCTGTAGGAGACAGCGCCCAGGCAACTGGGAAAGCCAGTCACTGTGAGAAAGACCCTAGCTGGGCTCATGCTTCAGAGTGATGAGAGTTGCCCTCCCCAGCAGGCCACAAAATAAGAGAAGTTTATGCTCAGATAAGGACAAAAGATGGGTTATTTTCTAAACAAAAGCAGATCATATCTGTAGACTTTTCAGCCAGTTCTTAGAAAAGTCACTTTGACAGATTCAATCCTTGGGCTGCAGGCAGAGTTCAAGCACAGAAACCTACAAGTGGAAAGAGCAAAACCCAGGATGAAGCCAGAAGTGCTATGCCAGCATGGGGGAAGGGTGACAGGAGACTTTTAATCCTAACTCTGAAATCAACTTGCTTAGTAGCCTTGGGGTTCTGAGTGATTTAATTAATTAATTTAATGAGTGTGAAGAACTGCAAGTTATTAATATACAAATTCCACTACTGTATTTCCCATCTTGCTGCTCACCATCTCTGGCCGCTTTATACCAAGCCCACAAAAAGCCAAAGCCAAGCCCTGGTACGCTTCTGTGCAATGGGGCAGTGGCTGCACACCCACACTTTCCCAGCAAAGACACCAGTAGCAAAGTCCCAATCCTTTCAGTAGGACAGTGCATCACACATGGCACAGGGCACCAGGAACATCTCATATAAAAAAACCAACGTTCTGTTCTTCCCACTTACAGGTAAGCCAATGACTATCATAAACCAGCCTGCTGTTGCTGGTGGTGATGGCAAGCAGTCACCCTCCCTTTTGTAGCTATGCTGGCTTGGTAGGACTGTGAGGACCCAAGCAGTTAGTGTTTTAATCCCCAAGGCTAGAATCTGATAGCCCATCATGCCTTCCCAGAGAACTGCAAAAGCTTATTTTCATGCTCCTATATGGAGCTCTTGTCTTTCAAATAAATGCTGAGAAAACCAGCTCCTTTCCCCGGCACTAGGCAGCCGTGTTGGTACTCAAGTAAAGCTCTAGATGAAGGGCTGAGATGCTGGGATGCTCTGTCCCTTGCCTTTCCCATGGGACTCTAGGAAAGGCCATTTTTCATACATTTGTGCCTTCAACTCCCAGCTCCTCCTGGCTTGGATACAGCACACGTCGCAGGATTATTGTAAAACATGCCCTCCCTCTGATCCCTTCTCCTCCAGCCTTGCTCTGGTATTCACTACATGGAGCTTTGTCAGGCCTGGGGTTGGCTTCCCTCCCACAGGGCACAAAGAAGGTTCCAGCCCTTCTGGTGGACCTCAGTACTCAAGACATGGGGAAATGCAGGATGCTCCATAGCTCCACATAAACAGGCAGGTGAGACTGGAGGGCCCAGCTTCTGCCAACAGCACCAGCGCCCTGTAGGCACAGCTGCAGTCCTGTGTGCAGGTGAAATGCCAGAACTGTGCCAGACTGACATCCAGCTCACAAAGGCCTAATTCTGACCATTCTTGTGGTTCCTCTGCCTTGCTCCTGGCCTGCTATGCTAAGGGCACCAAGTCTGGGTGCAAGCTCTTTCTAAAACTTTTGTCTTTGGCACCTACAGCACACACCCCCATAAAGAGGCAGGACCAGGAATGTCAGCACAGCTCCTTCCTCAACCTGGAAGCAGTGACCAAACCCATGGAACAAAGGTCTGAGCAGGATGTTTAACCTCAGCAGCAGCACACACACAGCCAGATGGAAACCAGGAGGCTCCTCGGTGCAGGGGACAGATGTTCAAATCCCCCAGCACGGGGAATGCAGGCACAGTGAGGTGCAGCCAAGCAATATGGCACTCAGCAGGAAGAGCAGCACGCAAGGTCTGAACAGCTGCCTTTCTGCCTTTTGCCTGCACTAAAACAATGTGCATAGAAAGAATCACAAATGCCAACCTGCCTCCAACCACTTGCATAGACAAGGATGCTTTCAGTAAAGTGACCACTGCAGTGTGCTCAGCAAACCGCTGTTTAGAATTTCACCTAAAAGGCTAATCTTTTGCCCTGGTTAAAAAAAACTCAAAGGCAACAAATTCTCCTCTCTGCTTTGTCCAGTAGCTGCAGGCTACATGGGGCCAAGGAACATAATTGTGCTCCTCAGTTTCTCTTGAATCAATACCTTCTGACCTTACCTGAGAGCCTTCTGTATCACGTGTGGCTACAGGAGACCCTGGTTCTTACTTGAAGCCCAAAGGCACTGCCAAATAATAAAGTGCCTTGAGATTTTCCCCGTTCAAACATCTGGGATTTGGGCAGACAGCATCAGGAGGGGAGTGGAGACTGTACATGGCACCCAAGGGAAATACCCCTTTTTCCCCTGCTCATGTACTCTTGAGTTTCAGTGATGTGTCCAAGGAATGCAGACAGCCCGTGTCCCAATGCAAGGGCAAAGGAAGTAGTGTCACAGCACACAGGGCAAGCAGGAGGGGAGAAGTGATGACTTGCTGTCTGCTTCAAGGCAGGACCAGCTCTACCCAAACCATCCCCACCACATTCTTCTGAACTCACAAGAGCTATAGGCCCTCTATTCCTGCTCTTACCCATGGAGAGTGCTTACTGATCTTCTTGCAGCAAGTGAGGATGTGACTGAGAACCATACACCACAACCAGTCAGAAACTGACCACTTTCATTCCTCCAAAATGATTTCTGCTTAGTCTTCTCCAAGCTGAATATCCCAGATCACAGGAGCAATTAGGTTGAAACAGACCTCTGAGATCATGGAGTCTAACCTATGACCTAACACTACCTTGTCAACCAGACCATGGCACTGAGTGCCACATCCGTCTTTCCTCAAACACCTCCAGGCACAGTGACCCACCACCTCCCTGGGCAGCCCATTCCAGTATCTAATCATCCTTTCTGTGAAGAAATTGTTCCTAATGTCCAACTTAAACGTCCCCTGGCACAGCTGGAGGCTTTGTCCTCTAAATCCCACAATCTTCCTCTGGAGGTCGTCTTCCAGTTCTCTGACCCTTCTGTTCTTCTCTGGGTATTTCCACCGGTGCCAGGTCCTCCCCGAATGCCGTATGTGAAACTCATTTGTGTCAAAAGCTACGACCAGGCTGCAAAACATCCTGCCTAGGAAAAGAGGTGAACTTTAACATGCAACTAGCACATTTTAGTATGTATTAGCAAAACAGAACGTAGGAGAACCCCTGATGTTAAAGAAGTTAACCTGTGAGATGCCATGAGAAAACATGCAGCATAGCTACGAGAAGAACAGAAAGATGGAATGAAGTTCCAGGAAGAGCTTGTTGTTAATAGGACCAAAATACTCAGGTGTCCCCTTTACTCTGGAGTAACTCTAAGTGGCTTCCATATTACTTACGTTAATCCTCAGAGGATCATATCTTTCCTGTCTCTCTGAACAATTTGTACTGACACAAGTTCCACAGAAAATTGCTGCTGTGTTTTGATGATGTACTTTACAAAAAACCCCAAAACCAAAGGAGAGGGAAACACAAAATAATTTGATTTAGGCAAAAATGGACACTATTTTTGCCCTCCTGAGATGGGCATGTATGTTATCGTTCAAGTCATCTAAAACCAGTGAAGCCTCCAAGGCTGCATCTAGAGCCCCTCTCAGCTGTAGCAAGACCAGCTCCTGAGACTGCAAGGAAAGGAAATGAAATGTGAGGCTGGGATCATTAAGTTGAAACTATAAGCTCGTGCCACTGAGCCAAAGCCTGTTATATTGACATGGGTTTGTGTCACCCAGCAGCAGACATCATTCTCCATCTCTGCCTGCTCAGTTCCCTTCCTCCCAGGACAGCTGGCAGCACGGTCATCCACAATGTTTTGCAAAATCCAGCTGCAGAAAGCTCCCAACACCTTGCCCAGCAGGTTAAGTTATAGGACTGAGCTACTGCAGAGTGGAGAGTATCCTGCTGACTACTCCATCACATTTGGAAGCTGCTGGCAAAGCACAAAGTGCCACTTGTAGAGGAGTAAATAGAAAAAAAACCTCAAGTTCCCTTCCCTGGTACAGAGAGCCCAGAGGGAGGCGTTGTTTCTTAAAGCCTCCAATGTTTAAAAGTCACTGAATTTGTACCTCTGCTGTCACAGAAGATACTTCTATTCTGTGTCTCCAGTCACCAGCTTAGGCAGCAGCTCTGAGGGAGGGAGACAGCCTTGCCTTGCAGTGAGTCCCAGGCTGAGAATGTTAGGGGTAGAGCCCTGAACAACAACTACTGTCCATGTAGCCCACACGCTGTGCCTGTGCTTTCTTTATTTTATGTGAAAGCGGATGCCAAAATCAACCCTGATGATTACTCTGTATTACGTGAGCACTCTACCTTAGCATGTACTGCAAACCCACTACAACAACAACCCCTTGGTCCATCTGGTACAAGTTGTAGGAAAACTGAGACGCCAACCCATGCTGTACCTTCTTCTAATGAATCCAAGAAGACAAAAGGGAAAAGACTGGCAAGAAGTTCTAGAATCCCCTGCCTATTGGTTTTCCTTGGAAGTACATTTTTACTCAGCACTCCTTAGTAAGTAAGAAAGGAAGGACAGGTTGCTCTACAAAAGGACAGAAAGGGCTGCTCCTTTAAGGCCTCTCCTGGATGCCCTTTCCCGTTGAGATGACTATCCTCAACTCCCTCCTCATCTCCCTCCCTTTGATTTAAGAGTTCCTCTCCTGGCCCTGACAGTAAGGTATTTCTGTCCCACAGATTATAACTCACTCTGGGCTATTATTCAACTCCCAAGCCCTGGCCCTGCTGCATTTAGTCCAAACATAATATCCTTCATGCATATATTATCTGTCTCCCTATTATCTGGAATCATTTCGGAATTAAATTTCAGTCCCGCAATATTGGCTTGAAGAGCGGCTCGCTTTATGGGCTAGTCAAAGGTTAGAATACCAATCAAAATAACACTGCCGATGCAGAGAGACATTTTAATATTCCAAAACCCGGTAATTGTAAAAGGACATAATATTTTTTCCCTGATTACCCCAAAGGCAACACATGTTAACAAGGCGAGGGAGAGAGTGAAAGAAATTTCAGAGTTCAGACAGCTGCACGACAGATTTAAAGGAGAAGTCGTGGATGGCTGCTGTGCTCCAGCCCTGGAGCAGGAGGGCTCCTCTGCCTCTGCCAGAGGTGTCACGTTCCCTGGGATGCTTGCCCCTCCATTCCCAGCTCTGTGTTGTTCTTGCTGTCTGTGCTCCCCATGCCAGGAGCCCTCGAGAGTGCTCTCACTGCAAGGGAACAGAGCAGCCAGAGGTGTGTGAGACGGACAGGCAAAGATCATCACGGTGGAAGAAACAGCCACGATCGGCTGGCCTGACCTGCACAGGCCACAGCACTGCCCCAAATTCCTGTCTGAACCACAGCTGATGTTTTTAGGAAAAAAGCCTTCCCTCCTGATCTGGATAATCCACCACAGCCCACGGTAAGTCATTCCAACAGTTAATTACCCCACACTGTAAAGATCTGCACCTGAATTACCTTGCTTTGGCTTCCAGGAACTGCAACAGCTTATGCTTTTCTCTGCTTCTGTGAAGGAACCTCTTGTCCCATCTCTGCTGTCCCTTTAGATACTTGGCAACTACAGCCCTTACCCTTGTCTGATACCCTAAATGGCTCCCAGGGTTGTTACTGCATGGCGACTGCTCCTCTGGTCTTGCAGTTGCCATCCACTCTTCAAGTTTCCAGAATTCTTTCTGATGCAGATGGGATCCAACATCCCATACTGTTCAAACCAGACCCAAAAAAAGAAATGATCCAGCCCCTCTGCTCCTCCTCACCACTGCCTGTTTATAAATCCAACAGCAGCCACCTTCTGGATGTAGTAGCTGCACATATTATCGAAAATGATTTTTATGTTTTCTTTCAGGGCATTGACAAAAGTGTTAAATACAAGAGGTCTGAGAAATAGATCCCTGTGGGACCCCACTAGGAAGACATGCACTCCATGATGATTATCCATTTACAATTAAATGCTAGGAGCTGTCAGTTTGCTCTTTCTTAATCAATGTAATGTGTGCCATGTTGATTTTGTATCACTCTTGTTTCTTAATCAAAATGTCATAAGGTACCAAGTCAAATGTCTTCCAGAAGTATATTACATTGACATGGTTACCTTTATCAACCAAACATGTATTCTCATAAAAAAAATATCAAGTTAGTTTGAAAAAGATCTAGTTTCCATAAATCCACATTGATTGGCATTATATTACCCTCTTTTCATTCTTTATTAATCAACTATGATATCTGGCTTTTCATTACTTTGCCCAGAATTAATGTCAAGATGATAGGGCTATAATTACTTCTTCGGTCATCCCATTTGCCCTTCTAAATTACTGGTACAACATTAGCTTTCTTCCAGTCCTCTAGAACTTCCCCCATGTTCAAAGACTTATTAATAGTCCAGGGCATCTCAGCCAGCTCTTTAAAACTTCTGTAAAACAGCTATGCAAAATGCCAGCCAATTCACCACTTGACTTCACCAGAAATTTGTGTTGTAACAGCAAACCTCTTGCTCAGCAATATGGCAACCTCTGCCTTTCTGTAAATACAGAGCAAAGTATTTATTAAACACGGTCATTTTGCTGTTATAAGCAATTGCTTCCATTTCTTTCCAGCTATGAACCAATGCCTTCCACAGATGCTTTCCTTTCCTCATCTCTGTCAAAGAGATACCCTTACTTCCCTAGCCCTGGAGTCACACTTCTCCTTGTGTTTCCTTTCACAACCTCTCCCATTTCTACCCTCTGAGACCTTCTAAAGCCAAGAGCTTCAGCGATGGGATGAGGCACCAAGCCAAAACCCAGGTCCCACTGAAGGAAGGTTCGACAGGGTCTCAGAACAGGCTCCCACGCTGCAAACCAGCAAAGCCCTGGGCACAGCTCTTCGCAGTTAGGAGGCAACATTTATTCATGTGCTTGATGCTCTGGCCATGAAACACTTTGCCTGAGGAGTCCTCCTCGGGCATTTCTAACCTTACCAGGCATTTTATATTCCCTGCAGCCAGTAACTCAATAAACAGGAAATTGATAACAATCACTTTAAGTCCTCAAGAAGTTAGACCTCACAAAAGCAACTTCCAAATATATGGGTTAACACATAAACCATTTCTCACCCATTTCAATGATCTTCATCCAGAGCACTCAAGACACTTGAGCACCAAGTGCCTGAGAAGTACTCAGAGCCCCTCCTCCCACTCCAAAGGCAGAAGGAATTGTTAATTCAGAGGAGAGACAGAAAGCTGTTAGCAAATCTTTGTTTGTTTAAGATGTGTTTATTTCTAGTAGCCAAATATTAACAAAAACATCCTATTACAAGCTTCCTCTGACAGATTTCACAATGCAAGTAGGTGACCTTAAAACATTTGTGAATGTGTATTAACAGTTTACTTCCAAACAGGAATATCTACAGATCAATAAAGGCTGACCCTGGAAAAGGCCAGCTCTGTGCACAGCCACAGCACCACAGCATGGTCACGTTGTGCTCCCCAAGGCTCTGTCAACCCTGTTTCATCATGCCCAGGGAAGGAAAGTTGCATTCCTTCACACACATCATTCAGCTCTTGCCTTTCATAAAAACTCCCCTGAATTTCAGGGGGATGTCAAACTAAGACCACTTTTCTATCACTCCCAAAGCAGCCACTATTACTACATCTAAAGACATGCTGCACCCTCTGAACAGAAATCAAAGAAGTTCAAAGATGCCAGGATAGCTGTGTGGAGAAAGGGACAGCTCTGTGATGGATATGAAGATTGTCTTCTTTAAAAAAAATAAATAAAATATAATTTGAGAAACAAGGAATAAAACAAACCCTTAGTGGATACATAAAACACTCCTCTTATCTTTTAACTGCAAAATATCCAGAGAATAAATGGAAGATCAGGATAGTGTACACATGTTAAGAATAACTTCCACAAGCCAGTTCTAGAGTCACAGAGCCCACAAGTGCCTTTGTGCCAGCCCTCCAACAAGTTTTACTGTGCTGGAAAAGACAATTGAGCAAGAATATGACTGAGGTCTCACATCAAGAGTAACAACACCATGAAGAAGAACTAGAATCACCTGTTCTTTCACACATTGCAAGACCTAGGTCCAAGAAAATGATCTGACAATAGGTTTAAAAGAAACAAAGGGACCTGCATCTTCATACAATGTATGAGTAAACAGAGTATAATTGATGCATAATTAAATAGCAAAAGCCATTGCTGCAGGATGCTGTAAAAACTGAAGGCATGAGCAGATTCAGAAAAGGGTGTACAAGTTTCTGGTAGACAGGTGTGGTAAAAACAGTGGATGCTAGATACAGTGGTCCAGGGACAGCTCTCAGTTCTTGAGGAGACAGTTGCTGGGAATCAGAGAAAGCTGACTCAAGCCATGCTCTCCCTGTTACACCTGCGAGCATCAGCTCCTGGCCTCTGGCATAAAGATAATCTGGGTTACATATGTTTGCTGGCCATTTTCATACCCTCATCATCTTTCTAACATTCTTCTTGCACAAGCTCATTGTACGAAAATCTGTCTTCACTCCTCTTCTTCCACCTTCTTCCTCCTTTAAACCACTCTCCCTTCAGTGATATGCTCCCAGCTCAACGGTGCTGACAACTACTGCCTGCTGGGTTTCCCATTCCCAGGCTCTTGGACTCCCTGTGACTGCAGGCATTGTCTCCTCAGCCTAACACAGCACTGGTTCCAGCCCCAGGGGTGAGGATTCATCACAGGAACAACCATGCTGCTAACTCTAGTGGGACCTGGAAAACAAACCACAGAGGCTCCTGAAAGAGCAGAGTGAGCGCAAATGAGAGCTGATCCTTGTGTTAGAATATGCAGTAATGGATTTACCCAGGCTACCTGAGGATCCTCTCAAGGTAGTAGCTTGGTTGTAGCTTGCTAGCTGTAGCAGCTTTCCATTTTGCTTAAATCTTGAGCCATGGCCTCCTGCTTTCTGCACGTATTACCCCACTGGTGGCCCTCTCTCCTGACATGAAGCACTCTCTGGTATTTCCACCCTGAGCATCCAGCTCCAGTGATGTAGCTCAGGTTCTGCACCTCAGTCCTAACCCACGGGGCCTCTGCAGATCAACATGACAGGTGCCTAAGGAGAACTGGCAGATGGGATGGTGGCTCTCTATTGAGATGGTTAAGGGGGATATCTGAAATGTTGTAGCATTCAAAGAAAGCCTCCTCTGCTTTCTGCTCCCCTCCCACAAGGCTGAGCTAATCGAAGTGAAGAACATGATAAACTCTCTGCCCCGAGTCAGCTCTACACTGACAGTTCACTAGAGATAAAAGATCGCTCAGTGACATTAAAAATGTCAGCAAACACTGATCAGGCTTGATGGAAGGGATGCATTAGCAGGCTGGGGGGGCACAGGGCAAGGTAAAACTTCAGCAAAGATGGTCAAGTGCACAGGCAGCTTTCCCACCCCTCCATCTCCTCCACAGAAGGCTTTTTTACACATCCCAGGACACTGTGGCCACCATTGCAGCAGTCAGATGTGGAGCTCACCACCACCTGAATGGCCAGATCAATCCAACAAGGTTTGCCTGAGGCAAAGCAAGCGTGACAGCCACTGGAGGCAATTCCTGTCTCCAGCTTGCTAGAGAGGCAGGTCTTGGAAATTGTGAAAGCTGCCTGCAGGCACAAAGGTCTCACCTCAACTGCTCCTGAAGCACAGCAGTGAAAAGGGAAGTTTACTGGCAAATGAACTCTGGGAAAGATTCTCTCACCGCTGCAGGAAGAAGATCTGATGAGCTCTGGAGTATCCCATGCTCTGGCAGAGGGAGTCCAGAAAAGGACTGTTCTTAAAATTATACAAAACAGAGACAAGGAGGACCTGAAGCTATGTGTGCATAAGCAAAGGAATCTGGAATGTATTTTGTTGCTACTGCAATACACACAGGTGCACAAACTTGTCTGTGTGTAATCCTAGTTCAGCATTGCCTGATAGTTGCAGCAGGAGCTCCCTAATTCAGAAAGGTCCTGTTGTATCTCAGTGGTCTCCCACTGTCCTCAGTGCTCATAAGCAAAGATTCAAAGAAGATACAGCAGGTGCAGGTGGGGCCATCCTTCAGGAAACTGCTCTCTGTCATACGTGCCTGTTTCTTGAGATTGGAAACATTCAAGTCTCTGCATTATCCATGACCTAGAAATCATCAGTTTCACTCTGCAAGCCCCACCCACCCTCCAACACCTTCACTTACTTCATGGATCAGGTCAGAGGCAGACTCAGCCTAGGAGGTATTTCTAAGTCAGGAATGTGCTAGAGGGAGGGGAAAAAGGGCTATCTGAGCTATGCAGGGAAGAGTGGGGGGGGCTAGTTACCTGTCCACTCTTACCTGTCTCACACTGGGAACTCATTCAATAGAGACTGAGTCTGCACTGGGTCCATCTGCTTGGACAGAACTGGTTATCTAGGCTGGAAATTCTCTCTAGGGAAAACACACAGTTGCCCCACAAGCACCTGAAAGCAGTGCATGACAGAAAGATCACCGCCCCAGGGTAAGAGCGAGTCCCAGGAGAAGTAGCTCTTAGCCACAAGACAGGAGAGGTCCCTGCTCTCCTCTGTAACATGGGTCTCTTCCCAGAGGGACGCAGGGTCCCTGGAACCATTCCGTGTTCAGAGGGTGTCAGGTATTAAAGTGTCAGAAAAACTTGTTTGTTTTTAAGGGACTAGAGGGGTTGGGAGAAGATCAACATTTCTCTCTCACATTCCCTTTCCTGCAGAATCTGAAGGAGGCTGAGGCTTTACTTTCCATGTAACACATCTGCAGAGGAGGACAACCCAACCCACGTGCCCCCATCCTACATGCTCAGCATGTGACCCTTTCAGGGAGCTGGATGGGGGAACATTTCACTGTAACAACTTCCCTCCTGCTCCTGCCTTCAGCTCTGTGCTTCATGGATGCTTAGCAGCCCTCAGCTTAGTGTCACAGTATTTGCTGACATGCAATACATGAATGCTCACCTTGTGGAAGAGACAGTTGCCTGGATATCTACATAATGATGAATCTCAGCTCCTAACACACTAAATCCAGGAGCCTTGAACTATGGGAAAGTGCCATAAGTCATTCATCCTGAGGCCCAGAGGAGGAACATGGCTGGATCAACCTACTTCTTAGCAAACATCATAGTACACAGGGATTTTTTTTTTTTTTGTTTGAGTATTATTATTCTGCAGCCATCAACCTGCTGGTTATATAGCTGCTATCCATTCACCGGAAGTTTAGTGAACTTCAAATGGCGATCATTAATGGTCACTGAACTGCAGAATGCCCCAATGTGCTTTCAGATTTCATTTACCAAGGACCAGCAATCAGCCAAAAGATTTGCTCTGACAGCAGGGAAATACAAGACCCTTTGACAAGTTCAGCCAGGAATGTGCTGCCAGCATCCCTTGTTAAGTTCATGTTCTACCCTATTTGACGGAACAGATCATGCAAATTGTCCTTCTGCGGCCGCTCAGCCTGTCACTCATGCTTCCATTTAAAACAATAAATAAATAAAAGAACAAAAGAAAAGCCCACAAGAACAACGAGCTGTTTATAAGAAAATTCCACTTACTGAGACCCTTAATTACCAGGAAAAGGCACAGAAACCCAAATAAAGCACTAAATTGGATGGGGGAAGGGCATTTTACTCATCTAAAGGTTTCACCAGGAGGGCCACCCCAAATTCTTTTGTGCACAGACCGCAGCCTCCTCCCTCACCCTGCTCCTGCTTATAATCACACTTGTTCTTTTCTTCCCACTTTGGTTTGTGACTTAATGGCATCACCACGTTTTTCTGTGCAGATGAAGCAGCTGTGCCAGGAGCCCTTGTGGATGCACAGCATGCTGCTCCTTAACCACCCAGTGAAGGCATGGAGCAAAAGACAAGGCACCAGACAGTACTCAGTCCAAGGCATTTTGCTTAGCAAAGTGATCACTGATCTCTTAGGTGGATGTGCTGCTGAGACAGCTCCCTTTCCCCATGCCACAAAGAGAAATGCTGATTTTTATATTGGAGTATTTCCACATTTATTAACCAGAATTTCATCTGACAGGAACCATGCTCCTAGGAGCCTTATATGGCTGCAAAACAAAACAAAGTCAGCAGTACTGGCAACAACACAACCTTCACTGAAAATGGGTCTCACAGTGTCCCAATATTATACAGAGACATTGCACTGTGCCTGCCACAATGGGATTCTCCCCAGCTGCAGAACACATCCCATCAAGTACAGTAAGACTCTATTAGAGGAGATACAATAGGGAGCTGGAGGACTCGCTCAGCCCAGCTTCTGAGAAAATAACTCATTTCAATGCAAAACAGCAGTAGTTATTAGACACCTCCTTAAAGAGGAAAAGTGAAGGACAAGGGGAGGAGGGAGACAGGGAGACAGGGACCATGGCAGTTTGCACGGAAGTACCTTTTTCAGATTAATCCACTGTTTGAAGTAATCAGCAACTGGCAGCCCTAAGTACTGGCATTGTCCTGGTAACCTGTAAGAGAGAAGAGAGAGCAAGTTTGATTTAATCAGTGTCTTGACAACACAAACTCTGTTTTCTTAAGTGCATTTCGTTCAGAGATGGAAAAGACTCCTAAGTCTGCTGTAACATCATGCTGCACATCAGAAACACCATAGCTCTTGGCAAAAAAAAAAAAATCTCATGAGAGTACAGCTTGGCTTAAGACTTACATACATCCAGGCACATTCAGGCTGCTGAAACCTTTTAGACTAAACATTTTGAACAGTTGTGTACAAGTGCAGTACTCAGCTCTTCTCCACACTGGCTAACACACAAACACAACTGGAGTATCCAGGCTGTCCTTGGCTAAGCAAACCCATCACAAATCCCTGCAAAACCATCCTGCTCTGCCAGCAGCTAACAGGGCAGACAGAAGGACTGATAATTCACTTGTCATGCCCTGGTGCTTCTCCATTTGGCCTTTATGGTTAAAACATCAGAAGAGATATGAAGGAGGGAAGGAGTCACCAAAGCATTCAATTTTTGGATAGCAATGCTGTAGGGCTAAGAAAGCAGAGGCTGTTTTCCAAGCAGGTGCTTGGAAGAAGGGAGCAGACACAACTCTGAAGATATAAGGTGGGGCACGCTGTCTCACTACAGATGTGAGCACAGCAGCCAGAGCTGTGAGCACACATATTGATCCTCTCCCCTCCTACAGCAAGCCGATGGAACAGGGCTCAAAACAAAACAGCATCAGCAAGGGAGGCAGATTGCCTGAAGGGACAGCAGCACCTCAGGAAAGCTGCTTCTCTCACACTGTGCCCATCCCAGTGTGTTTGCAGGGGAGCAAGGATGTGCCCCTCAGCTGGGGAACACTGAGTCGCAAACTGTGTGGCTCCAGCCAAGCCTGTGCAGGGACATGAGTTATGTGAGTACTTCCTGGCCACTTTGATCTGATCAAGAGTAATTGATGGATCTTGTTCATTCACATACTGCTGAGCATGCCTGGGGCACTGGTCACAGGATCTTTAAGTGAAGCAAAGGAACATCCCAAATAAATATGTCAACTAAATAAATGACTAAATTAGCACTGTTTGTGCATGTTAAAAGTCACAACCCCAGAAATCAGCTTTTGCAAACAGAGGGGTGGGGAATCTCCCAACTTCCTCAGGCACATGTGGATTGTAGGAGGAGATTGTAGGGGAGGAGGAAGAGCTATAAGTCCAGCATCAGCTGCTCAAACATCCGAACACAGACTACCATGTTCAGGGCTCCTACTCTCCGAGGAGGAAAGAGTGAATAGTCCAGACTAGTCTTCAGACTCAAGACTGAAATACAGGAACAACCTCTGGTGAGAAGTGGATACAAGGTAAACAACCCAAGGTGCACCACCAGTATCCCAGGCAGTACCTGAGTGGTCAGCCCAGCTCCAAACCCTTTGGTGAACAGGGAAGCATCTCTCCAGACATTTCCCCAAGTAAAGAGATGAAGGAGCAACACAGATAATGCACTTGCAGATAATGTGAGACCCAGGGTGGTGTAGTACCACAGCAGCCTGGTCTTGATGACTCCTCCATTTCTATGCAAAGAAAAGGAAGGAAGCTGGGAAACATATCCAGAGGAATCTCCTGGGAATATGTGGCCAAAAGAGCCAGCACACACTGGGACCCAGCTGTGTACTACCTTTGCCCTGCTAAGGCTAAGAAGGTAACAGACTTCCTATGCCAAAGTCAAATGCCTGGTCATGAGAAGATGTACATGTGATGATTTAGGACTAATCATTTAAGTCATACAAACACATTTGAATGAGAATGTCCAGAGGAATCTCTTTGAAAGCAGGAAGGCTGTTAAAAGAATGAGCTTGCAAGGAGCAGGGCCACAGCAAGTTGCAGGGCAAGTTGTGCAAGTTGACAGCACAGTCCCATCCCCGGGCACAGCTCATCTGACACCATCATGCTAAAATAAAGCACCTGGATTCATTCCTCACAATTGCACACTGCCACACAAACAGGAGCCTGGTCCATGCATTTTACAGCTATTACACAGATGTCAATGACATCTCTTAGTCGAATAGACCTGACCAGCCCCAAGCAGCATGCTGAGAAAGATCTTTCTCCAGGAGAGCTGCTTTTGCCAGTGCCCAAATCAAGAAAGATCACAAGAAAAGGAAGCATCTAAAACAAACAACTGGTCTAAATATAGGCACTTGATTAGTTCAGCCTCTTTCAGTCTGCTCACATTTAGCTATAGAGGATGACAGAAGTTAGCAAAAGGTATGTTACAAAAAATTAGTTTCTCCTCCAAACCCAAGAGGCTTTCATTAATACAGGTCTCAGCCTAGCTCCAGTTAGAAGAAAAATTATCAATTTACCTAACATCTGGATAGGCCCCAGAAGAAGTGAGAGCAGCATTGCTCTTGTTAGCCACAGGAATTGACAGCAAACCACCCAGTGCAACGAATGACATCTAAAGCACTGCCATTCCTGTGGGACCAAAAGGCCCAACAAACTGGACAGTCTGGTTCTATTTTCACCCTGAGACTGATGGTAGTGTGCCCTGGGCACTGGACAGTGGGTCTTTAATTGGAGAAAATAAATGCTCCAAATAAATATGTCAACTAAATAAATGACGCATTTTTGCAAACAAGTAACAACCCCAGAAACTGCCTATGAAGCTGTGTGACCTCGGGACATTCCCCCTCCCCCTCCAAGCTTGTGCTCCCCTCATTTCTTGTCAGCAGCAGAGGGGCTTCAAGTTTTTCAAGCACCAGGAGACCAACACTCCTGTTATAACCTGGGTGGGCTGTCAGCAGCAAAACGTAAGTCTATCCCTGAGCTGGAAGATGCAGTCCTGGTGGCTCCAGGCCACTGGGGTCACATCCACTGAGCAAGGATTAGCAAAGGATTGCTATATGGGTCTGATCTAGTCTGAATATCCAGCACTCCTGGGAAAGGGAACCAGGGGCTTTCACTGCACAGAACCCAAGTTTCCTAGTAGCTATGGGGAGGAAAATACCCCTGCAAAATCTTTTCCCCAGCTCCAAGATTGTCACCCGCAGTGGTCCCCCCCCACTCTTCAGCCTGGTGACCAGGCAGGAGTTTCTCTATCATCTTTTCCAGGCTGAACTGAATAAGGCACATCTGTGGCTGTCCTGGGGAACAGAAGTTCCATGGCTTGTAAGGAAGTATGTCTATTTATGAGAGCCACCATTCACCTGAGTATTCATTTATTTGATAAATAAGCTTTTATACTCAGTACGGCTTCTTGTTCTTGCCAGACCCAAACTTGTTCACTGAGGGCAGCTTTTCTTTAGCAGAGAGCTTAGGATTTGGCCCTTCCTCAGGTAAGGGAGAAGAGAAATGATGGCACATTTTGCTGCATTCAACATCCCATGATCCTTCCAGTTTTTGAATGAGGTCTAACTGGCTTCCCAAACACTGAGGCTCTCATTCCTTGAGAAGGAAACTGGCTTTCAAAAACCACCCCATCAGCCAAACTGCATTCAATATAGAGAAACTTGAAAATGGCTGTGGGATTTTCCAGCCTCCAATGCAGCTCTGGTGCTCTGCCCTCCCAGAAGCAGAGATGGGAGCATATAACTTCTGCCAGCTCCCAAAATGCAGATCCCCTTTGGGCAGAAGAGCAAGTGACATCAGGTAGTATACTCTCCTCCATCAGCTAAGCAAGTCTAAGTCCATCTTAGACCATGGTCAGCAGTGGCAACTCTGTACCATTTTCAGAGACCTTTTACCACCCCAGGCTCAGATTTCCATCCAGCCCTGCTTCACCACCCTTCAGGGTAAATGGGGCCTGGAGATGAACGGGATGCAAATTGGAGGTGAGGTGACATAGCTACATTTCTGCTGTTGAAGCCAGCTCTCTCCAAGGCAGCAAGAAGCGCATAGCTCGGCAGTGATAAACGGCCTTGCTTTAGTTATCACTTTCCTTAAGTTAAGGAGAGCAGGCTAGTGATGGATGGGTTGGAATTCGGTTATCAGGGAAGGCTGTCAGCCAGAGTTGCCTATCTCCACACACATTTAGCAGGGCGTCATTATGCGATAGCATGGAGTTAAAATATGACCAAGGGTACTGAAAGAAAAAGAACAGGATTAAAAAAGAAAAAAAAAGGCAAATTGAGCAACAATAAAGGAGCATGAGGCAAGAACGTTATCATACTAGTGACACCTTTTATCTCAGTCTGGTTAGCTAAAGCAGGGCACAAATTGGTCCTTCCTCCACTATTGTATCCTCTTGTACAAACAGAGGCAGATAAAATGTGTCACCAGTGCGATAGCATATCAATTTAACCCTAATTATCCAGAGGGTCAAACGAAGAAATAGGGGTTTCTCATTTCAACAGGTCCCTCCATCTCTGCTCAGAGCCAACACATTAATATGGAAGGGGGAGGGGCAGCCATAATTGATTTCCGTCACTCAGGTAGTTCTGGCGTATAAAAAATTAATGTTTGATTCTCCCAACTAATCAGAGCTGGTTAATGTCCATCTGCTTCTGGGTTCAGGATGTCAGGAGACAAAGAAATTGGGCCACTTGCTACACACAGAGTGTATTGATATCAAGGCAGTTAAAAGAATAAGTTCCTCTATGGGAAGACAAAGGGACATTAAATCTTGGGGTTTACAGACCTCATCTTAACCTTCCAAAAAAATCCTTTCCCTGGAGACCGTGCATTGCAAGAGATGCAGAACATTTTAATTGTGTCCTGGTCAATACCTGTGCATTGGGCTGCAAAGGAGACCACTGGCAGGCTCCTGCCCTGGAAATCCTTCACTGAAGAAGGAAGCTGCTTGGATGCTGAAGCACACAACAGCACCATGGTGAAAGAGAGGAGCTGTCAAATCACCTCAGCTGGGCCCCTTCATTCAAACCAAGGCTGGTCAACACTCTGGACCACACAGCTCAGAGGTGCTGCTCTGTTTTGATGTAGAGTGCCATGTCTGCCTAGCGAAGAGGAAAGCTTAGGTGTCCTCTCCCAAGAGCGCAAGCTAGCAAGGGAATAACATCTATGCTAAGGCACCTGAACTGATTTAGCAGAGAAATGGCACCACAGCAGACAAAGCTGCATCTGTCTGCACTTAACCTGCAGTTACATGAGATGGGGCCAAGCTAGGAATTCAAAGCAGTTGAGGTAGATCCACTCTCTCCCAGAGGCAGCTGCAGGCTGCCGAAACCACAGTGCCAGACCAGGAGGCCTCTGTCAGGGTGATGCCACAGCACCCGCACACAGTAGAGTGGCCCAGGCACAAAGAATAGCCCAAGACACACCACAGCCTACAAAAACTGAAGCATGCTGACATACACCTCCACAAAAATCCCCAAACCCCAACTCTCTCATCCCAGTAATTCAGGTTAGACTGGGGCAACTTTCCTGTGTAACCGAAAGCTTTGGCATGGAGGCGCCTCCTCCTCAGTGCTGGAGTCACTTTGCCATTCAGTGCAAACAGGCTTCTGTCCAAGGTGAAGGACAAACCCCTGCCAGACCTCTGGCTCTCCACTCACACACTTCTCAGCCCCACAGACCAGCCAAGAGGCCAGAGGAGCCCACCTGCTCTTGCTTTCCACCAGATAAGCCCTTGCCAGGTGACTGCACGCCACTCTCACCAAGCACACACAGTGCCATCTCTCTCTGCCCCCCATCACTGCAGGACAAATCACACCTGCATGGCTGTACTTAAAATTCACAAGCAGTAGCTGTGGAAAGACAGTACATCTGGAGAGGGTCTGAAAAGCCCTCGGCTTTCACAGAAGCCCTGAGACAGGTCCCATCTCCCTCCCTCTTTGCTTTCCTTCCACCCTCTCAGTTCTCTCAACCACCCCCAGACTTGTCACAGTGCAACAAGCCTATGAGCCACACATCACCTTTAAATATCAGCATGCATGAAGCAGGGACATGAGAGCAGGAAAGTGGGAACAGAGAGAGCAAGCCTCCATCGCCTGTCAGGTAACACTAATGAATTTCAACACCAGCAGCCATTGCCTCAGACGGGCTGGTGAGAGGAGACAGAGTTACAGTGAGAAGCCTTTGCAGGAGCAGCCTGCCTTTTTTCAAAGCCCCCTCTGTTAATAAATGTCATTGTTGAGCAGGCTGCAGCAGTCCTCAAGCCAGGATGGTATGGGCTGGGGGAGAGACAGGCAACTGACAGCACTCAGGATGCCTGGGCAGCACAGCTTTTTCTTCTGCTTTCCCAGACAAGAGCCAGGAAAAGGAAGAAGACAGGTCATTGCTATTGTAATAAAGCTGTCTTCCATTAAGGCCCCAGTACCCAAACAACAAACCTCCACAAGGAGCCACAAGTGCTACCCCAACACCCTCCAGTCCTGTTCACTGGGATGGATGGAGGCTCCACAGCAACCAGTCCTGGAATGGGCAGAGGGATGCAGAGACATCCAGACACACTGCCTGCATTCCTGACAGCAGCAAAGGGTTACAGAGCAGTTGGTCCCTTTGCTAACACAAATGCATTCCCCAGGCAGCACAGGGAGAAGCATCCAGCACACAGGGCACCGTATGGCAACCGCACCGATGCACAACATGAAGGTCAATGCAAGTTTTCCTTACAAATGTCAACCTGTCATCTCTGGATATTAATGAGGGCTGACCAGCAGCTAAAATGCATCCATGCTCCATTAGTAATAAGAGAGACATGATGCAGGAGAAGAGCACACACCATGGCACTTGGAGGCACCAGTGGGTCTGCAGGGCCCGAGGAGGTGTGGTGATGCACGACATAACTTAGGCCACTCCAGATGCCCAGGAAGGAAAGCAGTTGCCACACAAACCCCTTCACTGGAGTGTGCATTCTTTGCCCATCAATCTTTAATTGGATTAGTGTAATGAGGCCAAAAACACAGGCTAAGCAGCAAGGCTAATACCTGGCACTTTCAGATCTTCTTTCTTTTTCTGTAATGCCACTTCTGGACAGAGCTGCGTTCTCTCTCTACCAGACAAATTCCTGCCTAGGAAGCCTAAAAGGCAAGCTGCAAGCCTTAACACTCTGGACTCATAGCAGCATTGGCTGAAATATCTGAACACCCATCATATGCTAACAGTGTGATCCCTATTCTCTAAATTTTTGCTGGGTACTAAGAAATTTGAGAGAACCTCAAGACCCTTGCTTTCCAAGCTGCTAGCCAGTGAATGGAAAAGGGTGCTAGCCTTTTGCAGCCAGAGCAATGTATACACTAGGGACATAATTCTGCCACAAAAAGCACATAGGGCAAGTGGCTTGTCGTGACTGGTGCGTCCTGCAAAGCACTGTGTGCCTTCCACTGCCATCAACCTTAATGAAACATGAAGGCATTTAACACCAAGTGAGATCTGGTCCTTTTATGGGTATCTGTCTGTGCATCAGCAAGATGCTGGCAGAGATGCTATCTCAACATTAAAAGCAAGGCTGTAACACAGCAGGTATTCAGCCTCCAACAGAAGATGTTCATCAACAATTGCACACACATGATGCTCCAATAAATCTATGTGCTATTTCTTAACAGCTTCTCTTAAAAAGATTCATAGCTCTATTTACTGGGCCTGATTCTGCTGCTAGGCATGTGGGAGTAAATCTAGAGTAACTCTATCTGGAGTTTGTAAACAGCCAGCGATAGGATCAGAACTGAGCTTCTCGATTTTTAAATAAGTAGTTAATCACCATAACTAGCTCAGGAAACCAGAGTTTGCTTGCTCCATGGTTCAGCTGGGATTAGAAGCGCAGCAGGTGGAAGATTTGCATTACTCCAGACTGGTGGAGGGGTAGAGCAAATGCTCTCACCATCCCTTCCAGATATGGAGAACAACTAGGTGGACTTTCCCTTTGACATCAGAAATGCATGACACTGCTCCCAAGAAAAGAGAAATTCCAAAGTCTCCAAGGCTGAGGTCACCTCCCCAGCCTTGGGAACCTGACCCTATGAAAAACCCCTACAAACAGATTGTTACACATAAACTTGGTGTAAGAGTCTGTCTGCTTACTAAAAATGTTATTATACAGCATCTTATGAAGAGGAGTGTACAAAATTGAGTACTGTGTTCTCAGTGAAAGCCATGCATCACGACCACAGGCTGGAGCAGGTGAATGTCCAATTTGTCATCAGGAAAAGCTCTTCACCATGCAGGTAATAAAGCACTAGAACAGATTGGTGGCAAAATCTCCTCCCCTGGAGACATTCAAACTCATCTGGAGAAGACCCAGAGCGATCCAATCTAAGTTTGAAGTTAGCTCTGTTTTGTACAGGTGGTTGAATTAGAGATCTCAATTTAAATTATTCTGTGAATCATGCTCCAGCAGAGCCTGATTACACAGAGCATGTGTCCTTTCTCTGTCTATACGGTCTCTTAATAAGTCTTTCATACAGACACTAATTTAGTAATGGCCTGGTTCTCTGCATACTAGATGCTTTAAGAGGGAGCATTCAGACTCCTGCTGCAGAGCACTGTAATTATGCACTGAGTAAGGGAATATATCTGATGAAATGGATGTACCCACAACACATCGTGTCTAAGCCCCCTCAAAACCAAAACATGCACAAAAACTAAGCTAAAATTAAATATGATTCTCCTCCCACTGTACAAATCCCCCTGCAGAAGTATTTCTCCCCAGGAAACCTGAACACGCAAGACCTAGAGCCAAGGTGCTCCTCTAAACGAAGAAGATATGTCCTGTCCCAGACTTTCCTCAGATCTGCTCTCTGACAGGCAGGAGGAAAACCTGCCTCTTCCAAGCCTTGCCTGTCTGGACCATTTAGCATATAAACTCTTCAGGACAAGGGCTTCTCTGCTATGAGTCATAAACTGTTTAGTGCCTAATGGTAAAGCCTATAGACGCTTAACGTAATACAATCATGTCACTTAAAGGCCATTAGTCTCCAGTCTAAACAGCACTTTCCCAGTCACAGAGGGGACCTGCCAACCCAAGAAGGCAGGATAAAGGGACGCGGGTGGTCACTCAGGTCACTGGACTTGCAGACACCTGATGTGAAGCCCCAAGTAGGACAGAGTCTGGCCAGAAGGCATGGGGGAAAGCCATGGCAGCTCTAGCAATCAACAGTTTTGTCTTTTGGGCTTCCTTAAACCACTCGAATCAGCTGAAAACCGCTGTCTGCCAGGTCTGCCTCCACCCTCAGCCATGGTTGTACCACTTGCAAGGGGAAGAGCCCCTCATCCACAGAGGGAGTCTCCAGCCTTCTGCATCATCTCTCCTTCTACTTACTGAAGCAAACCATTTATCTACAAGAAAATATGCCATTCTATTTTGTGACCCTGTTTGAACCTCTCTTTTCTCCTGGCATCATCTCTGTCTTCCTCTGGCACCACATCACCCCATTTTACTCTCTCAACTGACTTCTGAGATTGCTTTTTCTTCCCACTCTCCACTAAAGGGAAGAGAGAAATCCTAAAAGGAGGCAGTGGGATGGGGAAAACTGCCTTCCTGTGCCCTATGATGACACACAATCCAAAACTGCATGCACAGCAGCTTCATGGGCTCTCATACTGTCAGCACTGGGGAGACTGGCATGTTGGGTAGCAGGGTTTGAGCACGGGTTTCTGTGCAAATTACACATGCACAGGGGAAAACAAGTTTTCCTTGTGGGGAAGAGACTGCTCCCACCTCCAAGCATGAGCTGCCATTAGTATTTGCTTCGCCGGAGAGAAGGAGCAGTGAATCCTCCAGAGCAAAGGACAAGTGCAGCAATTAGGATGCAGGGGCTGCGGGAGCTGTTTAACAGCACGACCCAGAGGTCAGTGCTGCCGACTCCCAGCCCTGCATAAATATTGTATGAGTTGGGGAGAGGGGCTGTTACAGCCACCCTCAGCGCCAGCCCTCCCCCATCCATCGCCACTCTGCATCCGGCTAGATACGCCAGCAACATTATTTACAGATGTGACAGTCAGGAAAATCACTTTAGTAACTAAGGGAATGGGAATGAAGGCTGCACAGCAGACCAGGCGCCTGGGAGCAGGCTCCCATCTGCACTTTCTGCCTCCCCTTACAGCCCTGCCAAACAGCACGGCCTGATCTCAAACTGGTGCATGACATACCACCAGGAACAAGGAGAGGAGGGGAGGGGAGGCTGTGAGCTCCTTCTCAAAGCTTGCCCAGGGGTTTGATTATCAATGCTGCTGAAGGACACTTCAGCTAGCAGCTGCCTTCCAGTTTCCTATCAGTATCTCTGCTAGACCCGCCCTTTGGAGGGAGTTTTATATCAATGTAACGAGAGGCTTTAGAGGGAGCTTCCCTCAGACTCTGTGCAGACCCGCAGAAGGGTCCCCACTCCAATACAGCCACAGGGGCTCATCCCTGCAGAAACTCCCCCAGCTGCTCCATTTGGTACCAGCCACCTTCCTCACAGGTGACCTGTTCACTCCTTATTCCCTGAAGGATTGTTTTCACCTGCAGCTTCAGTCACACTGATTGGCACCCTCTGCTGTATCCTGGAACATCCTCATTCTTCTGCCCACTTTTTTTGCTGGACATTCCAGGTAACTGCACATTTGCTGTGATGCTCTGCACAAACACAAACCTATCTCAGATTCACTGAGACATGGCTCCTGAGGACAAGGACATGGGCCATTCTCCAGCTGTACCAGCAGCTCATGAATTCCGAGGGGCATGTTGCTACTAAACATTACTGCCCAGGGCAACACATGAGAGCTGCAAGATGGAAAACACAGCTTGGATGTGCTTCTGTCCATGATACCTCTCCAGAACTTTTTTCATTGTTCCGTGTCTGGTTGCTGAATCCAGGGAAGGCAGAAGCCCTGTCTTACCATTAGCAGCTTTTCTAAACTCACTGTGCAATTAATGGGCTTAATTATTGATGGCAAAGGCAGGGAAGGGAGGAAAGAAAGAGCCAATGAGGAAGGAATGATGTGGGGGTGGCAGGCGCCAAAGGTCTCCAAAGATCTTCCCTCAGCCTAGAGCAGAGAAAGAGCCCCTAGCCGCTCTGCTGCTCCCACGGCCCTGCTCTAATGCTCCCTGACATGCCTCTGAAGACAGCGAGCTGTTTGCAGTCACCACCGTGATTTGTTAGTAATTATTTTCACGGTGTCACATTGCTGTCACTCTCTTAACAAAGAGACAGGCAGCCCGAGGCTGCCTGCAAGAAAGAACCAACAGAGAAAAGGAATTGTCAGGCACCCAGGGATCCTCTTTGCTTCCTGGGTTTCACAACCAGAGTCCTTACAGCTTCTGAAGCAACTTCTGAGAAGTGGCAAGTCAGAATCATCTCCCATCCTGGTCACAAGAGGAGGAATTAATTACTTAGCCCCTTCTCAATTTCACCTTACCTGTAAATCCAGTGCAAGACCCAGGTACTTAGAGCCCCTTAAGCCAGCAATTTGCTTCAGGCCCGCAGCAAACGCAAAACAACTTTGGCAACTGATGACTTTTAGTGCTCTCCTTGCAAGTCCAAATTTCTTTTCATGTGGTCTTGCCATTAGAACGTGCTTCCCAAACACAGCAATCCTGATGACAAACCCCTGCCTAAGTCTATCACCCTCACACATTAACCCTCCAGACTGTTCACATGTGCTTTTCCTACACCAGACTCATTAATTCCAACACACTGCTGTGCTCCGCATGGCAGTAACATTTCACTTGGCATTTCACAATGCCAGGGGACCTCAGCAGCTTCCTCACACCTGAAATACACAGTCTAATGACTTGCTGCCTCTGTTTTCTCATACACAGCACAGTGACTTGACAAAGAACTTCCCTGCTTGAACCACATCCAGTCCATCCATCCATCCAACCTTTGGCTGACCTGTCAGTCAGTCCAAGTTAATCACTCCTTTCCCAGTAAACATGGTGCTTGCTTGGGCCCCCAAGGAATGGAGGCTACTTTGGCACCTGAAGTGTCACACGAAATAAGGATATAGAGATGAAAGACTGAGACACCCGGCCAGACAACCTTTAAAGCACTCTTGAGCTCTGTGAAGAAATAAAGTGGACTTCCTCCAGAGCAATTCCATGTCTGAACTACTCCCAGTGTAAGTGTTCTTCTCGTGCCTGCTTCCTAATGGTGCACAAGGTTCAGTCTCTGCAGCCATGGGGAAACCTGGGTATTAATTCATCCTCTTAGCATAGGGAGAGTTTGGAAATATTAAGCCTCACAGTTTAAGGAAAACCTTCCTGCAATTAACTGCATGGAAGAGCTCTGACTCAGAGGGCAGCTTCTTTTCAGGGGTCTTTTTAATAACCAAGAAATGGCATATCCATGCTGTGAAGAATTAGGATCACCATTGGGAAGCTAAATGGTCCATAAAATATAGAAGTTCTCTTCAGTGCTGGGAAAATTGTGAGCTGGAGAGAGGTCTTGGCAATCTCCCACCAACCTACTCCATCCACCTGGTTTGCAGGGACAGATGTGACTCCAGGCAGGGATGAGGAACTGAACTCAGCCGGTGCCCAGGCATCTTGAGCATGCTGGCTGACAGTCAACACAGAGACCTGGTTCAACATTCTGATGGAAAAACTAAAGGAAAGAAATTAGAGATGACCATGAGGCACCTATGGAGGAAAAATGAAGGGTATCCTAGGGTGTAGGTGCCAGGCAGAGAGGAGGAGAAATCCTTGCTCCAAGAGAGGCAAAACTGGTAGGACCAAGGCAGGATGAAGTCCTGGGCAGTATGAGCTTCCCAGACACAACCCTACCAGAACATCGCCCTGCTCCCTCTGTCTTCTTCCCACAGCCTTCTCTATTCTGCTTTCTCCTACTACCACCTCCATATGCCTCATATCATTGCTAACACCTGGTCCACATCAATGTCTGAACACATGACACGCCTTTGGGGTGCCAGGCTGCTGACAGCAGCACCTGAGCCAAACACCAAAAAAGGTGACTCCAACATGAAATGGACTCAGCTCAAAAAGTTAGTCTGCAGTTCTGGTGTCCTCCCAAGTCCTGCATGCACCTGGTCATCCACTCCTGAGGATACACAGTGTCACTGGACAAGGCACATGAGAATATGCTGGAGGGAAAATACCAGGGATGACCTCAAGATGGCCCAGTAGGTCTTTGCCAGCCAGGAGCTTCAGGAGGAAAGAGACTGAACCCATCCAGGAAAATGGCTCCCAACAGGAAACAAACATCCAAACAAAATAAAACATTTTCAAGAAAGCTATAGACTCACACAGCAGAACAAGTGAAAGAGGAAGAATGCTGCTCCCAGGCTGGCAGTATTCTTCAAGCAGAGCTCTCTAGGCAGAGGAGCCATAAGCACATCTCTCCCAGTCAAGCCACTGAGAGGTGGCACTGGTGCCACCACACAACTGTTCTGCTTCAGCTGTGAAGAAGAGCTGGGATCCAAAGGAGGACAGCTGACATTTCAGACCCAGCATGGAACACTATGGCTGTCTAACACTAGAAAAATTAAGCTGTTTTAAGAGAAAATGAACACTTTGTGGAGCTAATCCTGTTTTTCACACATGCCTCAAACAACAAAATTCAGACAGCAAACAGCCCTCCAGTGATTGTCCTCTGCAGTCCCAAGCCAACCAGCTTTTCAATTCCCCAAGGCACAGAATCACCACAATCCTGAACTGCTATTACAGGGCTCTCATACAGAAGCTAGGGTGTGTTTTTTACCATTACAGATTCACTGATTTTGAAACCATTTTGCCTGAATTCACTGAAACACTGGACACAGAATTCACCCTAGTGATTCCTGGTGCAGAGGAAATTATGGTTCCCTATTCTATGAGCAGACGACATTGAGACCATTGAGTGGTCTCCACTCCAGTTCAGTGTCCCTGTTTTCCAACAGCTTGAGTTAAGTTACCCAGGGGTAGAAAATCTACCTTTTCCCCTTATTACTCCATCCCAAAGGTTCAGTGCTGGAAATAAAGCACATGATGCAATGCCTGTCTCATTCTCCCCTACACTGCAAATTTATTTGTACGTTTCTCCAGCATCTTTCATGCTACTTCCAACTTCTTTGGTCTTAATTCCCAGGTAGCAGAGTCCTGCTCCCCAGAGTGCACCCAGCACCATAGCTTAATAAATCTGTAGCCACTATAGCCCTGACTATGACAAATGTCTTTGCTATGATGTGCCAGATAAGGAACAGACCTGAAGGTGACAGTCCATTGCATGATGATCCCTATGCAAAGACTTCATGTCCAAAGCTTAACCTAAAGGCATTCCCAGACATCCAGGACAATGTAACTTGCAGAAGCCCAAGCAGCCAATTATTTCAAATAAAGAAAAGAACAGGAGTCAGCCAGGGTAACTGGTACATAAGGATAACAAAAGTCGTCTGGTATATTAATTTAAAATAAGAGTGTACAGAGGGGGAATCTTAAAATCCAAATTTTTTTTTTTGCATAAGTGATATCATTTTCTGTAAAAACAAAAAGCTGGACTGCGGGGTCATAGAAGTGAATGGGGTCAGTGCTATTCCCTGTAAGTGCTCACAAGGCTCCCTTGCTTAGCCTTGGCAAAGCACTTTAGGATGTAATTACATGAACAACTCCATCAGCAAATCTGACTCAAAAGGTTCCTGACCCTGGATACTCAGTCCCATCCCTTCACTGTAGTTCACACTACACTCTTTGTTCAGCCAATGTAACTGTGTGAAGAGATACAGCACAGGCTTGTTCAGCAAAATGATCCCCACTAAAAAAAACACAACTAAGCTAATCCAAAGATCTTAGTTGGAAAGGAATTGTTTTATTAGCTTTAAATGCAGATGACTACATTGTCTTTCAGTTACCAGATCTTTCTTGTTACTCTCAACTCTGAACATACCTCTTGCCCTGCTGCCACACAGCCAGCCCACCCTACGCCTTCTCCTGCCTTTCCTCATGACTACCCAAGCATTCCCACTCACTCCAGTCACTGGCCATCTGCAATTTCTCTCTGAGGCAGAGGCTACTGACCCCCTCCTGGTTCTGTGATAAAGAAGAGCATGTACAGAGGACACTAACACCAACAATTCTCTTCCATTCATGACCTAATTCTGATCTCAAAAACGTCCAGGACAGAAGTCTGGAAAGAGCAGTCAATTGCCACCTTTGGAGCTGGTCTGAGAAGACAACCATGCTCCCAGCCTGTGCAACTTGCAAGGAAAGAATTAAAACAGTAAGACAAAATTAAGCAATGGTATAATTTACCGCTTAGAATTTACTAATATCCAACCTAGGAAGAGCACCAAGGGCTATAAACATTTCGAGATACTTCACTATGTTTTATCACTATATTAGAGAGTACTTGCTTTTTAACACTTATTTAAGAAAATAAAAAACTTCTGAGCAGTAGTTTCCTGTGAAGACATAAATTAGCATGTTCTGATCAGCCACAGTAAGTGCAGCACAAGGATCTTGATGTCAGAGTTATATAGACCAAAGCCTGCATGTACTTTTAGCAATGCTCAGTGCATTTACAGAACAATCCAAGTCTGGAAGGAGAAGGATTAACTGATGCTGCTGACATTACGGTGTAGGTCTGAGATTTGGGACATAAGACTTCAGCTCTGCCTCTGCCTGCCTCCACAGCCACAGGCATCTCACTTAACCTCACCGTATTTCAACTCTTTATCTATGAACACATGGTAAAAATGCCTCTTTCGTTGCCAAGATTAATTCACATTGTGTTTAAGTGCCCACAAACTGGTTCCACACACAGAGGAAAGCAATTTGACATTTCAGCAGAGATAAACTACACTAAAGAGCTTTTATTACAAGGGCTCAACTCTGGCAGATAGTAAGTACCCTCTTTTCCACTAAGCTCGTCTCCTGCAGTCAGCAGCTCCCTCAGCCCCTTCAGAGGCACGTTACCCTCGCCACCCAATGCCACATCAATGCTATTTGCTTAATGACTAGTGTCAGTTCCAACCCAGGTGCAGAATGAGGTCCAATCACTAAAGCAGATGACATCAGGTATCTGAATCCATCCCTGGAGCTGTTAAACTTGGACTATAGCTCCTTGCAACAGGCTAAAGGAATCCTCCCACTGAGCATGCAGAGGCCTGAGGACCGTGTGCCTAACGAGGCTGTATCCCCACTCATATTTTAGCTTGGCAGGTCTGGTGCTTCTTTCATCTTTTGCTTCAGGTAGCTCTCTTTAATTAATAACATTTCTGAGTCGACACAGGGAACTTTCCACCCAGAATGAATGGCCCTCTCTCATTAGAACCACGACTTGTCATGATGTATTCAAGAGCAGAAGTGTGATTCATTCCCTTGTCTGGGAATGAGGGGTGTTGCTGGGGGGTGGGGGGGAGAAGAGTCTCTGTAATGAGTGACTGATATTTGCAGAAGTTGATATGCGACTCTGTCGGCTTGAACTGCCTTGTCAGGACAAGCCTTCAAGAAAGGTGATGTTCCCACTCAAGAGGTTTTCCTCATTAAAGAAATTGCATCTTAACAAGAGGGAAGGGGAGGGCTGGCAGGAGAGCTGCTGTCTCCCCGACTCCAGCCTGATTCACACACACCAAGAACTGAAAGCAGGTTGATCCAAGTACAGCCAGTAGAGGATTAGCACTCCATTTAGAAGCCCTTTCACACAATAGACTCTCTCCAGCAGCAACCAAATCCTTCCAACAGGTGCACCTTCTGATGGTGCACCACACCCATGACAAAGCCTTTGGTAGCATGGCCAAAGACCTTGACTCATGCTAAACCTCCATAAGCCCTTCCCAGATGTTTGGTGTTCTGGGCACCCAGCTCCTTGTGACTAGTGGTCCCTGTTGTCTGAGGGAAGACAGACAAACAGTTCTGTGATCTTCCAAGGAAGCTCCAGTGTTCAAGAGCAATCAAGTCTGTAGCCACACAGTGCCTCATTTCCTGAAGATTCCTGAGCCAAGCAGAGGCTTTACTGATCCTTTAGCTGCTGAGTTTATGTCTTGAATCCTGCAGACTCAGCAGTGCCAGACATAATCAGCAGAGCAGTACCCCAACAATCACTATTCCTCTGGTGCTTTTGTTTGAGCTGGGAGTGCTACACACATCGCAACTCCTGGCTTAGGCAGGGCTATTTCCCCACCTTATCCCTATATTCAACCCTTGACAGGCTCCTTGTTACAGCCACTTCCCGGCATCCAGCTTGCTCATCCCACTGTGCCTCCCTGGCACCTACCAGTGGTACCTACTGGAAGCCCTCACAGCAGACAGGTCAGTTCAGAAGACACCATGCCTCAACTCTAGAACAGCACATGCAGACAGAAGCCAAAATAAATGCCCAGGTCACTGCTGGAGAAGGCAGGAACAAAGCTGCATGATTTACCAGCCAAGCTAAGGACAACAGATGACAGGAACTCCAAACCACTCAAGACATGGGTAAGAGGACTGCAGCTATGCAAGCAGCTGTCATTACTAAGGAAGCTGAGAAAAGAAAGAGCAGTTAGGAGTCGACCTGTCACAAATGGTGGCTCCTTAAGCCAGGAAGCGTTGCACTCACCTCAGTGTCCTCAATTCCTCTGGAACCCAGACAGGTTTCTACCATGCAATGCTTCCAACAGCACCCCTCCAAATGTGGGCAAACCGCACCACATCCTTTCCTACTGCCCCAATGCCTTTTGTGACCAGCGTGTGGTCTCAACATGGTAGCAAAGGCCATCAGCTACACCACAGGACTTGTAGGGAAGCATGGGATGATTCCCTGAAATACCTCATAGATGTTCCATGTCTCTGAGGCTCTGTCTCTCTGTCTGAGCAGCCTTGTTTCAGCTCTCCGCTTTCTCTCTTTAAAAAGAGATGCTCAGTTCTGCTTTGCTAAACCCTATTTGGCAATGTGTCTAAACACATGCAAACTTAATTAGTTCAGGAGGGAGACTCGGCATTTGTGGTGACGGATAAAAGTAATGGGAAATGAGACAAGTCAGAGCTGGCAGGGAGTCCTCACTCGAGCCTCATCCACTGGCACACTGCTAATCAGATGTGACGCTACACGCTGCAGCACCCAATCGGCGATGGAGCAGCGTGATGTGCTACTCACCAGGCGGCTGCAGCTAGACTCCTGCTATCCATGTACTTGGGAATACAGAATGTATTTTCTACTTTGCCCTGGAGATGCTTCAGGATTGAATTCTGAAGTTAATGGTTTAAAAAAATATATTTAAAAGTAAGAGGGAGAAATGAACCACTCGCAACAACCTCATGGCCAGGAGTGGAGTCTTCTTTTCCAGCTGACTAGTGAGGGACAATCCATGCGAGAGACCACTGCAAACGGTGAATAGTGTATCTCCACTCCAGAACAGCATGTCCCCCTGAGCCAGCTCACCTCACAATCCCTATGGCTCACCAGAAATAGGGCTCATCTTTACCTCTATTTGTCTGCTGTAGAGCGCTGAAGAAGAAAAAAAAAAGAGAAGAAAAAAAAAAAAAAAAACACACAAGCCACCCAACACATCCAGGTTGCTATTTCCATATGGACACCAAGTTAGGATGTCATTACCTGGGAATCTTGTCAGCCCACTGTGAAAGCGATGGAAAGATAGGCTTGAAGCAAAGATAACTGCTTTCTCACAACCATCAACAAAGTGGTAAACTAGACTCTCACAACAGCAATACAGGAGTAAAGAGCAGAGAAAACAGAATACATGAGAAACAGAAGTTTAGCACAGCAACTGTGCTGGTCTCTAACAGAAGCTTAAACATGATATATGAAGAAAAATAACTCACTCCTAATTTAAGCAACTAACACAGGAACTTGCAATATATACAAGCTCTGGACACAGCCTGAGCAGAGACCCAGATTCTGACTCAAAAGTTCAAAGACCACCCCTCTATCTCTGTCTGGAGCCAATTTCTCATCTCCACTAGTGGTTGTGCTGAGCTTTGGACCCCATATCTCATGTTTCACTAATCACACCAAGAAAGGCAAGGACCTGCCAATCTGCAAAGACCACTCGTCAGGGAAGAACTGGTGCTGATTGCTCCTAGACTATGTGCAGTTTATTTAGGCTTCCAGCTTGGGGAACCAGTGTCACAGTGAAAACCAAATAACACTACTAACGAGTTGTGGCTGTCAGTTTAGAATGGGATGTGTCAAGCCCATGCTTTACTGGTGTGATAACAACAGGAGTCTTTATCCAGCACCACAGAAAAATGAAAAGGTGAAGCAAGATTATACAAATCCAAGGGAATTCAGCTCTATAGGACACTGATCTGCAAACACTTTGGAGATTGAACTAATTTAATTTTTGGACATTTAGCTCCATTCTTATAATAATGTTTTTAGGTTGTGGCCTAGCTATTTTTCCAACAAAACATGCAGATAGACTGACACTTGCAGACCCTAGTGCAGGACCCCACCTGGTATTTGCCAGATATTCACCCATCTGAAGATGACCTTAACGATAAGAACACCACTGGAGCACGCCAGACCTGGCTTGTATTTTGTTCCAAAGATTACTCTGTGATTCACACTGAATTACTGTGCCAAGATGACAGAAAAAGCCTTAAATGCAGGAAGTCAGGTAAGGTTCATCACTTGTTCATCCATGTATGCACTCAGAAATATCCATCCTCTTGGAAAGTATATTGGACAAAAGGCAAAACATCACAAAACTCCAGTTTAAACTTTTCTTGGGGTTCTGAAAGGCTTCACTCAGTATATCCTAGGCAATCTTGCACAATGTCCAGCACACACCACTCTTCTGAAACAACTCTCCTCTCCCAATTATGCATGGCAAACAACAATTTCCCTAAGAAACAACAACTAGGGACACTCAGAGGCTTGCAAGGACAAAGACATATGCACTACAGGCAAGCATGGAGCAATAAAGCCCAGGAAAATCTCCCTCCCCTCCCATACTCACATCACTTTCAAATCCCAGTCTCCACAGGTCACAAAAATCGACTTGACGCTGGGATCTAAGAGGCCTTCCTTTGCCATCCACTCGTCAACCCTCTGAAAGGAAGGCAAGAAAAGGGGATGAGTTTTGCAGAGACAGGCCGAGCCACAACAGTTGAACTCAGATAAGCTGCTCGCAATCAAGAGAGAAGAAAATTGTGATCTTATCCAACCTCTCCCTCTCTCTCTTCTCTCTTTGCTTGCCATCTCAACAACAGCACATTTGGACCTTTGAAGATTTCTGATAGGAGACATCAGGCAACGAGAGGAGAGATGATCTTATCAGACACTGCAGCAGCTCTGCTTGTGGAGGGATGAAAGTTGTGCAGCGTTAACGGGACGATACAACTGTGCTGTTATGTGGCATTTCTCCTCTCCCTGTACCAAAAAGGCTTGTAGGGAACATAACTTGTGTCCCCTCCAGTGAGGAGAAAAGACAGGTATATTGAGATGGCATCCCTCCCCTATAGCATTTCTCACATACTCGAATTCATATAGGACCAGGGGGATATGGAAAAGGGGAAAAAATGGAAGGGCTGGGCACACATAGGCACTGTGTGGCAGTAACAAGCAAAGCCAGGTGCCCCCTTCCTCTCCAGGCTCTCCAGGATCCCTCTTCTTACAGTTCTGAAGAAGTGCTTGTTCAGAGTAGTGTGGATTTAAAGTGGATTCACTATTCCTGATCAGCTTCTCACAGGGACAGATGTTCTGGGTCCTCTTCAGAAATGGACCATGTTAACCTGGAGGATGCAATCCACCTCAGGGATTAAGGAACTAACCTAGATTAGAAGCCCTACATAGACACTTATTCCAGCTAAAACTAGCAAATGACGTGCCCAAATTCTTGTAGTGGCAGGCAATCAGCTGTTATTATGCAATCTCACTAGCAGCATTTTCAATGCTTGAGCAACAGAAAATCCCTCCTCTTTTCCCCTGCTTGACACCTTTCACTCCTGAGTAAACCAGCATGCCTCAGAAGCTGCCTGACCTGAATCTCATTTTAACCTAGAAACCTGCTGCTGTATTAACATTTTTTCTGTCCAAATAAAAAAACCAAAATTCTACATAAGTGCTTCCATACTCTAAGAAGCTTCCACAGAAACAGAACAAACCATTTTCTTGAATACTCCAGTAGTGATCTGCATTCACCCATCAAGGCAAAGAGAGCTCTCCCTCCTGGGGGAAACAAGCACATGCATCCACATTTATGGACAAGCAAGACTGCTCTATGCTCTCTGGAGAGCTGGGGATTTGCATGGATGCAAGAAATCACCTCCGCAGAGCACCATCTTCAGTCTTATGTCACTGCCACAGCCTTTCCTGCCAGGGGTTGATGCTTCTTCCTGTGACAAGTTGTACAACATCCCTCTGAGTAAAACTTCCCAGAAAAGCAGCATCCAGCCTCTCAGCCACAATCCCTCTGGCTGACAGGATCTCCCAGCCAGCCTCACATGAGCCTGCCCATCATTGGGGATAGCAGTGGTAACCTTTCTAACTCCCTGATGTGAGTGCCCATCAAGTGCTGTCTCCATGGAGGATTTTAATGCCTTTAATTTGATTTCCTCAGATAAGCAATTGTTGCAATTATTCTGATTAGGAACAATTAGGTAACACAGCAGTGGAAATCCTGACAGAGACAACGCATCAAACACCAACCTGCAGCCCAAGCAGGCTCTGCTTGAGGAGGTTTCCTTCCACTATCTGACTACCAACGAAAGCTATTGATGGAGAAATACTTCCAAGCTAATTAAGCCTTAAATGCTCTAGGAATTCCACATTAAGCAGATGGTATTATTAGGGCTGTATCTGCATTCACACATCCTTTAGATTAGATTTCAGAGGCATTTTCTTTCTATACTACATGTACTATTGAGTATTTAAATAGGTAGAAAAAATAATTTAATAAAGTGTTGAGGGAGGAGAAAAGAAATGAAAGCAGAATCTCCAGGAGCAGTGGTCTTGAGCAATGTTGTGGTGCTTTAAATTTGGCTCAAGAAAGAATCGCCTCTTCTCCTATCTACTGGCAGGAGTTTGGATATCTTGTCAGCACCCTTGACATGAACAGCTGGAGATGACAGATCAATGGTTCAATAATCTCAGCAGTGTGTCACCAGTGTGACAGCAAATGTTATTCTAATGAAGCTGTAATCATAGTCAAATTACGCGGTTCGATTCTCAGCAAGGAGAGGGTGAAGGGAGAGAGATGAAGAGGGGACTACAGGACCAGAGGTCAGAGTTTGAGAACTAAAGGTTACTCTGCTTACCTCAAGCACTTGCTGGAGGCTCGGCTGCCCATCCACCATGCCTTGAATAATCCCAGTCAGCTGAAACAGAGACAAATGGAAAGCAGTCACCAAAGCAGCACTCAAAAGATCATTAGAGAGGTCAACTCTCCTGTCCATCTTTCTGCAACCAAAACATGCTCCTGTGACCCACACGGGTGTTGCTGAGGAACCAGCCACAGCAGAGTGATCCTGGCAGCTCCCCAGCCACAGGCAAGGGCACAGCTTCATCCCAAACACAGAAATGTAGTGGGGCTCCTACCCACATCACAAAACTGCAAATTCTCAGCATGGCAGGGTCCACCTGGGGAGCAGAGTCATGCACCAACCACCACGATGCCCTTTTTCAACATGCCTTTCAGCAGTTTTGGTGTTGCCTTGATGTATACAGGCAGCGGTAACTACCAATGTCTCTGAACATTCCTCTGCTATCACAGTGACACCAAAATTTCAGTGTTAGATGAACCAAACAGAAGAGTATTCGTAAGTGAGACCTGGCTTGGAGTGGACCCAGTTATTCTCCCCTGAGCTGAGCAGCCAGCGCGTGCAGTTTCCCACAGCCCATCACAGCATTCCTTGGCAATTCAAAATTGTGTTTAAAATAATGGAATGAAATCTGAAGAAAAGCACTTTCTTTCAGAGTCCTGTCTCGTCTGTTTTCCAGGAGATTCCTTAGGAAGAAGTCCTGCCAACAGATACTCCTACTGACTGCTTGGCTGTTCAAAGCTAAACATACGCATTAAAAGATGCAGTCTTATGGGCCTCTACCTGTGTCTGCCCAGGAGAGCTTGAGGCACATGGAAAACAGATAATTTTTCTGTCTGCCTTCCAACTGACAAAACTGTCTTTTAACATATTGAATATTGGAGTTCAGTAGCTTGCCATCAATGCACCCAAGTAATTAAAAAAATCATTATTAAAACAAGTGCACACTATGGGATTTCACTTCATATGGCACTTTCCTGAAACTACACATCTCACACGTTTTCATAAAATAAAGGTCAAGCACAACCTAGAAGCATCCATGGCTCTGGAAGCCATAGCATCCAGTTATGAGATACTGATGGCCCCACCATCACCCAGGAGTAACTCTTCCACACAGACCAGCTCAATGTACAACATAAATCCTCTCAAAAACCACAGGGCTCTGCTTTATTAAGTATGTGGCAACTGAAGGAAGGTAAATGGTTTCTATCTCTCAGTTTCTTTGGCTGCTTGGCTTACAGCACTGAACTTGGAGGATAGAAAAAGAAATTATATTAAACTCTGATTAAACTGTAATTACATTTAATGAATACCAAACACCTGACTCACTGAATAAACTGTTAGTGGAAAGATTATTTTCTCATAGTGACTCCCATGAAAAGGCAATACATACCTTTTAGGGAAAGTATTTTAATTTTAAGAATGCAGAGCTCCTCTAGGTGTGTTTCTCAGGTTCATCAAGCCATTATGAAGTGGAATTTTAAGAAAGTGGAGGGACACAGACACTCTTTTATGTTTCAGAAACTGTTTTTATATTAATCTGTATTTTAATTGGGTTAACAGCTGCTACCTACAGACTTCCATACTCTGAGAAGCAAATAGATTTGAGGAATTAATGCATGGCTCTTTAGAGCATTTTTTAAAGCTCACTGGCATGGTTTTTGCTGTTCTTGCCATCTTTCTCTCCATGTATTCTTCTGGCAGAGGTGGACAGCTCACCTATTACAAAGTGCTGGCTCTGCCTTTCAGGCAGCAGCTCAACCCAAATCTCTGGAAGTGACTGAAAGGTGTGTTCAGAAAGGAACACATGATCATAGAATAGTTTGCTTTGAAAGGGACCAATAAAGTTCATCCAATCCAACCTTCCTCGCAGTAAGCAGGGACATCTTCAGGTAGATCAGGTTGCTCACAGCCCTGTCCAACCTGACCTTGAATGTTACCTCTCTGGCAACCTGTGCTACTGTTTCACCACCCTCAATGTAAAAGTCTTCTTCTGTATACTGAGTTTACTAGTTTAAAGTCGTTATTCCTTGTCCTGTCACAATGGGGCTGAGCTGAAAAGTCTACCTTACAGGCCCCCTTAAGTACTAAAAGGTTGCAATAAGGTCTCTTGGGAGGCTTCTCTTCTCCAATCTGAACAACCCCAAAGCTCCCAGCCTTTCCTCACAGGAGAGGTGTTACATCCCTCTGCTCACCTTCATGGCCCTCCTCTGAACCTGCTCCGAGAGGTCCAAGTCTTTTCTGTACTAAGGATGACAGGCGACCTTTCACTATCTCAGCCAGTACTGATGCAAATGGTTGCTACTGTTCCAGGCACCCTCAGGACTGTATCTGTGGAGCACTGCACCCCTGATGCCATGGAAAGACAGGGTATAATGGCCTCATCTAGACATTTCCCATCAGGAGGAGGAAACTATATGAAGGCGGATGCAGAGCTGCCACCAAGAGTCACTGCTTATTCTTGCCCAAAACTCCTGTCCATCCCTGCCAGGCCAAGCAAAGTACCAGCCTGTCTGTACAAGGACACATCACCAAGTATACGCGCACAAGATTCACGCTCCAGAAATCACACACATGAATACAAAGGAATGCATCTGCTCCATAGGTACATTTCAATACATGTCAGAGAGTGCTCAAACTGGACCAGATTTCTACTGTCTCATCCTTTCTGATACTTCTTGTTATCAGTTATGTCCATCTGCCACATCCAACCAAGTGCATTGGATCTCTGCAGCATTATCTGGTCCTGCAGCTTTGAAAAAGTATAAAAACATAAAACCGCACAATTGTAAAATTTCACTGGTTCTCCCAAGAAGCATGAGGTACTTGGGAACATAAGCAAGCTACAATGTCTTTATCTTTTTGTATTTTTACTGCCTATCCCTTCAGGAAAAAAAAAAATCAATAAAAACTACTCATAAAAAGAAAGCAAAGTATCATGGAAAGATCTGTACAAGCACCCTGCATGTAGAGGGAACCTCTCCTTAAGCTCCTGGCAAGAACTTCCTTGGGCACCGGAAAAATCATCTGCATCTTCCAAAAGGGCATGGTGAGCTTCATACACCTAATAACAGCTTTTAACAACTTGCAAACACTTTCCACCTTCTCTGCCTAAGCATTCAGCTCACCCCTCACAATAACCAAGGTTCACGACCTATTGTTTTACAGAAGCAGGTCAGGAGATAGGGGATGAGATGAGGTCTCAAGTGTGAGCCAGCAGTGGAAGACAGCTCCTGGCCATTGGTGTGGGGAATTGGAGAAACATCCTGTAGCCAGGGGAGAGCACAGACACATCAAAAGGTAAGAAAAGCGATGCCTTGAGGGTGGCAACAAGCTTTCCACCCTTCCAGGCACCCTTCCCATGCTGTGCTGTTGTCTTCAAGAAGGAAGATGGATGGAACAGGTACTCCAAACCCAAGGAGTACTGTCAAGTAGCCCCAGTAACCCTTCCACACAGAGTCTACACCAAGCAGTTCTACTGCTTAGCAAAGGCAGAGGGGAGAGGGAAAATCAGCAGCACAGCAGACAGGCTCCCATGTAATGTCAACACCAGCGCTTTTCCTGGAGAGTTTATCAGGAAAACCATCGTATTTCTACTTCAAGACAGTTTGCTGATTACCTAAGCACTTGTCTCTGGTGTACAATCTGATAATCAGGCTTGGTCTTTCTTTGTAGACAAAGAGGCCAATAAATCTCACCCTTTGTAAGTAGAGGTGCCTAGACAAAGCCCTTTACTGGCATTTAGCAAAATGAGTATTTTTCAGAAAACATAAACCAGCAGAAAGTCAATAACAAGTGCTGGAGGAGTTCAGGCAGCAGCTCTGCAAGAGCACATCCTGGCTGTGTCCCTGGGGTCTCAAGCAAACCTACACCAGTGGCACAGGGATGATCCCTGCACCTACCTAGCAGCCCCCCCACTGTTTAGTAAGGTTCACCTGTGGCTCTCAGGGCAGGGTTTCAAACTCAAGCCCTATACATGGGCCCCAGGAACAAGCCCAGCTACACCTCCAGCATGATCCCAACTCCTGGACCTCTTGGCAGCCCCTCCAACAGGCCAGGGGACACTGCCAAGCCAGGAAGGAGAGCAGCCATGCTGAGCACTACATACCAAGGGGTACAGTGTGGGGGTGACCAGGAGCCAGTGACATCAAGGCTATGATTAAAACCAGCTTCCTAACCCATGCTGTTAATAACATAGGACTTGCCAAACCTGATAGTGGGGCCTTTTCGTACCATTGACAGACAGGTGGGGGTTCTGCAACCATTTTGCCTGCTGGCCTCAGTATTGCCCATTTTCACCCAACTCTGGACATGATGCCAGATCGAGGTTCACGGCAGAGTCTGCAGCAGAATGCTGACCTGGGACACCTATGCCCATCCTGGACTCCTGCAAAAGCACAGCCATCACAGACACACAGGCACATACACACACTCAGCTTCGCTTGCTTCAAGACTCCCCATAGGACACACAAACATCTGCTCCAGACCCCTGAGCGCAAGAGAAGAGCAAGAAACCATCACTGCAGTACAGGAGCATTAGATGGGCTGACTGTTGGTCACAAGGTCATCATTCAGAGAACCTCTGAATGTCTCTAGATTGCAGCAGGCTGGAGGCTCTGTTCAGCTCACAAAGCTGAACCACAAGCATGCAACAAGCAAATCATGCAGACTCTTGTGCAAGAACAGAGCTGCAGCCCTTAGCAACAGGGGAAAGGATGCAAGGACACAATAGAGAGATTTCCAGAATAAGGAGTTTTGGTCTTCTCTCCAGAATTTAGGTGACTTGCAAGGCCAACATTTTGGGCTCAGCTCTAGAAGATGACGTTGTCTTTAGTAAAGATCAGGTGCAAGCTGTGAGATTTATCACATTTGTACAAGCATATGTCCAGCAAGTCTCATGGGGATAAGGACAGCCAAAGTAGTTGTCCAGCCTTCTAGCATTAACATTGCGAAACCATTTCCATTATAACCCTCTGTTCTCACACATTTAAAGCTTTCTGCAAACTCTTCTCTGGGGAATAATGCTTTCTGTGCTTAGTCTTTTTTTTTTTTTAAGTTTAAATAAAATACCTTCAGATGGTTTTGAGTTACAGGAGAATAAAAATAAGTATTTGTTTTTACAATGTGAAAATATGGAAGGGGCTGGTTGGTTCTGGAGGGGACTCCACCTAAAACAGGGGAGTCATTTTTCATCAGGCTAGTACAGGTGGGACAAGCCCTCCATGGGCTTAAGCCTGTAGCCACAGAGGTAGGGGAAAACACACCATGGTGTTGATGATCCTACACAAGACAGGGACAGAATGAAGAATTTGAATACACTGATTCCCACAGTCAGTATTTTTGTCATTGAGCTGGCCAAAATTGAACCAATGAACTGACAGAAAAAAAAAAGCCCAAAGCAAAAGGAACTTAAAAGTTTCTGTTGATGATTATGGCAGGGACGAAAAACGCACTTGGAAAAACAGTTAACTTTTTGGGTTGAATAAAAAGAAAACAAAAACAAACCCCAAATCAACAACAAAATCCAAGCCCTGCTCCTCAATTCCTTTGAACCCTCAGGGATCACATTTACCACCTTCATTCCATATCTGGGGAAAGGTGGCCACAGCTCTAGAGCAGCTGTCCTCAGCAATGAGAGGAAGCAAATAAAGAGAGGCCACTTCTCCAGCAATCATTTCAAGTGGCCCACAATTACAACATTAAAAAGAAAGTCTTAAAAATACAGACATTAATTATCCTACCACTCCTCAAATTCCAACATGCAGGCCCACAGGAGAGTCATTTAGTGACTCTGAACCACACATCTGCACAGCACTGTCTTTCCTCAGTACCTGCTCTCTTCAACCTTCTCCACCACAGAGGAGCATAGCAAAATTGCAAGAGCTCATAAAGAGGTTACAGGATTTTGAACATCGGCTAACACAAGTGTGTTTATTTGGTGGCCACCCAATTAAGACATTTGTTAGCTGTAAATAAAATTATCTTAGTTAACAGATCACAGCGAGAGTTATTTATGCATCCAAACGGAGGTCTTTACACACTACGACAGAAACAAAAAATGATTCTCTTTGTCATTAACTCAAGGTTGGCATGACATGCTGCCTTGCAGCTGCACCGTGAAGAGGCAACCCGAGTCCCTGGTGCAATGGAAACCTGCTTCCCAGAGAGACTCTTGGAGCACCAGGGAACCTTTGCACTTTACCTCTGTACAGAAGGGCGTAAGCTGGGGATGCACCACAGGCTGAACATACATGTGAAAGGTGGATTCGATCTCCATTGTCCTGCCATTCAGCTTCAGGATAGGGAATTCGATGATTTCCTGAATAGGACAAAAAGAAAAGCAGCTGTTCATTTAAAACAAACAAGAAATTAAGCTGGAAATTAGCACCCATCTAGCAAGGTGGCCTGATAGTCCCAAACAAAAATAAACTTAACATGAAGCTCTGCAGAAGTGGGAAGGTGGTGCTGCAGCAAAGAGCACACTCAACACCATCAGAACAGACGAGGATGGTGCTGAAGCTCATCGTAGCCAGGACAGGCCGCAAGGAGGTCTCTGTGCTCAGCACTGCAGCTGCACATATCACTGCCTAAGCTGAACCTAAGGAAGGTGGTCTCACACCACTCCCATGTACTACCCAGGGAACATGAAGCTGTACTCGCAATGGGCTCACAGATGTTTAGCAAGGACATCACAGGGGTTGTGCCCTCCCCAAGACCAGTCTCAATCTTTCCAGCCCACCATCTTTTAAGAGGACACCATCAGACAGACAACACAGACTACTGCACAAAGCACCTCCTTCTCTGGAGAGGTGAGAAGGGCTGCCCTCCTCCAACAGACTGAGAAGATGAACTGAAAGCTCCCCCAAATTCCATCCCTATGGGATACAGCACAGTAGTAAGCCCCACTTCATTTTCCTCTTTGTAGCCAATTTATGCTGATAGGGAAATAAAAACGTTCTTTCATCAGAAGAATGTTCAATTATTTGAATAATCAGCAATCAAAAATTTACATGGACCTGTTAATAAAAAGTTTAAACAAATCCAGTTGCGATGGATTTCTCAATTATTAAAAAATATACATGAAATTAAAAAAGCCGCTCACTGAATAAAAGCGATAAAATCCTTTGTGTTCACCCCCCTCCTTCTCCACCCCCTTTCTTCCTTCCAGTTTAATGTAAGAGGAGAAGTGACAATTTGTTTGGTGTCTTTAAAGAATAATTTGTCTATGTTATTTAATAGAGATCCATGGCACCAAGGTTCTGGAGTGCAAATGAGCCTGCTGAGTGATATCCATGCAACAAGCCTCTCAAATCACTTCTGGAGAAAAACAGAGAGAGGGAGAGAGAATAAAAAAAATATTGCTTTTTAATATTCAAAAACAGTTTGCAAAATTTAATCAAAGCAGAGCAAAAGCTAACATTTTTACCACTTTGACATTTTTATTAGTGCTTTCATAAATTTTTAAAACATGAACGGAATTAGTTTAACAACAAAAAAAAAACTGCCTGAAAACATCTGGAAGAGACAAATAAGAAATAATAAAAAATGAAAAAAAATCCAACTCCTGTGAGTAAAATTAGCATGTGAAAAATGCAGCCGCTGCAGAGGAACTAACACACTTTTTTGGACCGCGGTTGCAACCCTCATGACCCGCAGGCGGAAATTATCTTGAGGTTACACATATGAGCTGATGACATCACCACCCCACTAGGCAGCGGGAGGGCAAGAAGCTGGGTGGGTAAATGGAAACAACAGATAATTTAAATAGCCAGGAGAAACACCCAATTTCCATGGTGGGCAGAGCCCTGAGATAGAGCAGAGCAGCTCCCCAGTGCAGCAGGGGCACAGCCTAGACCATGGCAAGTGGAGAGCACATGTTGCTGAGATGAAAAGTTAGAAGAAAATGTAAAAATCAAATAAAGTGTTAACAGTGTGGAAGTGCCCAGGTGTAGACATAGAGCAGTGAAGCTGCATGGGACGAATGGCTTAAGCATTTCCTCATGGTCAGCTATGCCACACCCTGTGCATGCTGCATGAGGCAGAGGGGATGGCTGGGCACATCCTTCCCCACAGCCATACCACTCTATTGGGAGTCACCAAGTTTTCCCAGGAAAGAGAGCAAACTTGACCCAGGGGCTCTAAAGGAAAGAGAAGACACATGCCAAACACTTGAGTATTAGCCAGATTGCCTGTTGTGGTGCAGCCAAACTCACCAGCTTCAGCCACCCAGGAGGACCTATGGAAACCCAAGAGAGCAAAAAATGCTGGATACAGCTGATCCTCCCCTTAAAAGGGCCACCACAGACAGGCTCTGAAGGCAGCAAACTTCTGTTCAGAAGGAAAACAGACTGCAAAGTTTGAAGTCAACGGACAGGCCGCCATAACAGAGCCAGGCTTAACCTCAGGATAACACCATCCCATTTTTCAAATTGGTCTGGGACTCTCATTGCCCCTAAGGCCTGCATCCCACCCAGAGGGTGATCATGGAAGCAGGCAAGCCCACAGCAAGGCAAGACGAACATTTCCCCTTCCAGAGAAGGACACACACTGGCCGGATTTCATAGCAGGGCTGTGTTGCAATGCCGGGATGTGCCCTAAGGGACCACAAACATCCTCAGGGGCCATCAACTGGCTGAATGCAAAGTGAGACTGAAAGACAGCCTGCTGCTGATCTGATACACAAAGGCATCCCTTGCCTTCCAGAACCAAAGGCAAAAAACACCTCCAGGAGGGTGGGATTAAGACAGATGGAGGAAATAAAAAGCCATACTTAAAAAATGTAGAAAATTTAACAATATCCAGATTTACTGTAGGTCTGTGGCAAGTGCATGGCCAGAAGCAGGGGTGGAACCTCAGGAGGCAACCAGAGTATCTTAGGAGATAGTGCAGCCACTCTCTTGGGCTTATCAGGTCAGTTTTTGAAGCAAGTGCTAAAGAACCTTTCCCAAAAGGCTGTTTATCTGCATGCTTCCTATAGTGGAGATTTTTCCAGTCTCTGGCAGTGTTTGCTCCACTGGTATCTAAGGCAACAGATACCAGCCCCATGAAATCAGCCCCACTCCTCACTAACGACGTTAGCCAGTCCTGCAATGAAATTTAACCTGTGACACTGCTGTACTTTTCATTTAAACTTTCATTTGGAGAGAAGCAGTGTTTGGAGACCCTGCAGTTTGTCCTGCTAATAAAGACAAGTGTTGGGACCTTTAAAGGTGCCATTCATCTTTTGCCTTTATTAAATTCAATTTTCTTAAGCCCATGATACATCATGAAATTAAGAGTTGACATTCCTGCAGAAACAAAAATATCTATCAAACATAAACAGAAAGGGGGGAGAAAAGAGGCCTCTATTACCAAGAATTTATGGCTTAAAGTTGATCTGTTTCCACTTTTTTTCTCTCTCTCTTTTTTTTTTAACAAGCATATGGTTTGTTTTAGATATCTGAAATGTTATTACAGATCTAGAATTTCATTAGTAATTATTATGAAACGGTGAGCACTTAGACACTCATACACACAACCCCCCAACAGACTGTGATGCAGAAGGCAGCCGGGTGCTCTCTCACGTTTCACAGCAGCCCAGTGAGCTCAACATGCTCAGCTCCATCTCCACCATTCAAGGACCTTCACTGCTTCTTCCCAGGCAGGAAAGGTGGAGGAAAGCAGCATGAGGGAGTTAAGGAAGAGATTCACTGACACTTCCTTTCTTCTATCAGAGCCTGATCATCCGTAAACGTTACCTTGAGATCCCCACATATATCCACTCCAACACTGAGTAAATGTTCCAACTTTGGCAGTGATTTGTGCCAGCAGCATTTGGGGCTTCTAAGCCTTCCCTCTGCCCTCACTGCCAGCTTTTCCTTATGGCATAACCAGGAGTTATGGATATGCTAAAATAATGCTGAGGGTGTCCAGAGGCTGCAAATAGCCGCGAGCTACCAGAAGAACAAATGTACTCATTTGAATTTTGCGAGCACTGCAATTAGGTATTTTATTTAACACTGTGAAGTAACTTGAAAGGAAATCCAGGATTCAAACCACCACCAATAAATAAGCAGCTTTTTATTTTCCTTTCATTGTCAGAAAAGTTGAACGTGTTTTCTGTTGAGAAATTCTGCACAAGGCTCCCAATTACAGGCATTTGCATTTATATTGTTGGAACACAGAGCTTCTAAAATCAATATTAACATGCTTAAAGAAAAAAACATCAGCACCCTGTCCCTCCCCTCAGCTGTGCCCCCAAACAGAGTAACAATAGAAACCTACAGAGCCAGAGGCTTATACAGATCCATTGCCAGGTCCACTCTCTTTACAACAATCCTACATTTACGATTTCAAGGTACTTCAAGCAAATCTATGCGACAACTTCCTCAGAACTTTTGTCTTTCTGAAAAACCAAGGGTTTTAAAAAAAAATGTTCCAGGCAGAAGTCTCCTGTGCAACCTGGTTGTCCCAAGCCAGTGGGTTGAGCAGCAGCAGGGTAACTGTGGAATGGCTAGGGACTTTCTTCTAGGTGGAATTTGAAAAATCCTTAATGGCAACTGAAAGAACTGCTATAAACCCAGCCTTTCCTTACCCAGTTGTCCTGCATGAAACTCCCTTCCCTTTAATATCGGAGCAGGGATGCACCAATTCAGCTGTCTTGATCTTCTTGCTAATAAAAGAAATGAACAAGCACACAACTATACCTGCTAAACAATTTCCAGTCAAAGAAAGCACCTGAAATTACCCTAATTCCCAGAGAGGACTCTTTTTGCTTATCCTTTTGGATCTGGGTACCACTAACATCATTATAGAGAAAGAATAAAGTGCCCAGCAAGAGCTTCTGAGCTCTCAAAACCTTTTAATCCAGACACCTGCGTACAAAGTGGACAGGGCACGCTTCAGGACACAGAGTCATATATTTGAGGAAGACCGTATGGCCTATTCAGTTCAAAAACTACCAGAGAATAATTTATCCCTTACTCTAACCCCCATGTGAAGAAGTTTAATATACACAAGAATAAAAGATGCCCATAAAAATCAGAGCTGACTGTTCAAAATGCAATAAAAACAAGCAGAGGCTGTTGAGAGAAACGGATTTTGTCTGATAAGGAAAAGCATAAAACTTCTTACCAAAAGAACTGTTTACACCTTCAAAAAAGGTAAGGGCAGAAGAGGCAAGGGAGTGTCTGTGGAGGGACAGACCTTCAGCACCAGCTCATTTTGTTCAGGGATGGTTTCCCCCCCTCCTCTTTAAAGAAAAAAAAAGTCATTTTATGCACAAGGAGCTTATTTCTTAAACAAACACTCGTGTTTTTGATTTACACCATGGGCTGCTCCTAAATAATTTATGGCGGGTTAAATTTATTGCACAGCCCTGGCCGGCTGCAAATTCGAATTGCCAAATAATTAGATTTTAGGGCAATGCTTATAAATTATCCGCCGATTTGTCCGGACTTGTTTGTCAGTTGCTTTGTGCTTCGGGTCATCTTTGGCATTTCGCTGTTTGTGTTTTAATTGCTGATTTACACTTTGACAGATGAGAGTTGATGCCTCCAAGATCGGGGAGAGGGTGTGGGGGCGTTGAAGAGCAAAAGGAATCAGAGCTTTTAAAGCCTTGTGATTTTCTTTTTTTTTCCAAGGCAATTAAAATCGAAAAGGGACATAGTAAGGACAGCACTAGCCTAACAGATCTGCCTCCCCAGTTTCCATCCTCTGCTTTAATTATTATTTTAACTAAAGCCATTTCCAAGTGAGCAGCCTTGCACTGGCCCTCAGGGGCAGTAACCAAGATGACCGCATAGGTCTTTTCCCCACTTCTAAATTTTTATTAAACTACCCAAAACAAATACCATAAAGGCAACACCTCCCCAGTGCGGAACAGCAGGACTTCTGCTGAATCAGGGCTATGCTGGCTTTCCAAAAGATGTCTGCCTGCACACATGCTGCAGAGCCTCTCAGCACTTCAGTCCTGGCTAAGTTACTCTATGTACTGATTAAATCTATCAAAAGGTCTTTGGGGAAGCAGCTGACCTCCTAATTTCTTTTTTTCCGTCACTACCTAGCTTAAAATACACATATGCACAGACTTAACAATTTGATACATTTAAAAGAACTACTATATCCCAGAAATGCGTGAAGGGAATTACACATCAAAAACAAAACTCAAGACAACTGGAAAGAATATGGGAAGATCATGAAACACTGGGATAAGATGACGTGAAGAAAAATTCTGCTGCCTGACCATTGATTATCCAATGTTTTTTCTTCCCCCTGCTCTCAGGTGAATCACACTGCCTACCCCCAACACTCAGGCACTGAAGCCCAATGTCAAAGGCTGGATTTCCTCAAAGATAAATTCTGAGTTGCATTTTGGGTTCTGCACTGACATCAAATGTGGCTCTGATTTCCCAGTGCTGCCTTACAACTCTAAGAGTGAGGGACCATTTCTCTTTCTTTAATAGAAGCTGAAATCCCCATCTAATCACATGCCTCCAGGAGCTTCAGCTTTAAAAGAGACATCTAGTCCATGCACCTGCCTGAGGGCAGCATCATCACCCCCTAAATAATTTCTGACTTTGTCTAGGCTGTTTTTACCGACTCCAATAAGAGAGACTCACACACTCCCCAGGCACTCACTCTATCCTCCTGTTTCATTAGTCTTATCATTGGAAAGTTTTTCCTAATGTCTAATCTGAATTTCCCTTGATGTTGTTTAAATTCCCGACTGCTCTTCCTACCCATAGCAGACATCGGCCAGAACATTGCATTTCTCATTTTTGCAACAAAGACCTCATCTTATATACCCCTCTCATCACTGCACTTAACACAACCCCAATGCCATCCAGCCTGCACTCATAGCTGCGTTTTGCAGTCCCCTGGTCACAGTCACTGATTCTCTTCTTCATTCTCTTGAAATAGTATCTTTTTTTTTTTTTCTTCTAAAGAGTATGGAATACAAAGTGAAGTATTTCATCAGCTCAAGTCCCTTCTTACAGGACCAACAAAAGGGGGATCCACATCTGGCAAATTACACTTTTCTCCTAAACTTACCCCTGTGGTCCTTGGGAGTTTTTCATGCCTGACATTGCTCCTGAAATCTTGACAGCAGGCTCACAACCCTTGTCCTGCCATCCTTAACAAAACTTGCAGTAATCATTTCCTCCCAGGCTGGTTCCTGCCTCTCACCACCAGCATCATCTCTCCCTGCCAAAACCCACTAAGCTATTTTGATCTTTCCAGCAGGACCCAGACATCGAGAATAAGGCAGAATCTCCCTCCTCTTTTCACACATGGGATGAGAAATATAGACCAACAGACATCAACACTTCAACGTGCTTCTTCAAGCACTATTGACATATATTTAACCACCCAGAACATCTCCACTGACACAGCCAACAACAATTTAAGTTTTACAGTCTGGGGGAAGTTTAGCACTCAAACCAGGTTAAAAACAGCACACACACACATTTCCAAGTATTACCTTTCCACTGCAAGATGGCAACTACACTATATCCTTTTTCACATCCACTCCTCTCTATGGCAAACAAACAGCCTGTGCAGTCCCTGTTGCAGAATTATCAGATCATTTCAAGTCCCAACCTCTTCACCTGATATTGAGCAGGACAAATGATCAATGTTCCCAACGACACTAAAACATCTGCGATGGGTAGAAAGGGCACATTAGTGCATGTAAATGAATACCCAGGGTTTTACAGACAGCACAACTAGCTGCTGATGACAGCGCATTTCTGCCTGACAGAGAGGATCTAAATAATGTTACGAAGAGTTATTTTGCCAGCTAACAAGTGCACAGACCAAAAAAGACAACACAGGGATGGTTACACAGCGAGCTTGGCATAAAGGGGAAAAAGTCCACAAGATGTAGGCATGTCCTGTGTCCTTCTCACTAAAAGAGCCGAGTTGCATTGCTTCTTTATCAGGAAGGTTTTGTTCAAAGCTAAGACAAGACCACTTTAACACAGCAAAGACCATTTCCCAAGAAACACAGCAGCCTGAAAAGCCCCATTCCCAAGTAGCACTAGATGGGTGCCATGCCATGAAAGAATACTGCCAGTTTTAAAACGTTATGCTGGGATCGATGCAAAATACTTCCCGTACCTCAGAGGCTGTGAAAGAGCAGCAGGCACACACCGATCATCGACAAGCACACAGGGCCACGCACACAGCAGGACAAGCACAGCAAATGCACAAACCTGGGACATCCATCCCCTTCACTTCAGAAATGCACATGATGGGAGTATTTCCAAAAGCACACGTAAGCCCTCATCAGCAGCTTTATGGAGAGGCAAACAATCCAGCAGACTTGCACATTCCTGAGCTAGCCTGGATCTTTTCTTTTCAGGGTGACTGCCGCTCAACTACTTTCTGCTGTAACAACAAGTCTACTTAACTTTGCAACTTGTCACCTAAACGATGTGTAATGTTTGCACAGCTACGGATACAGTGTTCAAACAGCACAGGTGGGGAATTGCACGCCCAGGATGCATAACTGATGTGGGGTCTCCACACACTGTAAGGGAAAGGGCAACATGACTGATTGCTTTAAAGTAGTCATCTCACCAGCCTGTCAATAACCAGCCAAAAGCTGAGCAGGTTAGGTCAGGTTAGGACTGCAGCCATTGGCCACCTGAGTGCCTTGGTATTTTAGACTTGTTGCTATAATAATGCTGGGTTTGTATCTTTAAATAAGAAAATTGCTTTGAATTTTTTTTCATACATCAGACGTCTTGCCTGGTGGTCTCATAGTTGTGCTCTCCAGGAGATTTGGGTTCAATAACTGTTCATGTTCTCTAGCTCATCAGGTTTTAAATAAATACAGCTAATTCTGTTGCCTGAAGTCATAACCCACCCTGTCAGATTGATATGGTTCACAGCAAGGTTGTCCCCACTTACTGGGAGAATGAGGGAGGTCTCCAAGGCAAAGTGAGTGCAGGTCTAAGATGCCAGGTGCAGTGTAACCCTCTAAAACTACAAGGCCTAAAGAAGTTTGTTCAAAAACTCAACACAAAGAGGAAAATCCACCTGAAAGGGCTCTTATATGAACTGTTTCCTGCCACTCTAGGAACTTAAAGCAGTCTGATGTAAGAACAATGGCATAATAACTGTCATAACTGGCAAAGAGGTGATAAATATATATATTTACTTACTTTTAGTAAAAAGGGAAAAAAAGACTTTTAAGTCACTATGTTACATGCATTTTTAACAGCATTTCTCTAGAAACAACATTGTAAGAAGCTGAATTGAGAAGTAGGTGGTTAAAACTACACCCAAGCCTAAGATCCATTAACATAGGTAATTGCAGATTAATATTCCACTGTAATACTTATGCTGAGTTAAAGTTGCCATGGGAAACAAGGCTGAATTTCTTTATTTTTTAGCAACTCGCGATCATCCTCAGTAAAGGTTTTGGCAGGTGATTTCTAGTGCATTGAGCTTAACAGTCACACAAAAACAGTGAAAGAAGAAAGCTGCTACGTGGGGATGTCTAGATAGAACAGGCAGGCACAGGCACACACACGTCCTTTATCCGCCTCTGGGTAGGATAGTGACAATGTCTGTTACTGTGTGAGACACCTGCATTCCCATCCTGGCCTTCAGCTCGGATTGCCTTGATGCAGTCTCCACAGAAAACAACGTGGAATGCAGACAGAAGGTACCTTGCAGCCTGCTTCCCAGCAGATGAGTGATCCCTCCATCGCCTCCTCCTGCAGTAAGTTTGTGATTTCAAGGACATATTCCACCTACAAAGTAGCTTCAGCTATGGCTCCCAAGGCAGACTCTATCTAGTCACCCCACGAAGAGAGGTTGGCAGGGACTGCACATCTGTTGATATGGCCTAAATTTGGTGGAAATCAACATCCATTCCCATTACAAAGTCAGTCTATAAATCAAAGCACCTCATGAGCAGAGACACACAACTCAGTTGCCCCTGCTGCAATAATGGATAGCTGTTATACAGCTGTTTGCTGCTAGTTCGCGGATGGAATAGGAGAGGCAGCTGTACAGATCATCACAGCCACTCCAGCTGTACCTGCCCATGACTGTGAGCTGGATATGAGATGGATGTTCAAGGAAAATCAAATGTAATGCTCTTTTGCAGCCGCACTCAATGAAATACAGACTGAACCTGATATAACCTTCTCCTCCATTTGTATTTAATATTATCCTACAGAAAGACTGGCTCCTATTTGTTAATACACTTTTGCCAATCACAATATGTACTATGATCATTCAGATTTGTTTGAACACTTAAAAATAAATTAGTAAGTGAACATCTGCTTAGTCAGTGTCAGTGTTTATGGTTTTATGTTGAAATGGTGAGTGATGTTTTGTATTTATTAGTATAACCAGATTCATTGGAAGCAATTATAATTAAAAATTCTCCCAAAATAACAATCTAAATGCATACTAAACAGAGTGGAAGTATCTAGGATACACTAACAAAAAATATCAAGATATCTCTGCATTTTAAAAGTACTGTTTAGGAGGACACAAAAAACATTGTCTATAAACAATTTATTCTTCTGCTTCTGGTCACAACCTTCTTCAGCTATGAGAAGATCTGAACATTTCATATTTTCCCTTTACAGAGAGTTTGAAAGAGGCAAATTTCTACTTCCCAAATGATTACCAATTTGAGTGAACCTGAGACACTGAACACCTGAAAAAACTGACATGAGAAAATGCAACTTTATCATTACTAAAAGCTCATTTAGCAGCTTAGCACCTCCTAGATCCAGCTCCTTCTACCAGGTCAGAGGTCTGATGCTCTTTTACACTTACAGGTACTAGATATACAGAGCTTGAATTTCATTTGATTTTCATTTAAGTGGCTTTAATAGATTAGAGATTAACATCATATATAGAAGGCTAATTTCAAATTCAGCTTTGAACAGATCTGATTTCTACCTTCAGACTTTTTATATTTGAAACAAATCCTTTCTTTTCATCCACTCAGCTGAAGCTGAAGGCAAGATACTTGGCTTGCTGACTGAAAGAGGCACACCTTCTTACTGCATTAATAAAGGCAGCCACAGATCTGAGTCTGTGGAGCTGCTTAACAGAGTCATTGAAAGCACTGACCACCATAAACATTAGTGTCTACAAGGACGAAGGGACAAAAGAGCAAGACTCTCACTTATTAATGCATCTTCTCACAAAGCTAAAGCTCCATATGTACCCAGCTCTATGGGCTGAGAGTGTATAAAAGCAGAAGGTACTTATAAACTCTTACCAGACAGTAAAATAAAAAACTCAGAGCTTAAAAATTGAAACACACCATCACCGTGCAGGGCCCACTGACCTCTGCAGAATGACAGCTCCCATCTGACCCCACTGGGCTTTGGATCACATTCCAAAGGCACAAGGTAAGCTTTAAAGAGATGCGAGAGGCCAGCCATAAACATCGCTTGCTGCCAACCCCTAATGACCTTTGGATGGCTAAAACACTACATGACACAGACTGCGCAGTTAAAACCCCCCACACCTACTTTTCTCTCTGGGATGGTCCATTTTTCATGCATAACTCCAGAAAACCAATAAAGCTAAGCCATTTCTAAGTGTATATAAACAAGCCCTTTGATGGAGGGGCGTATCTTCTGAAAGCAGTCAGAAGTCAGGGCTGCAAGGATGCTCCTGTTCCTTTGTGAGTATAGGGCAGGGAACATGAAGGACCTTCGACACCTGACACAGGAGTGAGTGGTAAAGCACAGGGCAGCGGCCACAAGGCACTCAGCCAGCTGTCCCAGCCACTGGAGCCACGATGCAGATGGCTTCCCAGGGGAATACCACTATCCTTGACCCTCCTTGATCCCCATTACAGAGGCCATACCACGAGACCTCAGAGAGAGATCAGGCAATGTGAAAGGGAATGGAAATGAAGGGGTCTTCAGGGCTCACGAATGAGCATGAAGGACTTCCCCAGGGATAACGCCAGCAAGGCTGCCAGTTACAGAGGAGCACGAATAAATACAATGGGAGGGGGAGCAGATGTGGCAGTCACACATCTTAGTGTACATAAAAAGATAGCTCTTTCAGTAGTTTCTTGTAAGAAGCTAGAATATTTTGAAGACCAGTGAGTGAAAAATGTGAAATGTGCTGTATGGTGGCAAGTGAACTCTTGCAAGATTTTTAGGTTGAACTGGCTGAATTTACAGCTATGCCTACCTACTTGAAGTAACATGGATGACAGCTTAGCTTAGCTCTATATACACAGCCTTCTCATCAAATCCCAATGCATCTGAATTTCACTGTATCTAGACTTCTATTTTGCAGGTATTAAAATAAAAGCAGAAAAATTATCAGTATCACAGTGAAGATCAGCACCTGACCATTTCTAGCTCCAAGCTCTGATCTCAGACCAAAGCTCCAACACCTGTCTATCAATCCTGCAGTGAAAGATCCTGTCACTAAAACTTTGCAGAAAACATCACTGAAAAGCATGGCACAGTTTGTTCACCATGACATACAGGTTAGCAGTGAAGAAGACAAAAGCCATGCTGGTCAGCAAAGGCATAAGAGGTAGGTAAGGGCATCAAGTGAAGTCTCATTTTATAAAGTTTCCCGATTTTGGCAGGCACCTTCAGCATTTCCAGCTACATTGACCCCTGTAGCAAAAGTAATTTCTTTATTTGTCAAACTAATTTGTTGGTGAGGATGTGAGGGACTGACAGCCCTTTCAACACATTATATGATGCAGACAGGCACTGAACGCAGTAGACTGGAAAAACAACACGGAAGAACATCTCCACCTTAAAGGTGCTATCTCACCAACAAAATATATAGCAGATCTGCATTGGCCCAGACCATTACTTTCCCTGGCAAGGACTTGGGGACAAAGCTCCTTAAAACAGTAGTAATCATATTCCACTCATGCTCCTTTTTACTGCCAGCTGTAAACTAGCTCCACATGCATCATGGTTTTGCATCAAAATGTGCACAGACCAAGCCCATATCCGAAGGGACAAGGTAGATCCAATTTACAGCTTTGACAGGTCTGTGCACCCGAGGCGGAGCATGCAGGAAATAGCCTGACATCTCACTCGGAGAGCGGTTAAGAGGCTGCTAGTAGAACTGGATGCAGAGCCACAACAGCCTCCCAGAAAGAACCAGCAAAAGAGCAGGGAATTTGCTATCTATTTTTCAAGAAACACAAAGAACAGGCAGCACCCACCAAGGCACTACTGGAGAAGATGGGAGCCAAGTTTGATCCCAACTTGCAGCAACCCTTTGTTAGGACAAGCGCAAGGGAAACCACAGCAGTATCGGGAAATTAACACGCAGCATTGAGTCACTTTGGTAATGAGACACCACGCTGAAAACTGCTTAAGCCTTTCATATACACGCAACAAAGCAAAAGTAAGTTGTTATGACCCAATGCAGGTATTACCAACACATGCAGACAATTACTTGGCAGAGGATGAGTCCACTTCAAACCCAGAAATTCTGTTTGTTCGCTACCAACCTAATATCAGGGTTTTTTTTCTTTTTAGTACAGTTTTCCAGTTGAAAACCTAGGCCCATCCTGATGACAACTGAGGATATTTTTACTAAACTGTTCTACAATACTGTGGAAGAACTGTTTGCAGAAAAGCTCTGTACTTCATCTGGATCTCTGTATGTCTCAAGTGGCAGAGCACTGGAAGATCTCTCTGAAGCTGAACTCTTCCTGTCTCATTACACTCCAGAGTTAAAACCCAGGCAAGATACTTGATGTTGCTGAAATGATCTAAAAACTGTTTTTCTTCTCTACTTAGAAATACCATTATGTTGCACATACTCCCATCGTTCAAAATATTCTTTTCCTAAAGCTATTCACGACCAACAGCCTTTTTCCTTGCAGCATCAAACACAGCAAGTTTAATTAATGCAAGTTTCCAGCCAAGAACTTTTAGACCCTTCCCAGTTCAGAAAAATGACAAGTATATATGACGTAAAGTTGTTTTCAATTACACATGAATTGTCACTTCCTTAATGGAAATCAGACTCCTTTATTCATTCCCACCAAACAGTCCTGGTATTGCTCCTGAGACAGCAGGTGACTGGCAAGAGTTCTGGAGAACCAGCAACAGAAAGGAGGTGGGACAAACCTGAAAAGATTAGTGAGCCAGCACTGTGTTTCTTCCTTTTACCTCTTAGAAGAGCAGCAGCAACCTCCAAGGCAATAATTAACAGGATTAACTATTTACCTGAGGATGAATCTGCGGTTTATCACATGTAGCCTCAAAATCCAACACTAAGAAGTAGTGATATCTCTGTGGAGGGAAGGATGACATTGCTGCCATGGAAGCTCCAAAGCCGTGGGACGCCAGTTTCCTGCTTACGATGGAGCTGGACCCTTTGAAAACACCAGCTGGGAAGAGGGGGGACACGGCTTGTCTTGACCTTGAAAGTAAGTTTTGGGGAAACTTTGCTGCTCCAGTATGGAGAAGTGCTATCATTGAACATCCAGAGGCATCTGAAACTGAAGAGAGACTCATGTTACTCATGCACACATACATCTCATCTCTACTGGTATCTGTCCACTGTCCTCCTCTGACAGGGATTCCCTTTGTGCTTCCCTGTGGAGGTTCCAGCATCACAAACCTGAAATAACACAGTAACCTGCTCTAAGTACAACAGATGACATTTGGATTGAGCTTAAGGTATCCAGAATCACAGGCAACTAAAAATTCATCTCTGCAAATAGCTCCAGGCACCAGATCACAGTGCACTGCTGAACCTCATTACAGCAGAACATAACACAAACCACCTAAAACACAGAATACCCCATCTAAGCCCTGTTGAAATTTCTGAGGCTTTTTATCTTTTCATATACAATGCAGTTTCTGATACATGGTAAAAATTAAACACAGCAATACACATACCAACACTACAACTTATCCAAACAGCTTGGCCCTGAAACATCTGCCAGTTGCACCAAAACATGGCACTTCCATTACATATCCAGGTGGCTAGTGGCTGGAAGGCTCCTCCCCAGGAAAGTTCTCATTTGCTCTGTATAGGAGGTTTCTCAGAGATGTGATTTTAGTGCTACACTCCACTTCTTACTTCAGGTATTTCTCTCAGAGGAGGATATCAGTTCAACTAAGCACAGTTAGGGTCTGCAGGAAGTGTAATATGCAGCAGGACTCTATAGGGTACAGTCTCCCTCCCAAATATCTCACTCAGCCACCACCTTCTGATACTTTTATTTAATAAACACTATTTAATAAATTTCATTATCCATGTGAGACTACCTGGATTCCCCCTCCTGCTACTTTTCTTCTAAAACTTTGCAGGGAAAAGTTTCTAGGACTGTCACTATCCAAGACAGGTCAGCCTCAGGGCTGTTAACAGATCTACAGGGATGAGAATTCAAGGCCAGCTCATGGTGTTATATGGGTAACATGAGGGTACATGGTGTTACATGGGTGGGTACAGGGACTGACAGCTAAACAAGCAAATTGCACCAACTCAGCCCTATTGAGCAAGGATAGGAGTACCCCCTCTAATTGTGTATGCAGATATATACACACACACATCTTGCTATATAGATATTTAAATTGATCCTCATAGTTGGTCCCACTGCTTGTAAAAGACCTCCATCACTTGACATGCCACCCACCTGCTCTATGAGCATGGCCCCTCCACACCTGTGCTGGCTTTTTGCTCTGCCATGCCATGAGACATGGAGACAAAGTGGCCATGGCAAAACGGGGACTCACTGCTCATGGACAACGTCACTGTTTGCACAAAGACAGCATTTGCTCTCTCCCATCCGTTAGTCCGTCAGGTAAATAATGCACGTGCCAAAACACACACTTAATGAGGTAAATAATATGCCTTGAATAACAGCTAAATCTGTATTTACCTGCGAGACCAGAGAAACTCGGAAGGACCAGATTAGGAGATAATTGCAGCTAAGCAGGTTGTGTGCTTCGAGTAAACACGCATTTGGTAACCTTCCCTTTCCAAGCTTTTGAGTGAAAGGCAAAAATCAAAGAAGTTGAAATGTTTAAGACCGAGCCAGTGCCCACACTGCCAATTTCATGGCAGATATGTGTTGCCTCTGCCTTAAGGCTTTCATGTTTTGAAGCTGTTTGCTTTATTAAAGCAGTGTGCCAGACAGCAGGTACCTTGAAAACTGAAAACTCAAGCAGCAAAACCAAAAACGAAGAACCCAACATGGCATTTACTTTAAAGAGGCTCAGTTCTACCTATTGCCTTTCCATCTACAGCTTTGGCTATCATTAATAAATGCATCACAACTAAATAGAAGTTACTTATATTTACTTCTAATATGTGGACGATAAGAGATATTTAAGGTATACAGGCTTTAAATTTTCTAACTACTATAAGTCTAAAGGCCCATCACAACAAATATAATTTCTCAGAATAAAGCAGCTTGTAAGTTAGTTGCAGGAAAACCTGGTCTTTAGCCTACTGCATCAAGTAAAATACACAGCTGGAGTGGGGGAGGCAGACAGGCTTCAACCCCTATATCAAACACAGGCAATAAAACATGTATTACCCACCCACAGCAAGATCTCTTCTCTAATGTATCTTAACTGGCAAGACCAAGGTATCTGAAACGGACCCCTTGAATCTTCAGGCTGGGTTGCACTACACACAGTGGTGCAGAGGTTTTCAAGCCAGAGTTCATGCCAAAGGTAAACCAGCTGCCTTGGCAGGATTCAGGCTTGTCCCCGTGCAGACACAGCAGCACCATGCCAGACCCTGGCATGGCAGGTCAGGGTCACAAAAGTACCATGTGACATCCGTGGAGGGAAGCAACAGCCAACATTCAGTGCCTGTTTATACTAACAGATTCTGCAGTCATCCACATCTAGCAACAGCTAGGCTCCCCATCCTAAAAGCAGCTTCCCTCCCGACTCTCCCATGTAGCAGAGGGAGCAGTGCTCTGAACAAAGGTGCGTAAGTGGGGTATTGCATGTGGATTTCCCCACACAGGCAGCATACAAATAAGGGCAACCCCACTGCAAACTCTGCACCTTCAGCCAAATGAAGTTTTAACAGTATGTTTACCCAGCCACTGCCCTGGGTGCCCTGGGAAGACCTCACATCATCTTCTTTGGCAAGGTCAGAGTGCCTCAGAGCACAAGAGAGCTGGTGAGCAAACACACTTTATTAGATGTCATGTAAAGCATTTATAATGGCTATGACAATGCAAAGCACTAGTAATTATCCTGTATTTTTTTTCCAAGAGACAACGATGTAAGCAATGCAGCTTCAAAAATTAAAAACCCAGTTCTAGCCATATAAATCCACATGTTCAGTGATTCTGTTTCCAAACCTACATAAAACACCACATATATATTTCTTATACACACAGGATCAGATTATAATCTCAGACAGTGCAAGCTGTCACATCTGGCAGTCAACCCTACTAGGTTAATATTTCATATCACACAGCTCAAATTCCTCACACAGATATGTATGAAATGTAATGGGACCATGAACTGAGGTTGGGCCTCAGGAATTATTTTGACAGATTGTACACAGACCTAGGAAAATGTGACAGCACTTTACATTTGCTACACCCAGTAAGATGGGAAATGGCCATATGTGGTGGGTTTCAGCTGGAAGATAGTTTGTGTTCTGTGCTGTGTAACAGCATGTGTCCTATGTGACAGTACTGACTAAAATCAGCATCTATATCTTAATAATAAATTTAAAAAAAATGTTCTCTGGACATCAGCTGCAGGTACCAAGACAAGTTCAGGGTGACCACAGCTCTTGCTTCTTTAGCAGTCCAAGCACATGGTAGTAAAGCACGGCAGTTTAATCACCAGTAAGGAAGGAAAGCCAAGAGAAAGGCAAGTGCCAGCTGTAGCTATCAGCTTTGCCAGGGGCCCCACTGAGTGCGAAGCAGAGAAGCTGCACTGGTGGCTGTTGCACACCAGGCTTCCTACTGGGAAAGTTGCTTATGGACAACCAAAGTGGCAAGGAACAAGACAGGGAACTCCTGCCACATGAAGAATGCTGGTGACAAGAGCCAGCAGGGCAGTGCAAATGCTGTCCCCTTGCCTGCAGGGCTGCCCTCCAAAGCCACAGAGAGAGCTGTGCACCACACAAGCTCCAGAGGAGTCAAATTCATCAATGGCAGGACAAATTAGCCTACAAACTTGAGCTTAATGACTCTTGGCACATAACATAAATATGAAGTTTTTATAACTACATCTAATTAAAATTACAGTTTGCCTTTAAGCCCAAAATATTCCCCTTTACCTTCCAGTTTGATAAGCTGAGTAGGGAACGGGCAGGAAGACAACACCTAACTTCACACTGGCGGGGTGACCCAAGAAATTACATTTTATGAGAGCCTTCACTTACATGTTAAATTACTTTGTTATGGCAAGACAGCCTTCCATCATATTACAAAACAAACAAACAAGAAAACTCCCCCCCACTAACCTAAACTACAAGACAAATTGAAATTAAAAAATAAAAGCAAGCAAGCTCTGGGAGTAAAATGCTTCAGTTTATTATTTGTGCAAAACCTGGGTAGGGGCAGCTGTGACTCCTGGCCTCCAATAGACAACTGAACTCAAGGCTAGAGCAACCAAAACCAGTCAAAAATGTAAGTCAGGTTTGTCTATTTTATTGAATTATGGAGAAAAAAATGTTAGGGTAATAGAGATGCTTTCTGTAGAACAAAATTGCACACATTTAGCAATACCTGGAACACAGTATAACAAAAAAAAAATGCAGGACTTCAGTTTTGGAAGCTGTTCAAATCCATACTCAGAGGTCAAATGTGAGTCCATATTTCACTTGTATGAAGATTTAACTGAAGAACAATAGAGAAAAGTCAGGGTGTTTTTTAACCAACCTTAATCTAAACCGAAATATTTCATTAGATGAACTACAGTCCAAAAATGACAGCACCTAGCTAGCCTGTGAGCCAGGAAACAACACTATGAACAAGACCAGCTTATCCACTCTCACAACTCAAACTTGCAAAAAAAAACCCCAACCAACATAAAGTAAAACAAATAACAAAAGACAAAGCTTTTAGAACTGTTTAATAAAGTAACACAATTTTAGACAGGTAAATTTGCTTCTTTCTTTAATTTGTCAACCTCACAGTATCATCACGTGAACATGAGAACAGTACACTTCATGGCTACACTCCCTTCACATTTGGCTGGGTTTGTCTCCGGCACTGCTAGACAACCACGCCCCTGTTTTGGAAAATTTGTAATGTCATGGCATGTCTATAGGCTACCCCATCATTACTCAGCTCAGATACACCTTGGCATTCATCATTTTGTGTTTTACAGTACTCCACAATCACACCCAGGCTCTTCCCACTACAGATGAGGAGGTCCCTGTTCTCAAGAACTTACAGTCTAAAATTAGAAGCAATACAAGTGAGGGGAACAACAGAAAATACAGGAGGAGAGTTGGGCAACTGCTCATCTGGGAGAAACATGCATCTCAGTAGGTCAACTGAAAAATATAATTCACCCTATACAGGCACTGGTTTCCCTCTGTATGGTCACTATGGAAAAGATAAGTGAACATGGAAAAGGCTGACTAAAGGATGGAGGGCACTCTTTGGTTAAGGAACGTCTCTCCCATTTCTTGAGCTCATTCTTGCCGCTGGGTTCCTTGGCTGATTTGTCAAAGGCACGACCACACATGTCAGAGCACCAGAATCTCTTCCATTGTGACATCACAGACGTGATGGCTTGTGAGATCACAATGTGTAAGGCCGAAGGCGCTGATTACTTAGGGAAGCACTTGCTGGAGCTATGGCACCCTACAAAGCTGGGAAACAAACACATCTCAGTTCACTTGACAACACAGTGAAACCCACGAGACTCCACACCAGCAGGACACGAATTTGTCTGAACAGACCACCCAGAAGCCGTCCCAAAGATGCACAGTACAATTCCACTCCAATTTTATTAGGCCACCTCTGCTAGGCAACCCACTTTCGTCAGCTCCTTGACTGGTCTCCTAAGACAGACTTTGCTGTGTATTTTTAAACCTTCTCCAAGAGTAACTGCAGATGAGGAAACGGGTCTAAGCTGGAGTCTGAAGAAGTTCCACACAGCAAAGGACTGGTCACTTAGAAGAAATGTAGAGAAAGGAAAGAACAAAAATTAAAACAAAGAAGCAATAACAGGGACACATACAGCAAAAGCCAAAGAGGAAGAACAGATTTGCTATTAACGAAAAGAACAGTTGCACAGGATCAGACCAAAAATCTCTAGTCCAGTCTCCTGCCTCTGCCTGAGAGCCATAAGAAAATGCACCAGAGTAAAATACATAAAATAAGGTTAACTAAGCCAATAGTTCTGGGAGGCCAAAAGGAGGCAGGCCTGTCCTTCCCTCTTAGTCTTACCCTCCTGCTGATTATGTTACACCAGTTCCTGAGCTTGTCTGGCCCTTCTGTGAGCCGATTCAACCACAGGAACCTATAAAAGGACTAACACAGCCAGAATAAAACACAATTAAAACAAGATCGTTTCCGGCTGGTTTAGTGAGATGAATTAGCGCAGGGCCAGGCTAGATGAATACCAAAGCTCAAAGAAGAGGATGGGCCCACATTGGCAGAAGGAGATGAGCCACAAGGACTGTTGGTCAGCTCAGACGCTCACCAAACCATGTACTCAGACCAGGACAGAGACACCTAGGATGATGTGGCACTTTGCAGAGAATGGAGAAGTTATCTTGGCTCTAGCAGCATAGACACATTAAACTTGAGTTCACAAAGCCCATCAGACCATCCTGTCTCAATCTCATCTAATGCTGGCCCTAAAGTTTCCATTTCCTTAATCGAACCCAAAGGCTCGAACATCGTTAAGGAAAGTTTCTGGCCTTGAATTGCAGCATGAAGAATGGAGGTTCCCCTCTACCTTCAGAAAGCTTGTTCATGTGGTCAATCCATTTGCTGTCAAAAAAATAACATCTTAGTTTTCATTCAAACTTTCCCAGCCCTAGTCTTTGAGATAAGTTCTGAAATTTATGGCACTTGAGTGGTCTCAATCCTAAGCACAGCTCCCAGTGCCAAGAGCTAGCAATTTGTAGCTACTACACATCTAGTCAGTAAAAGCTACTATTGCATATTGGCCTAATTTAGTGCAAAGGACACATAGTAGGCCATCCTTTGTTTAATGGAATCTGGCACGCATAATTACTTCATTTTCATACACACGAATGCTACAGTTGTTCACACTTATATACAGCTGCACACCTTCATTATCTGAAAAATGAAGGTTAACACCTGAGAGTGCCAAATTAATCTCAGCCTGGATTTGGGGAAACAAGTTTTGCATTGCTCAATACACTGGTAACTTTTCATCTTCAAAAATCAGCTCTAGAAGTGTTAAAAGAAAGCCAGTACTCTGGCAAAGCTCTGTCCTGGTACACTGGCAAAGGCTCCAAGCAGGGTAGCAGCTACAGTGGGGCATGGTTTCCACACAACCCAGTCTCAGCCCAGAAAATCTGCCAGGGTATATGTTGACCCTAATATTCAACCACAGAAAAAAAATAATGATTGTAACAAATACAGCTGAAATTAAAAAAAAAAAGATTTGGTTGGAAGAGAAGTATCTTTACCTACACATCTAGGGAGAACATAACTTTTCAGCTGGCCTTGGGTCAGCTGAGATCACTTCTCTTGGAGAAGGGAAGTGGTCCAAATGATCCCTAACACAGCCAGCACCTCTGCTCTAGGTTATGTCTTGACAGCCTCAACTTGTCCAGTTCTTCCCTTATTCCCCTGCTTGCCATGGCACCATACTGGTATGTCAGCTCATGACTACTAGAGTGAAATACCAAGAGTCTCAGCAGGACCATTTCTAGCAAAAATACCTGCTTCAGATGCAAGACAGACTTGTAACAAAAGCACAGTTGCTTACAGCCTTCCATGCTCTCCTGTAAGCCCAGGCACAGTGGGCAGTCCTGCACCATTTACCTGGATGTCACCATACCTGCACTCTACAGCCTGAGGGCCCTCCACTGCAGGTGGCCACAGGACTGACACATAAACAGGGTAAAATGCAAATACTTCACACATTTAAGTATCTTCCAGAATGCTATTTCCAAAATTTAAGGGAGTTAAAAAAAATAAAATCAAGGCCTACCAAAGTTAACAGAATCAAAACAAGATAAGCACCAAACCAGCTGTAATCAGGCTCTCTAAAGAAAGGAAACTGAAGTATCTTTAAAGTGCAGAACAGAAACTTTAGGTCCTATCAGTGTTTATTCAATCCAAGGTCTTCTTTATTTAGCATCAGGCACACTGGCATTTTTTAAAGGCTTTAATCACTTTCTTTTGGATTTTGGTACCACTTAAATCTGTCTAGACATACTAACTTTAAAAAACAAAACAAAACAAATCCAACACACTATTCATGTAGAGCAACCCAAAGTTTCAGATGAACAAGATGCATAAATGGGCCACAGGGCCACTCTTTGATACAAAACAAGCATTTAGTTGACACCGTGAATTAATGTGAAAATTCAGTGGCAAAGGGCAGAATTCAGCGCTTCAAAATGGAAACAAAAATATCTGAAATAAAAAACATCATCTGAAGTCAAATTTCCCAAGCCTACACAGTTGGAATGATCCAACTAGACTTTTAACATACTACTGAATTTCAGAATAATTCATTCTTGGACAAAAGTTCAAATGCCAATTTTAATATCATGTGATATGAGATGCTACATTGTTGCAAAAAGACAGTACAAGATAAAATAAATTCAAGTTACCATTAGAAAGAAATCAGGTAAAATCCTCAAACAGCTGTTAACAGTATCTGATGGGACAAATGCTTTGGAGATGTACCTTCCTGGAGCCTTGTATACCTCATCCTTCCTGAGACACAGTGCAAGCATTAAAATATTAGAGAACTTGCTGGTCCCTTGCATCACAGCTGAAAGAATATCAAGAGTTCAGACTAAACAGCAGCTGTCTATCCACCATCTCTGGAACCAAAAGCTCAATAAAGAAACTAGATAAGTATAGAAGTAGCAAAACAAATGTCACACTTATTAGCAAACAGGCCAGCAATGACCACGTAAATCCACCAGACACAGGACTTGTAAAAGACAGAACATAAGCAGTAAATGACAGCACCTCCTCATACATCTCAGTTTGGAAGAAACATCTGTAACAGCATAGCAGTAAGAAAAGAAAAGAAGAAATTCCCACTGCCACTGAGGAAACAAGTAAACAGACTGTACTCCTAAGCTTTCTCAAGTTTACTTCACTCTCAAGATCTGAGACAGGTGATCAGTTCAATCTCACAGGGTAAAAATAGAAGAAAAAAGAAACCCAAAACAGACCTCCTACTCCCTCATTACCTCCACCTATGAACCTCCTCATCCCAAAACATAAAAAAATCCTTGCTGCTGCTACCTCCAGCTCAGCCCGTGCCCACCCTCTGGGCAGACGGGCTATTTTCCCGTCCTCAAGCCCTGAAACCGACTCATCCCGCTCCAGCTGGGATCTGGGGGACTGCTGCCACAGCCACCCTCAAGACCTCCCCTCAGGGCCGCACCGGGGCGCGGAGGGCCCGGCAACCCGGGCGTCGAACGGAAGAGGCGCCGCCACCCCGCGCCCTCCCCTCGGGCCGGGGCCGCCCCCGGTCCCCACCGGTACCTCCGCCCCGCCCGGCCCGGCCCGGCCCGCAGCCCCACGCCCCAGGTTCGAGCCCCGCCGCCGCGGGGGGNCTCGCCGCCGCCGGGGGCGGGGGTTCCGACCCGCCGCTCCCCCTCACGCAGGCGCGGGCCGCGCGCCGCCCCGCGGGGTACTTTGGGGGTCGTAGTTCCCTCCGACCGGCCCCGCCGCCTGGCCTCCCCTCGACGCCGCGCCGGCCCCGCCGCGTCCCCAGGAGCCGATTCCAGCTCTCCATTCCAGGCGGATTCTCCTCCTCTCCCCGATGACGTGACTCCTCATCTACCCCGGGGCCACTGCTTACCCCCCTCGTGTCCTCAAGGGCCATCCCACCGTGTCCCCAGGACACCTCTCCCAACTCCTGATGCCTCCATACTCGTGTGTTCACTCATCTCTCGTAGCCTAAACCTGTGTCTGAACTGTGCCTGGTCTTTATTTTACACTCCTGAGCTGTGGCACCTCCTCCTCACTCACATGGCTGGCACCATGGGCCAGGACATGTCAAATCTCACTGGCTGTCACACTCTGCAGGGGTTCTGGACCCCCATCCCTGCCAACTGTGCAAAGAACAGTAGCCAGAGGTGTGCTGCTACCAGACAGCATGGCAAGGAATACTGGAACAGGCTGCTCGGGAGGTCATGGATTTTCCTTCTCTGGAGACATTGAAGACCCACCTGGAAGTGTTCCTCTGTCACCTGCTCTGGTGACCCTGCCTTGGCAAGGGGATTGGACTGGACGATCTCCAGAGATCCTTTCCCTCACAATTCTGTGATTCTCTGAACTTACCTGCAATGATATCTAATCTTTAGCCTACTGACACATCCATAACTCTTGGAATCTCATCTGCAATGACAAGTGTTCTAGCTGAGGCCATTCCCTGCATTGCTTCCTTCCTTGCTTCTCACATTAACTCACACCTCCACACTTCAAGCTAGCAGCTCCTTTGCACACCCCTGATACTCCTCATATATGTGATGAGCAAACTCAGAGCACTGACTCATGCAAACAGGACTGTGAGGGATTCTAGAGGCCACCTTACCCAGCCTTTGCCTGCAGGCCGGAGCAGTCCTACCTGTCATCTTGCTCTCCTCTTCAAATCATTCCTTAAGCCTTTCTCTGGCTCCATGTCTTAAAATACCAGACAAAGGTAAGTACCAGAGTGCAGAGATCACTGACTGATGCTCCATGGAAGGTGGGCTGGCTGCCTGACTGAATCTGCCTGGTTCTCCTGCCTTTAATTGAGTTGCTGGTTCTTCAGGCTGGATTTATACTTTCCCCTGTTTGTATGCGGCCTAGAACTTGAGAGCCCTGCACCATGAAAGTATCATGTCAGAACTATAAAAATACCAACAGCAAACTATTTAATAATAGTAAGAGTTCCTTTAAACCCTCTTAGATTTGGCATCTCTCAGCTTCCCACCCACATAAGCAAGGATAATGTGAAATTTTACTTCTAAGCTTAGCTATATTGCTGTGATTTGTCAAGTCTTTGGTGACTGATGTATGGTTTGCCAGGTGCCCAGGAAAGTGAATTGAAGGTCTTTGCACTGTGGTGTTCCTTGAGCAATCTGTCCCTGGCGCTCCCTTAGCAGGGATGGAAACTGGCTGAAATTACACTGCAGCCCCAAAGCTTGAAATTTAGGGCTCACAGCCTGCCTGTGTTTCTAAGAGGATGAAAGAGAAGAGAACTTTATTCTGCTGACCTCTGCATCTTGCAGTAAAAAGTAATTCCTTGGTCTAGAGAAACGATGAATGGCTCATAGGTGTGTGCATATCCTTCTTGCAGCAGCCAGGCCTCATGCTGTTTCCCAGGTTTCCCAGGCAGTACAGCAGGCAGATTTCCTCCTGCCTGGTTTTTTGGGGGAAATCCCTTTTGCCAGCTGAGTTATCTGCAGTAACAAGAGCCCATACCTTGGCTTCTGCTAACCTCTGTGACCCTTGTGAGACCCATGCAAGTTATCCACCAAAGACTGCAGGACAGCAATGAGATTTCCTTCAGCAACCGCACTTTCAAAGAGGGCCTTTTTTTTCTGGCACAACTGTCAGCACCCAAACCAGTTCAAAGAGAACCATGTTTTGTGAAATATTGTCAGTGTTTCTGTATTGTTCATGTCTGAGCCTGTCTTATGTGGGCGTGCATGCCTTAAATGAACAGTGCAGGCCACTGAAAATGTCACCTACAGATTAATCTGACTTACTCCAGGCTTCTGGAAAAATAAATGAGGGTGATCAATAGATATCCTGTGGCGTGCCCATCAATGCACATGGCCCCCGTAGCATCCTCGCTTGGAACAGCTACCCTCCCAAAGGGACACTGCCAGTAAAGGTGGTCAATTGCCATGGGGCCCTAGGCAAGGAATGCTGACAAACTGGGTCATGCAGGTGGGGAACAGTGGTCAAAAGGGCTGATAATTGCTCATTAGGGCCACCTTATTTATTCCAGGTAGCACAGCCCATGTCAGTCCTCATTGCCTCAGGACCAACTCTATCCGGGAGCAAGTGAGTATGTTTCAGGCGTCACTCTGGTGTCTTAATTGCTTGTCCTACTTTAGAGATTTTGAGATGGCTAGAAGAAGCCCGTAGGAAATAGGGTCCACACTGGGGCAGTGTCTGCTCTGTCCTAATTTACATGAAGGACTATCTTCAAACCTTGGATGGAAATCAGCTCAGATTCCAGCTGTGACCTTCTCTCCTATGGCTGGATCCCTCTGCTGCTGCCAGCAGATGCAGCATCCTGGTCTACAGTTACCTGAAGTTTTATTTGTTTTAAAACCTCAACAGTTTCTTAACAAAGCATCATTTCATTCAGCACAGATATTAAGCCACCACTGGGCTGATGGATGGACAGAGCTTGATTAGAAAGTAGCAAACCAGTGGGGCAGGGTAAGGCAGAAAATACAGACTAAACCCCGCTGATCCCATGTGGCAGCTGCAAGGGATCCTTTGTGTGAAGACAAGGCTGAGCTTATCCTACCCCATGATCAACTATCAGGTCTCTGCCTGCTGCTGGGTCAGCACAGAGAAGGAGGAACATTCCCCAGTCCTTCTCCCAGTGCCTCTCTCCCAAGGGTCTGTGGAGCACAGCTCCTTTTAAAGCAATAGGATTTTGCATTACTATGGCACAAAGAAACATCAGATCATTTTAAAGGCAACTCCGTTAATACTGTTCAGCTGCTTAAGCTGAGTGAAACTTTTAAATGTCTTATAATACACATGACAAGTAGTTTTGTATCACTGTTTTCTACTTAACAAGTTAATAACGTGCCAACCCAAATCCTTCAGTTACTAACACTACCGGTGGGACTCATTAACCAACGTGAGTACATATTTAAGGGAATACTAATATTCACAATGTACATTTTTATATTCATGTTGTCATTCTTGAAACCACAGCTCAGTTCTGTTGAAACATTTGTTTGCAGAGGATTTCTCTCTCCCTTTTCCTCTAAACACAGAGACGATCACTGGGGTGTCATTCTAGTGAATGATATTAATGACAGCCTGTCATCATGGAAAGCTATTTCTAGCTGTCAATTAAAGAGTGTTTTGAAAGAAAGCAGCTCATTCAAACCCTGTGGGAGCGAGTGTGTCTCATTGTTTGACAGTGACCCCCTCGATGAATTTGGGAGCAGCAGCAGTTCTGTGGGGCTTGGAGCTTTGCAGATGCAGCACAGGGCTCTTGGATGACAATGACAGGAGATTTTAAAGGTGCCGATATCCTTAGCAAAGAAAATGCAAAAGAGTATTTCAGATGATAAAAGCAATTCACAGGTAGGAGTGTTGGTCAGGAAAGAAGTCGCAGGGATACTGAGCCATTCTCCTCCATCTTGTAATATAATTTCCTCTCCAACATCCCAATTTATCAACCTCCATCTTCAAATGTCTTTTTATTTGCCCATGCTAACCCAAGTAGATGGCTTCTTTAGCTTTTCTCTACCTGATAGACGGAAAAACCTCTAATTCCCATATAAAATGTATTTATAGCTAGTTTACTATAATTCATTCTGGAAAAAATGATCCTTTAACTTGTTGGGTTTTTTCCCTCTCCTGGTGTATTCATAGGCAGCTCTCAGATCCCAGTCGTTTTTGCCATCTTTGCTTTGGTGGCCTAAAGAAGCCATTTTTTCTTGTGTCTCCTTAGCATACTACCTTTCCATTTCCCACTCCATCTTAGTAGACCTCCTCTGCACCTGCTTCAGTTTCAATTAAATTTTCTTGAGCATGAGTGCCCAGACTGGTATGTGGTATTACTGAGGTGGGCTCCAAGGCCTCATACAATATATGTCACTTAACCCTATAAATATCACTCATATAAACATGCTTGATTTCTACATTTCCCCCCTCAACAGGGTGGTCCACTCTCAGGCTTTCTCGTTCCTTTTATTTTCCTAAGCACTCCTTGCGCAGTAATAAAAATGTACAGACTCAGTGGGGATCTGTTTTAACTTCAAATGTGCTGATTCAGTTCAAAAACCATTAATTCAGCCAGAATCAGGGCCATGGGGTGGAAATCCTTTTCCAGTTAAAACAGAGGTGAGAGGGACAGCCTTTGGCAGGCTAGGAAATAAAGTGCATTAGAAAAATATTGCAGCATATCAGAAAGTGGCTATTGACTATGTTAACAGAGGACAAGGAGTCTTGGACATTTCACATCAGGATGGGATGTCTCCATAGGACATCTGCTTGGATTTGAGCAAACTTCTGGGATTTGATGCATGGGAGCATTTTATTTCTCTAGTATGTGCTTTGCTGGGTCAGAATGGTCCCTGCTGGACCTTATATTGACTGAGCACACAAAGCTAGTCAGACAGGCTGGTCCTGTCTCCAAAAAATCCCACTTCAATCATGAGTGCAAGAGGATGCAGTGAAATGCAAAGCAAACATAAACAACTCCATTGCTCGGGCTGTAGATCAGTGCTTTTCCCTTTCGTGTGGCTTTTGCCCCTCACTCCCACTTTGTACATGGGATGAGCAGAAAAACTATATGTGTCAGGAAGGTGTCAGCACCAAAACACAAAATAAAATGACCCATCAGCAAAGGATTTGCCCAAGATATTTGACCAAAGAAAAACATAGCCTGAACATCAGGAGAAATTTCCTAAGGCTATGATGCATTAAATGGTGGGATCACCTTCCGAGAGGAGCGGTGGGAACCATGAAACCAGCCACTTACAGCACTGTAAAATGTCCCATTGGTGCCAGCGTGATTTCAGTTCAAGGGAGCTGCACTGAATCATCTACCATGCCTTTTCCAACTCTTGCTCCTAAAAATCAGACCCAAGAAGTACAAAGAAAGAAGGGCAAAGTGATGTCAATTTGCTAAAGAAATACAAGCTTTTCTATATTATTGTATGTCGTAAAACCCTTGTGCTCACACTGTATACTTAATCTTGATATTCCAATGCCATCCACAAAGAAATTCAGGCTTAACCCTGGTAAAAAATATTGTGCAATTGGGTGCAGTATATTCTTTACATTTTAATAGCTATAGCAAAAGTCCATTGCTAACTAGAAAAAAAAAGAAAGAAAAAAAAAAGAGAGAAATAAAAAAAAGTTGAATGTGTTTTACAGTTATGTCGTCATGGGAAAGCTGTATTTCAAAGTGAGGGCATCAACAGCAGTGAAATGGGACATTTTTAAACATTTTAAACGCGACGTTAAAAAAACCCCACTTCACCAAATCTCTTTGCCAGTATTTTAGCTAATAGGGCTGCAGTGTATAAAGGAAGGGTTCTGACGCCTGCACAGGCCACCCAATACTGAGCTGCTCCTCAAGTGTCTTGAACTCTAAGTGTAAATGGAAAAAACATCTAAAATTAAGCATTTCTCCTGGAGGAACACATTGCTGATAAAGCAAATCTTCCCACAGGACAAGCACACCTGCTGGAAGGTAGAGAGACATTTTTATGTGTGGGATTTTAACTTGAGATAAAATACTTTTCACGGACAGTCATATGGAAGACAGCTGGCCAAAAATAATAACAGAGGAATTTGTGTCCCTTGGGAAATTCTGAGGTTTCAAAAAATATGATTTTTGACCTAAGCTGGGACAAAAAGTTTAGTGCTTGGGGTTTTTTTGTTGTTGTTTAATGATATATTCCCAAAAAAACCAGTGTATTTCTTTTCACTTTACCACTTTGACATTTTTTTTGTTTTATTATTACTTCATTCTAGAAGCCCAAACCATCCATTACACCACACTGTTTCCTTTCCTTATACAGTACATTACATCGACAGGCATAATCCCCACCCTTTTTTAAGATTCCTATTAAACCAGCTAAATGTCTTTGTGAAACTCAATATCAGGAACAACAAGGATCTCTGCCGTAAGCTGAGGCAACAATGGGTTTTAACAATTATTTTTCAAATGTGCTTTAAAAGATGGACAGAAGAGACTAGAGCAGGGGGAAAAGTGCCTGGCACAGTCTGAACAACCCCAAGGAACATGATCGTTCCTGAAAAACTTGAACTAGCTCTTGGTCTGATGGCTGGCAGGCAAAGGGCCTGGCATAACCCTGTCATCACTTGTGGTTTGATTTTTGCTGTGGTCAGGGAAGCAAAACTTAACAAAGGAAAAATATTTTACCCAGAGAGCACCTGGTTTCCCCCAAGCTCAGGAGACCCCATGTTTTAGGCTAAATGCTGGGACCAATTGGGGTATAAATGTATAACAGGAATAAAACAATACTGTCAGAAGGAGATGGGGGGGGGAATAGAGAAACCCCCACATATGAATATTTTTAATAATTTCTCAGCAACAGTTTTGATAATGTTGATACACTGTAGTAAATGTTCCCAGTTACTCCAATCAGTGTTTTCTGGTGGAAAATTGGTCTGTTGGAAAAAAAAATTACTTGTTCTACCATGAAATCTCTTAGGTTCATTATTTATTTGGACTCAGTTGTGATGCTTTGTGTTATGGAAAACTTCCTGGATTCAACATTCCTCTAAACTGCCCCACAGAAATGGAATAATTACGTGGATACCTCTAGCCCCTGCTGCTCCAAGTGTCCAGAGGCCAAGTCTTTGAAGTAGTTCCTAAACTTCTGACCAAAGCAGCTCCTTTCACCAAATTTCTCACCTTTATCTCCAGAAACACACACCTCCAATGGACAACTAAATTCACCAGGGAGGGGAGTAGGGGTTTGCTGCCTGGTCTGGGAGTCAGACCCTTGCTCTCACATACCTTTTGCCTAGACTGCTTTAATTTCACCACTATCTCTCCCTCTGTTTATTCTATTTTCTGCCTCTTTATCTTTTCTCTCCAGTGTCTGGAGACCCTCTTTCCTTTTCCAGCCTCTCTCTTCTTCCCATCATTTCCTCTAGCTCACTCCTTCCTTCCTTCCTTCCTTCCTTTCTTTCTTTCTTCTTTCCTTCCTTCGCGGCACTCTCCCTGGAGTTTCTATTCTCTCTTCTCTCCTCCCTGTCTTCCATCAGGACTTCCCCAAACGCTGCAAGAGGTACCTAGTCTGCCAGGGGTACAGAGGAGAAGGACATGCCATGTCCAGAAAAATCTGAGACACAGACATCCCACTTGCCAGGGGACCATTCACAGGCCCTGCTTCTCTTGCTGCTTTCTGTCCACAGGTACCAACTATGTGGATTGTCACGTAGGAGTGGGAACACCTAAGGGGTCCTGGGAGACACAGCATAGAGTTCAAAGGCTGGAGACCTTGACCTCTGTGCTTGCAATTGTCCTTTGAAACCCAAGAGAAAGAGCCTGTGAAAGTGAGTGGTGCATCCTCCCCCAACATCCTCCTTTGTTATAGCCCTGAAAGTAACTGACCTTGGAAATACCAAAATTCCTTTCCCCCACCAAAATTCTCATTCACATTGGCTGCCATCAGAAAGCACAGCTGAGACCACTGATATTTATCACACCTATGACCCACACTGGACGGGAGGGAAAGCTCCTCCAGCTGAAGAGGCCAGTGTAGTAATGTGCTACCTCATCTCTAGTGCCACCGACTTCAGTCTATTTAATTTTCCCTTTGATTTTAATATAGATTTATTGAAAACAACAGTTATCAAAACAAACTGCGCTGGCAAATTGGTGTTCGTCTGTAGCTGTACAAGCACCTATAAAGCTGCCAGCGTATGAAATAAATGGTGCTATATGGGAGGTCAGTTATTGCAATAGAAGTTCCCCAAGGATTTGCACTGGGCAGTTTAATATTTTTCTTATTACCCTCTTTTCTTTTCTACTATTTATGCCTCTCTGTTTAAATTTAAAGCATACAGCCATCTGCCAAGGCAAGCATCTCTGATAAAATAATCCCTGGTAAACCTTTTCATGAGTGGGCTTCCCTCAGAGTACCAGCAAATACTGTTGTGTCCCACTTAAAATGCAGGCAGATGCAGACAGGGAGGCCAATTTTGCCAAGGGTTTGCCAGCTAGGCCAGCTCTTTTTTTCCCCCTGCTTTTGAAAAGGTTTGTCCTTACCTCATGCTCCTTGAAAAAGCCTACTGATTAAAGCCCTGCTTCTTGCCATGTTATTTAACCTCCATTTAAATTCCGTGGCTGTACACACATCATACCTGGTATCTGTGAGCTCCTCCCTACACACAGTTCTAAAAAAATCAAATCCAATCATAGTCTAAACCTGCTCATCAGAAGAGATAAAAGGGTTTCAGTACTGATCTCCACATCAGGAGAACACAAATCAAATAACATAACTGTCAAATGAGGAGACGAGGTGTTTAAATGCCTATAGAAACAGGAACTCTAATTACAGAAACATCTATAATGTAACTAATATTATTTACATTAGAGCAATGCTAATCCAGATGAGGGTTAATGTCCCTGCTCCTAAAACATTACAGTTTAAATAGACAAGAGACTGTGAGAGGATGGAAGGAGCACCAGCATGCTCATCCCTGCTTGAAGATCAGGGTTGGAGGCAAACTCCTCACAACAGAAGAGAATGAAAGTGAGCCAAAATGTGCAATAATGAAGATAAGTTTAGTTGCAGCCAAAGAGAGCAAGTGACTTGCTCAGCCTCACACAAGCTGCCTGGGGGGGTGGCAGAAAATGAATAGAAACCAAGGATGGCTTATATGAGTCTCTTACTCACAACATTACTCGGCGGTGGGCAGTGCTTGGATCTCACTGAGTCTTGCACTGTGCCCCGCAAACATCAAGTTCACTGGGAATGAGCTCCTACTGCTATTTCTTAAAGTCAGGCTGTGGGTTTTTAGACCAGGCTGCTCCGTGTGGACCTTTTTCTTCATGTGAGAGGCACAAGCCATCATTTTGGTGGCTCCAGGGAACAAGGCATCTTGCTTTGGTTGACAGAGAAAGTGTTGAGCTGATGGAGAGCAATAAAACTGCTCCATCCCCTGGACTGATTCACTGGTCATCCCGTCAACATGCAGACAACCCACCATATACTCAGAACTGAACCTTTGGGCCTTAAATCTGCAGCCTGCAGGAACTCACTTCAGGTCAAAATCCTCCTACTTTTTAAAAGTCTGTACCAATTGGATGGAAAACATGAAAGTGCTTTGTCCTTTACCCACTGTGGTGTCCAGCTCTGGCAGCTGTTTCCCAGCTTCACAGAGCACTGATGAGAGCGCTTCTCTCCTTCTCCTCCATCCTGCCCCTTCCCAGTCTCTTCTTAGTGCGAAAGCTCAGTATTCAACATTTGCAGCTACCAGCGGTTTAGAGACCACTTGTGGTCCTTCCTGTCTGGCCCAAGATATCCCACTACAACCTAGGGTTAGACATTATCTTTTTAGACCATATTCCATTTGATGTGAATTGCTGAAGTGAGGTATAAACAGAAAGAGCAAATTCATAAGCTTCTCTAGATAAAGCTATTGCCATATTAAATATAGCCCTGATCTCTTAAGGGATGTCAGGTATTTCTCATCCCCTTCAGAAACTTCCTGTAAAGAACAGCAGTCCCACACGCTGAAAACGAGACAAAAATCATCTGCATTTGGAGGGAAAGGATCCATACAATTTGGCACTGGACTCAGCAGGTTTCCCAAGGCTCTGGTAACAGTTCAGCACAAAAGGGAAAGCCAGCAGGTGAGAAACAGAGCACTAACGAGTCTGAATGACACATGCAGCCGGATTGTCTGCTTTGCTAACAATTTATGCCATCCCTATTACTGGAAAAATCCTGTAAGCATGCTTCCCTTGTGCTCGGCAGCTTATTACTATGGGTAGCCAGTTTCTTGTCATGGCTTACAGCTTCTGTGAGCTGGTGTAAAAAGGCTTGCTGTCCCCAAGTTTACTAGGGGAGGCAGTCACTGCACAGCCAGAATGTGCTTCTCCAACCATCTGGCACGCTTTAGGATTCTGCAAAGTATCAACTGTATTATTAACACTCCTCTGGCACAGCTAGAGAGACTGTCTTCTAGAGAAGCTCACCATTATGTCTCACTGCTGAGCATCAAATACCAGACAAGGGAGAGAGAATCCCATGAACAAGACCTTCTGAACCTGCACAGGGGGAGTGCAAGGATTTCCACAGATGTTCCTCTAAACAGGACCACTAGGAGTCCAGGGCTGAGGTATTTAAGTTGGACAATTTATTCTTACCGTCTCAAGGAAGAGTAAGTGAAAAGACTGGGGACAGCGGCCACTGGAGAGTAGAACTCTGCAGTTTAGGACAGCAGCCTTGGGGCAGGCAGTGAATGGCTGAAAGAGTGGATCCAGGCAGGGAGGGACTGCAAGTAAGGATCTGCTACAGAAGCAGTTTTCAGAGTGCTAGAGCACTCCCCTTGTTTCTGCTCACATTCCCTCTTCACTCTCACTCTCCCTTTCTTTTCCTTTCACTCCTGAAATGTCTCGTAAGGAAAGACACGCAATTTGCCTCTCCTGGCAGAGGAGATATGACACACGCGTGTGGTGTCACATCTTTACATCCCTCTTACGTCCTCCACCTACAGTGAGAAGTACCCTATAGCTGTAATGGGTAGGCAGAGCAGGGATGGCAGGGAGAGGAAGGAACAAGAAGAATTGGAGGCTGAGGCAGAGCATCACTGTGAATCATTGCAATTTCCTCTGATCCTGTTTTATCATTGGGGGTGGGAATGTAAAAGATGCAGAATCTGTGTGAACAAGGTCAAATTAAATCACATTTCCAGGCTGGGGAAATTACTTTTGCCTGCAGCAAGAGAGGTGCACAACACGAATGAAGGAGGGGAGGTTCATGCCACCAGGCATGCTGTATCCAGCTATTGCAAGACAGAAGGAATTTATAATTAGCCCACTGAAATATATCCCTGCAGGATTTCACTGGAGGGGGGAATCACGCCAGTTGAATGTGTAACAGAAAGACCAACTGAGATCTGATTCCAAATCTTATGGGAGACAGCTCAGCCTTATCTCAATGAACATGTGTTTCTGTCTAATGGGATGACATTACTCAACAGGGTCAACTACCCGTACACTCTGAAGACATAAGAGAGAGACACTGAACATCTCCAGGACAATTCAAACCTGACAGCTTCAAGAACTTCACTGGGAGTAAGACCCAGATGCTACTGAAGTTCAAGGTTTCCTACAAGAGCACACAAATTGTCAGGTCTATTTAACACCTCTTGGTCAAACCTTACCACTGTCTCTCACTGTCACAGCCTGTGGAGGGAGAACAGTGCTGTGTGTGGGTGGCTTAGTGAACTGATAGAAGGATGGATGCAAAAGAGTCTCCTGAAAACCAGCCTAGAACACAGGATTGGAAGTGACCTTTCACATACTTCACATACAGCAGGGAGAAATTAATACATGCAGCCTGACTTGATATACATGATGCATTGCAGGCACCTGGGAATTTGTGCATTTGCCTTAACCAACTCAATGTCTCACTGCTAACAAAGGAAAGTGGCTAACATGGTGAGTGCAAGTGAAGGCGCTCAGCTCTGAGATGCCCAGTTTGGGGTGTTGCCATCACATTTTTGAATTTTGGAGTAAAAAATGCAGGAGTATGGAGATGGACCAGGCCTAGAGCTCACCTAATCCATGTCTTGCCCCTGGTGCCAGAGGGCACATCAGGCATGCAAGAAACTTTGCAAGGGAAAACTACACTGGCAGGATAAGACATTTCCTATGTCAGTTTCCTCTTCACGCCAGCTGCTGGTCCAACATGTACTGTAAAGGCTTATGCCTCTTCCAAGTTTTATTGTTGTTATTTGCTCTTAAAATTCAAGCTATTCTTGTTATCGGAATCATTTTCTGAATTACAGTAAATTCTACCTTATTGATCCCATGGAGGGGTTGAGTCTACAGGAAAACCACAGAAGAAATGAGATGTTCCTCCAACAATCAAGGCAGGATTCTGAGGGGCCATGATATGCAGGGCACTGGGACTGTATGATGGGGTATGAGGCATTTGAACTGGATGCCAGAAAAGGCTACCTCAAGATAAAGCTGGGCCAAGATAAAGAAATTCTGAGTGTATCAGTTTCTGAACAGGCTCATGTCTGACAGAAAGGTGGCTTGTTGCACGTATTTGCCTGCTTTAAATAATTTACTGCTAGAGTAATGTGAGCTGGATTAAAGGACAAGAGAGGGGCAAGAAAACAGAATGGGAAATGCTTGTGAAAAGTGACTTGTGAGAAAGACTGGTAGAAAGAAGACAGATATTTCTCAGAAGAATATGGGTAATTTCCTGGGAGGGGAATAGTGATAGCCAGGCACCAAGTCCTGGAATTCATCAGCAGGAATTTATTTCTGTGTGAAACTGAAAAAAAAAATTCCAAAATTTTAAGTAGTGAAACCTGGCTTCAGCACACATTTTCACCCATTTTGAAAACGGATGCTGAAGCCAGGTTTGGTGACTGAGGAAAGGAGGAGCTGAAGCTCTGAAGCACATCAGCCTGTCAGAGAGGGAGAGGATGATCCTGAGGAGCGATGCTCGGTTGGGTCTGTAGCATCACCCTTCCTACTGCAGATACCCTGATGGGTGCTTAAGAGCTGAACTCTGTGCTGGGGCACCACATGTGCTGGGGCAGAGTAGAAGGCAGGTCAGGCAGGTTGGGTACTCATGGGCAGCATGGCAGCCATAGGGACAGGCTTTCCTGGTGCCATGTCCCTGCTGGGGCCACACTGCCTTGGGGCCAGGATATGGGGGTTCAGCATGGAAGTCCCAAGCCTGACCCGAATCCCCTGGGAGGGACTGGTTAGGCAGAAATTTCTGCTCCCCTGCCCGCCACAGGAGGGGTTGATTCACTGGAGAGGAAGCTTTGCAGAGTTCTGAAGCTTCTGCATAGCACAGAGATGGATGAAGAGGGAGAAATGTTTTGCTCTGCTCTCATCTGAACAGAGACTGGTTCGTATTTCAGCTGGGATTTTTCTCCCTTCAGCTTTAATCTCCAACTCCTATTAAACAGCCAGATCAGTCTAGAGAAAGAATTTATTTATTTGGTTATTATTATTTTTTCTAGAGAGGAATACCATCTCGTTGGCATGACAACGGTGCTGTGGGCCACCATAAACACTGGATCATTAGCACCAATGCATTGGGCCATTATGTAGGCTTGGCCATCAGTACGGCTAAGGTGTGTGAGTTTATGGTGCAATACCATTCATGTGACAGCATGGGAATTATCACAGCAGTCACAGTAGCGAGCACTACAGCTGATGCTGAGGTCCAGCCTTATGCACAATTACTTACTGCATTGGCAGAAAGCATTTTTCTTTGAAAGAAGGCAGGCACAAAGCACAAGATTGAAGTCACCCTTGGTGTGTGGGCTGCCTCACATCTAATGCAGCTCCTGGGATGGACCACAAACATCGTAATACTCAGCACTTTAAACTCCTAAACAACATCCTTGTGTGTTATGCGGTATCATGAGAAAATGCACACGCATATAAGACACCAGTGTATTTTCTCGTAAGAACAGGCAGTTCCCACCACTATAGGTGTGCAGGGTGCTCAGCATGGCCCTGAATTACATGCACAGTCTGTATGTTCTTGGGAAAGAGCAACTTGTCTTCCTTTTTACTGTAAAGCCCCATTTCAGCTTATATATCTGTAGTAGATATTAATAACAATCATGCTGCACTTGGCTGCTGCAAACTCTGACTGATGAGAGCAGCCCTAACTCACACAAGTTTCCAATTGATTTTATCTCATGTTAAGCTCTAACTAATCACACCGGAGAGCTGCCTTAAAAGCTCACTAGATCTGTCCTGCTCAGGTTTGCCTGCCTGGCTAAAAGAGGAGGTGGGTATTTTTTCCCATCCTCTGCTGAATTGGGCTTTCCCACTGAACTGGGAAGGGAGGAGGAGGAGCATGGAGCCAGAGGTCCAGGCTGTGGAGGTAGAGCTCCCCTGTCCCAGGCTGTGCAGCTTATTTGGGCCTCAAAAATGAACCCAACATTTTCCCTGCGGTAGAGTCACATCAAACACAAATAAATAAGAAGATCAAAGTGTTGCTCACCCTGTGCACTTTCCATGGGCCAAAGCAGGAGCCACCACTCTGAACTGCTCTCGGACATGGCTCCAGCTTCCCTTGGCTTCTGTGGCACAGTTCAATAGCTCTGCCTTAGTTTTGCTTGATCCCATTAATGACAAAAATGACAAACACATATGCGTTGCCTTTATAGCTATTTCACGCTTTGACATGATCCTGGGCAAGTTACCTATGCTGTCAGCGTGATGGATGGTGCACAGAAGGGGGGTTGGACAGGTGTAGCTCTTCTCACAGGGAAATATTTTTCCACACCATTAGCCTGTGGAACTCCTAGCAACAGGATATTGCTCAGAGAGGGATTAAAAAAAGCCCTGAAAAAAGAGTGGATGCTTGTACAGAAAACAAGTGTTGAGTGCTGTAATCAAAATTTAGAAACAGGTGATAGGAAAGGATGTTGCTGCATGCATGTGCTTAAATCATACACTGTGGCTACCAGAGTTTTGGAGAGCCCATGTTCCAGAAGTGCCTCTTTTCAGGCTCTAGCTGTGTCAGGCTTCAGCTCTGGAAGTCATAATGTGGTTAATACTCACATAAGAGCAGTCTTCCTAAAACAGTTAATAGAGTTACTTGTCTGACATCTGCCATCCAGTGTACAACCTCTATTTTGGAGAAGGAATTTTCCAAGGGGAAGGTCGTATAGGAAATGATACTGCAGGACAATGATGTATAAAGAATACATAGTACTTCTTTGCAAAATCCCAGGCATGGTCTCCATTCTGCTGTAGAGATTCGGTGATGAGCAAAGTTTCGAATTCTACTGGCATCTTGCAGCCTGTTATGAAAAGCAAAACCAAGAGGTTCTTCTGTGTTAGTCAGCAGACTTTGGAATAGATCTAGGCGATGGTGATGGTAGTGATGCTGATAATGACAACAGTGATGATGATGATGATTAAGAAGAAGAAAATTAGTTTATCTGTCAACAATAGAAAATTTTTGTAGGCTGAAGAAAATTTTCTTACTACTAGTCATGTGAGTCAACAACTCATTTAAAGGACTGTTTTCTCATTCTAGGAAGACTAGTCACTGAGAGTGCACCAGCTCTAAATTTCAATTTTCTGGCAGATAGTATGATTTCAGCCCTGCCTCTGCCAAATTCTTCCTCTGAAGAGAGAGGGCTCTGGCAGAGGGCAGCCACAGATGGCTCAGAAGACGAAGAGATCCCATATTAGCTCTCCTGAACTCTGGGACAATCCTTACAGCAACCACTAGAGTAAAGCCCAGATCAGCTGCTAAGACCAGAATAATGCTCCCAAACTCATAGGTCAACCTTCATCTCAGATGTCCTTGCTAACAGCATCAGAGTGAGACACGGCTAACCGCAGAGCCTCCAAGCTCCTGTCCTCCTGGAGTGTAGCCACCAGCTTAGGCATGCTTAAACCAGGGCCACAGCTCTTACAAAACCAGGGGATAAAATCATTTGGACAGCAGGGACTTCTGGCACTGGCAGCCCTGCCCAGCACCTCCTCCCCGGAGTGGCCGCTGTCGCAGCGGCGAGGGCAGGATGGCGGTGGCACGCAGCTGAGACGCGCTGGCTGTAGCCAGCAGAGGGCATGGACATGACACACGGCAGCCAGCCACCCACACCCCGCTGGGAGCGACTGCCGCCTCGGAGACTCATTGCGAGAAAAAGTTTTGTTGTAATTAGTTAAGTAATTCGTTTGCCATCTTTACCCCCTCCACCCATACTGCAGATGAAGTGATGCAAGGAATGGTCTGCGTCTAACTATAGGTGGTAGTGACTTCAGGATGTGGTTCCATAGCTGGAGAACTTCAGCACTTTCTTGGGGTCTCACTTTTTGGGGCACCGAATAGGGCACACAACAGGGCAGCTCCCAACAAATCCAACTCCCTGTCATAGGATCCCTATGTTCTGCAGGTACACATGCAACACGGTCTGCCCTTTGCTTTCTGCAGTTGCTGCTACAGTTTATCACATTTCTCAATCTTATTTTATACAATAGCAGCTAGAGGACATAATGATGGGTGAGGGGCTCTCTTGTTTTAAGAATGCACATTGGTGCTGTAAGAATACAGCAGACTTCCAGTCAGGGCACTGTTCATGGTGGAATTTACATGTGTATTTGACTTTATGTCTTATTAGTAATCCTATTGAAATCTGTATGCATAAAGTTAAGTGCATCCAATCAACCCTGTAGGTTCAGGATTGTATATATTAATTCAGACTTCAGTGTTTAGAACAGTGTTTGCAATGCGAAGGGACAGCACTGTGACAGCCTGTAACAATCTCAGATTTTGTTTTAATATTAAGTGGAAAAAAACCCACAACAGGAGGTGTACCCTATTACTCTTACAGATGGGCAATACAGTCAAAGTTAAATCAGATGTTCAAAGTTATTTTAAGGTCCAAATAATCATTGTAGCATATATATTTCAGTGGAAAATTTTCCTATGGGCCTCTGTGCATATCACAGCTCCATAGTGGTGCAGGAGTCCATGTTTATGGATCCATTTTCAGGATCAAAATCCTCATTAGTAATACAGATTAATGGTAATTACAAATATAAATAACTTGAGTGTATCTTCTTATTTTCCTCTGAAGACATTGCTCACAGAAGCTAGCTAAATGCCAGATTTGTTCCCTGAATCCAAGCTGTATTAAGTTTGTGTGTGACGATGCAGTAACATAAAGTTAAATAAAGCTGCCTTTTTTTTTAAGCCTCAAAACACGGAGCTTGGTTCTCAGCTAGCATAAATTGGATACTGGCGCAGGATTCAGATCCCTTTTTCCATACTAAGAAACTGAAAGAGTAAAAAAAAATTGCTTTTTGGCTAAGAACAAAAGAGAGAAGTTTAAATCTGAGGGATCATTTTTCATGATGTTGTAAGTACTGAAAATACAGCTTTATAATAAGAACACTTTTTTTCCCCTGGAATTCTGTAATTTTGATGGTGAAACTGTAGCACAATCTGGGCTGTGACTGAATGTTTTCCCCAGGATCCCTGGGAGATAAGGGATGGTTTTTAATGTGGCTTCCTGAAGTGTGTCGAACTCTGATGTTATTTAAAATGTGGCTCATCTACACTACCCTGTGGAATATTTACTGAAGTCCTAAACTGTTGATGCTTTTGATGAGGAGCATGCTGCAGGATGAGCACCTTGGAAATGTGTATGGTGCCAACTAATTCAGGGTCCCCAGACAAAATGGCTGGACTCAGGTGTTGAGACATGTCTCTATGCACAGCCTGTGGAGTAGCTGTTTCCATACAGGTGTTTCCTGTAAATCACCAGGGCAGAAAAAATTATAACTTTGGTAAATCAGAGGGTAACTACAAGGTGTTATTGATTAGTAAAATACATGCACAATAATGTTTGCTCTAATTTGTGAGAGATTTTTACCTGGACTATCCAAATGACAATTTTTACACAAAGCAGAAAAGGAGTTCTGGAATCTGAGCCCACGTTTTCCTTTGTGCCATGGCATATCCATGGTAGGAGGCAGCGCTTGCTGCCTGCCTTGCCATCCTCCTTGCTCTTGCATACAATGTGCAAGAAAGCAAGAGTGAAGCAGATGCCTTAAAGGGAAGCAGGCTCTTTTTGGTGGGTATCATCAGCCTCTGAGTGGCTGAGCTGGAGGTGAAAGCAGAGAACAGGGCTTCTGGTGGTTGTGTCAAGAAAGTACATGAAGCTCCTTCACACAGGTGCTTTCTTCTTGAATTGAGAAGCTTGAAATGCATATTGTTTTATTTTGAAATTTGTGTGAAAATAAGGAAGTTTATTGTTGTTATTATTATTAACATTTTCAAAGATTTTATCATTCAAAAGTCATGCAAGCACTCTGCATATGACCTGTTTCTGAAGTGCTGCAGGAAGGATGGGTACCTTTCAGTCCAGCAAGAAGCAAACCATCACGGTCTGCACCCAGTTAAGGCCTGAGGACACGCTGTGCCTGTGGACAGTTTTATAGGGGCTGGTTCATTCAGTGATCCTGGAGTAACAGGTAAAGCCAGCCCATATACTTCAGTGATGAGTCACTGTTTACACAAAAGTTGTTGGATGACATAAGCATGTGATCCCTCTTGCTGCCATATACAGAATATAGCCCAAGTGGTTGATGATGCTGACAGAGATGCCTTCTTTTTACAGTGTATGTCACATAGCACAGTCATGTTTTCAGAATGCCAGTGCAGAGTTAGGGAAGAGCCATAAAATGCTGCCCATACTATTTTTAAGAACAACTTGAAATTATTTAGCAGTTGAAAAAAAAAAAAAGCAAAACATTTTGCTCTTGAACAAAATAAATAAGTCTCTTGGATCAATGTTTGGTGTACTTCACAAGAAACAATGAGACAAGTGTTTTGAGTCCCCATGTAAAACTGGCTCTTCCATTTCCTATGACGGGCAGTTTTTGCTCGGGACACTCCTAGGGCTGGCAGGGAAGTTGCCTGTGGCCGAGGTGGAGCGTGTGCAGAAGGGTTTGTGCAGAGCTGCGACGTGCATCCAGGAAACATTAAAATAGCAGTGTGAGTGCCGTGTGTGTGTGCCGCAGTTGAGAAACACTGGGAGTGTTAAGTCCCTAATTTGCTCTCTGGCTCTGCTGTGTCTGTCCAAGGCAAGTTTGGGGATGATGTCCACCCCTGGAAATCATGCCCATCCCATGCCAGAAGCTGCCGCAGGGTACGTGAGGGAAGGCTGCGTCCCCATAGGCATCTCGAGGGGAGTCAGCTGCCTCGGGGCTGGAAGGGTACGGGGCTGCCCCGAAGCGGGGAAGCTGCCGCCCAGGGGATCCAGCAACATTCCGCTGAAATTTGGAAGGGAGCTGCACGGTGGAAAATATGACCGGTGCCAGGCGGGTGGGCGAAGCCGGCACGGCGGGGCTGGGAGGAGAAGCGGCGCCCCTGGGAGAGGAGCAGCCCCCGACGCCCCGTTTGGGCAACTCCGGGGGCCACGGCTGGCGGGCAGCCGGCGGGTGGGCGCCAGTCCTGGACTGCATTTCCCATACTGCCCGAGTGCCCTAATGTATGCAATGCTCAGCCCGGCTCCGTGTGTGTGAGAGTGTATGTGAGCGTGTGTGTGTGCGCGCGTGTGAGTGCGTGTGTGTGTGCGGCGGGAGCCCCTCGGAGAGTGGAGGCTCATTCACTGATGAGAGCCGGCACTGAGAGGCAGCACTGCTCCTTCCCTCGCACCCCCGCCGCCTCCCGCGCTGCTACATGCGAGCGGCGGGCGGGCAGCGGGGCCAGCACGCCCGGGACTGCCCCGCTCCCCGCACGCCGCCAGCTCCGCGCAGCGCCCGTCGCCAGCCGCACCGTGAGTACCGTCCACCGCGCCCGCCCGGCCACACGCAAACTTTGCAGGGCAACTTTCAACCCCCCCCCTCCTACCTCCATCCCAGCCCCCGCGCCCTTTCCCTCTTCCTCCTTCTCCCTCCCCTGCGCCGAGGAAGCCGGGCAGCTCGGCGGCGGCAGGGAGCCGCGCCGGCCGCGGGGAGGGCCGTGTGGGTGGGGATCGGCATGGTAATGCCGAGGGGAAAGGCAGATAAAAGGGGGCCCCCCCCGCACCCTCGGCGAGCCCCGAGCTGCCCGGATCCTCCCCCCGCGGTGGCTTTCCGAGGGGGACCGGTAGCCACCAGGGGGATCAGGTGCCGGGGACTGCCGCGGCAGCCCGGCTGGGGACCGCGCACGGCGAGGGGGAGCCGGGCCGGACCCGGAGACCGGCACAGATCCCTCGCTCCCAAATAGATGTAATTTTTTAAACTATTTTTGCCCTTTTCTTTCTTCTTCCGTATTTTTCGGTGGGGCAAGCCGGGCAATTATTTCCGCGCTTCCCTCTGCTGCTCCCGGCGCTCGCTCTCTCCGCGGTCGCTCTGGGCAGCGACAATTTCATTTCCCAGCAGCTGCAAAACAAAAACTTTTTTCAAAGGAAATAAGCAGATCCACGCACCCACCCCAGGGCTTTGTGGGTTTGGGATTTTTTTGTTTGTGGGGTTTTCTTTTCCCTTTAAAATATATAAACTTAGTCTTTTATTTTGCAATAAAAGTATCGGGGGGAAAAGAAAACCAAAAAAGCCCCCCCAAAAAACAAAAAACAGCCAAAACCCAAAACACCCGCCAGGGTTTCTGTGCGTTCAAGCAACACTGCCCAGACAGTAATTTTATTTACTCCGAAGCTTTCATTTTTGCGATCGCGCAGTCCCCGGGTGAACTTTAGTTTTAAGCCGTCCCCAAAATGCGCGAGCCCCGCTCAAAGACCGATTTTCTTTTTCTTTTTTTTTCTTTTTTTTTTTTTGACCACTCGTTGTTAAGTCGCCCTTAGCTTAATTTTGGTCGCTTAATTTTGGCTGAAGTTTGTCCAACATCCTCGCCCCTCTTCGGGTCCTTCATCTCTAAAAGATTGCCGCCCTTGCCCCTGGCTGCTTCCAGGTAGGAACGAAGTGCCTGGATCTCACATGCGGTGTTGTTCTGGTTTTATTATTGCAGATAAAACAAAGGTAGAGAGGCGGTTTAAATTGGCAGCGTTATTCAACGAATGAGCTAAAATTACTCCACATGTGTGTGGCGTAGCTTGGAAAGCCAGAAGAGGTGAAAGGAATTATCCCTGTTTTTGCTTTAGGTTCTTTAGAAAACTTTCTGGATCATCCAGCGATGCGATCGAGAAATTGCAGGATTTTCTTTCTTTTAACCAACAACCCCAGCTCTAGACCAGGGGAAGTCTGTAAATAGGTTGGAAGCATGGAAAATAATTCTTCACCTTCAGAACTAAATACATAAAAACCATCTGGTTGACCACAATGAAATCATTAGGAACTGTCTACTTAAAGAGTTGTATTGAATGCTTATCCTTCCACACAGGAAATGTGTATGGTAAGTGATTGTTGCAATAAATCCAAACAACTCTGGGCATCTTCGCGTTTGATGATCTTTGTAACTCGGGTTTTAAAAAGGAAGAAAAAGTGGAGGGGTGGAAAGGCGACTTCACGGGCTGTACGGACAGGGCTGGCGGTGCCCCCTCCCGCTGCCCTCCCCGGGAGTGAACAATTCCCGAGGCGGCAGGACAGGAGCGGCCCCGGCTACGTCCCGATCGCCGCTTCCCGGCGGGGCTTGCGGGGCCGGGCGGGAGCGAGGCGGGCCGGGCCGGGCCGGGNGCGCGCCCGCCGCCCGCGCTGCCCGGCGGAGCGGGGCTTCCCCCGGAGCGACGCCGCCCGCGGTTTTCGTTCGGATTTCGCCAAGTCGGGAGCGGGGCCGGGAATGCGGGCCGGAGGCGAAGCGGCAGCAAACCCATGGGTAGGCTGTGCGCTGGGGTTTTTTTCCTTCTTTCTCTGTTTTCCTCTTCCCAAACCCCCGGCGCTTCCTCCCTCCGGCAGCCGCCGCTGCGGGAGCGCCCTCCAGACCCGGGGGCTTTTCCCCACGTTTTTTTCTTAAAAAAAAAAAAAAAANATTAGGAACTGTCTACTTAAAGAGTTGTATTGAATGCTTATCCTTCCACACAGGAAATGTGTATGGTAAGTGATTGTTGCAATAAATCCAAACAACTCTGGGCATCTTCGCGTTTGATGATCTTTGTAACTCGGGTTTTAAAAAGGAAGAAAAAGTGGAGGGGTGGAAAGGCGACTTCACGGGCTGTACGGACAGGGCTGGCGGTGCCCCCTCCCGCTGCCCTCCCCGGGAGTGAACAATTCCCGAGGCGGCAGGACAGGAGCGGCCCCGGCTACGTCCCGATCGCCGCTTCCCGGCGGGGCTTGCGGGGCCGGGCGGGAGCGAGGCGGGCCGGGCCGGGCCGGGCCGGGCCGGGCCCTCAGCCGCGGCCCCGCTAAACACCTGTTTAATGCGCCGGCGGGGAGCGCGGAGCAGCGGGGCTTGGCGGTCTTGGTAGGCTCCAACCTGGGGCTCACCCCCGACGGATTTTATTTTATTTGGGTTTATTGCACAATCTCNGGGCTTTTCCCCACGTTTTTTTCTTAAAAAAAAAAAAAAAATTAAAATAAAATGCAAAATTTTTTTTTAAATTATTATTTTTGAAGAAGAAGTTTACAACCAAACAGAAGCGGGGCGCAGTCCAGGGCCGGGACCGGGACCGGGACCGGGGCCACTCCGTCCGGCCCCGCCACCGCCTCGTCCGCTCACCGCGCTCCTAATTTTTTTCCTCTCCCCCTTAAAGCGGTTTCCACGGCAGCTGTCCGAGTGTGCGGCTGCAGTTGGCATATTTTACACGTTGGAAAAAAAATTAACTGTTTTTCCTTTGTATCTTAATCCAGTGATGAGAGCTCTCCTTTGTTGGCTTTCGAGCTTGCATTTGTTTTATTTATTATAAGGAAATCCAGTTTGGTTCAAATATATAATCCATTTGAGCACTTAAATCCCCAAACAGCTGGCATTATTTTGTTTTATAATCTTTGGCTTTTCTGCGCAGAGCATATTTCTAAATTCCTACTTGACATTTATGGGGAAAAACTTTTTAATGTAAATGGATATTGTGATTTTTTTTTTCCTGGGTATTTCCTAATTTACATACATCGTCAATTTTTTTGGATTTCCTAATGTTTTCATCTTTTTTCCTCCCCTATAGCTTGTTAATTATTTTTTTCAAAAAAAAGGCCCACTTTTTTTTTTTTCCTGGAGGGAGAAAGACGTTAATTTGCCCCATTACTTTAATCTCTGGCATTTGGAAATGGTTGAGAGACCACAAAAATGCAACCTGTTGTAGAAACCAGAGTGGTGTGTTTTATTTATTTTAATCGATAGCAGAGAGGTGATTTTGTAATAGGAACTCTGAGAAACATTTAGTAAAAGATTTGCAGATCTGGTGGCTGTGTATGGGGTGTGCATGTTCTTGCATATGAGCGCGTTTCTTTGCAGGCTGATTAGCAAGTGGGTTTTACACTTATAACCAGTGGTGACTGCTGTTTTCTCCACTTGGTGGGTGTTTGTGATGCCTGATAAATGCAGCTCTGTCATGGCTTCTCCTACTTTTATCAGACTTTCCTTTTAACTAATGCAGCTACAACCTTTGTAAGCAGAGGATTCAAAACTAAGCCAGAGAGAACTGATTACTACTTGCTTCTTGGTGAGAGATTTTTTTTATGGTTCAGAGCTAAAGGTTCTTGGTATAATTTGCCTTGGTTATGGCGTGTTTAGCCTCGTTATTAGGAACATACACAATTACACAGGTAATTTGTGTACACCTTAAACAGGGTAGCTCTAAAAGACAATGAGTATGCACATAGGTAGCCATAAAAAAATAATACTAAAGAATTCAGAGTTACTTTTCAGTATGTCCATCTAACCTTCATACTTGGTAGACAGTTTATATAGCTTCCTAAATTGATCTCCACCCTCCCTCCCTCTACTCCTTGTTTAGTTAATTCAACAAAGACTTTTTGCAATCTGTTTGGAGTTTGTCTGATGCCGTGGAAAAGTAGCTGCTGATTTATTTGGTTGCTTTTCGATTTCTGTCTCTAGCCCGTCTTTTCTCCTCCTTTCAGCGGGGATGTCAGCTGTTATTACTTCCTATTGATCCCTTTGCAAAGTGAGAAGTGAACTAAAATTAATGTCAATTCCACTGCTCAGATCAATAGCTAGAGTTATTTTAATCTGGATTTGCGCGAGGTGCTAAATTAAAAAAAATCAGCATAGAGGCAAAAAAGTAGCAGCTCCTCACTCCACCTGTGCCCACTGTCTTCCCAGCACCCAAATGTTCCCTCCAGCTGATTACCCCGCAATCCATATTTTTTTAATTAAGAAGGTCAGTTAGTTTTCTTATATTTGGGTTCTGTATTTAAACCTATGACATTTTGACATTGGGAGTGTATTAACGATAGATTTTCATAATGACTGGTCCGCCGCAGCCTAATCTGTCCATGTTGCTGGGGGGTGGGGAGGTGCTGGGCGATAAGGGAGCAAGACAGAACGAAAAAGGAAGTGGGAGCTGAAAAAAATTAAATTTGGCTGGCTGAGATATTGTAATGTGTTGATTTATTCCTAGTGTAATGAAGTTTGCAAACGAATAAACGGCCATAGTGATTCACAGTATCCTACAGGAGTGTCAAGTGTTGCGGCCAGATTACTAATTTATGAAATACATTTAATGTAATGGTGTGAAAGCACAAGTAAAAATAGAAAAGCAGGCGGAGGTGGTTGCCTTTTTTTTCCCCCTGGAAATCTGCGTTTTTCTGTGATTGCTCAGTTTTGGTTCCATGTGAATAATTGTTTATTTCTGAGAACAGTGGCTTATTTGCATACATGTCTTTGAATATATAATTGTATATATATATATATTTATATTTACATGGTTATATAAGCCCCCCAAACCTCTAAATTTTGAGTGGCTGCAGTTTTCTGACCTCCAGATTTTGATCAGCCTCATACGAAGCAGCAGAGCAAGTGTACTCAGGACTGCAGTGCTGACCAGGCTGCCCTTGGCATCCCTCACTCTTCCTCTCCCCCTCGCTTTCTGTGGCAAGAACTCAACGAGAAAGTTATTTAAAATTTGGAAGAGAGCAAATCCGTTAATGCGAGATACATAATCTGGTAATTTAGCAATGATGTCTGTAAGGATGAGTGCCAAATGAGGAAGCAGAGAGATGATGTCCACTCATCTTCACAATTCATAACAGTCAGTGGAGCGGCTGGGTACAGGATGGGAGAGAGGAAATGCTATCACTGAACTGCATTAAAGCCCCAGACTGGATTTCATACACTTTGTTAACCTAGGCTCCCTCATTCATGGAGTACAAAAGACACTCCATTAGGGAGACACTCTTTCACTAAGTTTTATTTGAGATGTTTGACCCTCTGGATTTAAGAGGCACAATTTGTAACAGCTTTTTATTATTATATGATTTTTCTGGCCCTTTGAGCTCCAGCGGCTAGTATATTGTTTCAAAGTTACAGTCCTTGTATTTTAAGCTGGGTTGTGGGGCCTGAATGGCAGGCAGCGGAAGCTTGAAAGAAAAGGCATGGGATTGATTGGGGGAGAAAATAACAACACAAAAAGCCACTGCGAACTGGGGGAGATAGAGAAAGAAGGATTTTCCCTTCTTTCACCCTGGGAGGGGGTTGTGGCTGGGTGGGTGGTTGCAGCCAACCTGGGAGGCTTAGGAAGATGCGAAGCAGAAATTTTGTTAACATTTTCCTCTAAATGTTAATGGCACATCCAGGGCAGTTTACAAATCTACTTAAGAGTGAGTGCATTAGGAACTAAAATTACTGATCCATCCTCTCTTGTCCCCAACCCGAAAGGCAGACACATGCAGAGATCAGATGGCAGAAGCACCCATTATGATTTTAAGTATTGTTAGAGACGCCAAGCATTTTACTGGGGAAGTCTCTTCTCCTTTGGCTCACAGGGACCGTGCGTGTGTGTTACACACATGCACCCGGACACAGCCACATTCCTACATTCCAATAGTGTGTATACCTATGTATGATGGTATCGAGTCCTGTGTGTGCAAGTACAAATCTACCCATATGTACCATGAGAGCGAAAGAAAATACCTGTCAGTTATGTACGTCTCAAGCATCGTGTACAGTTATAACCGTGTGTGCTGTCTGATTTGGGTAACTGTGTACAATGGATATTTCTATGTCGGTTCTACACCCCCAACCCCCAAGCAAATAGCAGGGTGTGTGTATGTGGGGGCTGTCTTAAGTTTATTGCAGTTACATATACGTGCCACTTGCCATATAAAATTCCACTTATAATTTGGAGTTACTATGTTAATTTCAGACTGAACATTTTTTATTAGTGCATTATTAAATCTGCATGTTATTATATTTGGTTTGCCTTTCATCCATCTGCACTGGATGATACCCTTTAACCTGGAGGGCCAGGGCTGACTCCACTAGTGTGTGAAGTTGTCTATTGATTTTCTTGAATGAGAACAGTGGCGCATCTCCGGCCAGTGGCTTGTAACACATGTGGCCACTCTGCTGCTGGAGTATCCGAGAGAAATGAGTGCAGAAACCTAATTGGTTGTGTTTTCTTTCCTTTTCTCTTTCCTTGCAGTGTTCGAAGGGTGATGATGCTCCAGTAATTTTCCCCACTCCATTCCTAGGCATCGCTTTGCTTTCCTTCCGGGGAAGATCGTTCTGCTTGTGATCCTGCTGAGGAAAGAGACTCCGATGGACTTACACCGGGCAGCATTCAAGATGGAGAACTCACCCTATCTCCCCAACCCACTGGCCTCCCCAGCACTGATGGTTCTTGCCTCCACTGCCGAAGCCAGCCGTGATGCTTCCATTCCCTGCCAACAGCCGAGGCCTTTTGGGGTCCCTGTGTCAGCAGATAAGGACGTGCACATTCCCTTTACCAATGGCTCATATACTTTTGCCTCCATGTATCACCGCCAAGGCGGGGTGCCGGGAGCATTTGCAAACCGTGACTTTCCTCCATCCTTGCTTCACCTTCACCCCCAGTTTGCACCCCCCAACCTGGACTGCACCCCAATCAGTATGTTGAACCACAGCGGCGTCGGGGCTTTCCGCCCCTTTGCATCCACTGAAGACCGGGAGAGCTACCAGTCAGCCTTTACGCCGGCCAAGCGCCTGAAAAACTGCCATGACACTGACTCACCCCATCTGCGCTTCTCGGACACTGATGGGAAGGAGTATGAGTTTGGCACCCAGCTCCCCTCCAGCTCCCCTGGCTCCCTCAAAGTTGATGATACAGGAAAGAAGATCTTTGCTGTTTCTGGCCTCATTTCTGACCGTGAGACCTCATCCAGTCCTGAAGACCGAAGTGACAGATGTAAGTACCTCTGTTGACTTGGTGGTTCTTTAATTGTGCCTTGTTGAGATACGCAGCAGGTGATTGCCCCTCAGTGCTGTGAGACCTGCTGGAGGCAGAGGCAAAGCAGCCTTTCCTGCCTGCTGCGCTCAGCCATGCAATATTGCCTTGTTCTTCCAAAAGGATATTGACAGATTTTAAGGTGAGGTGCTCTTGAAGGAAACTCGCCTTCCAGCACACAGCTGGAGAGGTGATGTTGACCGTGCAGAAAGCTGTCCATGCACCAGTGTAAGGCTATAGGTGCTGGTATATGTATGTATGGAAACAGGGATGCAGCTGGAATGTTTAGCTAGGAGCTTTCCCAAAGCGTGCAGCAAGTATGTGCCCCCTGCTTCTTCAGGTGTTTCTTTCTGACCTTTTCTTCATGCACACCATTCTTAGAGCAAACACATTACTGACCATCACGATTCATGCCTCAGTTTAGGAAAAAAGTACCCTTCCCTCTGGTTAACTTAAGAATATTGTTGGCCACTGAGCTCCTTCTTTAAGACAAATACAAATTGTTTTTACAATTCAATAAGATGTTGCATCCTGTGCTTTCTCTGAATGTTTCCCCCATTTTGGTGCCCCCTGAAAGGTGATGTGCCCTTTTGCAGGCCACTGATTGGACTGGAGGAACCCAGTCCACTTGTTCATGACTGTACCTCTCTGTTCCCCCATCACCTTGTCCCTTGTGGAGTTGCCTACAAAGAGGGGCAGAACTGTCCTTCATGAAGGGCATGCTTCCAGGTTTGCAGAGCTGGGAGGTGACCCACGATGGGGAGTGGTCTGGGGGCAACAGTGGGATAGTCCAAGGAAAAGCGCTAACTTATGATTAGAGTTTTCCTGTAAACCCAGACATGTAATCAAGGAGTGAGTGGTTTGCTTTTCACATGGGCTCCTTTGTTCTGTTGAACTGTATTAATAGAAAACAATTTTATTATTGTTGTTGTAATTATTATTACTTTTTTTTTTTAAAAAAAAACCAACCTGCTGCACCGTTGCTTCCTATCCCTTTCAGATGTGATTTTTCTTCTCCCCTTTATGATACCGAGGAGAGTAATAGAGACATTGTGGCTCTCTCTCCCCTGTCGGCACTGCTTCCTCAGGCTGTCTCCTTGAATTAGGCACTGTGCTAACTTACCGGTGCTAAAAGACATCTGCCTAAACCCAGCGTACCTTTTCAATAAAAGTCATCATAAAATCAACCTGCCTTTTAAATCCATCGCTCTTTGGTTTTGAAATATGCTGCGTGTCTTTTATTGTCGGCGTTTGTGAGGGTAGGACAATTCCCACTGATGGCAGGAGCCGTGTATTTCTTGCAGTACCAGTGTGATCCCTTGTGTCTCTCCCCCCTCTCCTTCTGATCCACCCCCGACCGTGCTACTTTTTGTGCCATAAGCTCCTTTCATTGTTCAGCATCTCTCTCCTTTTGGGTCTGTAGGGAAAGTGGCTGTAGGTGGGAGGGCATGTGGATGTGTGGAAGCTGGTAATATAATTATCCATGGGGGAGGCAGGTGAGATGGCAAGGCTTAGAGACATCTTTCTTGATGCTCTTTGCCTTATCAATATAACCTGGCTGGGAAAATGAAGCTTGCTCGAAAGAGTACTCCGAGAGATAGCAGTGGAGGAGAGGGCCCACCAGCTAAATGAATTTAGAGCGCATCAGCTGCTATGGATCTTGCTGGCAAAATCCTGTCAGATACCCCATTTAAAGAAGTAAATCTGTTAAATGAATTAGACCACATGGAGCACAGCTGCGGACAGACAGACGCAGCCACATCCATCGCCGTGCCTTGCCTTTGCCAAGAGCGTGTGCCGAACACGGGTCTGCTCCTTCTGGGAGCAGACGGGGCTTTGCACAGACGCAGGCAGGTTGACACCAAGTGCCAGTGCCGCTGCCAGTGCCATGGCAGGGGACTTGCCAGGGAAAGGAAGCAGAATAAAAACTTCGCAGGCAGCGTGGAAAACTTGGGCAGAAGTGGAAGGTGTTTGGTTGTACTGTTTTTGTTACCATGTTACATTTCTATAAGATGCTTTTCCTCGCTGTAGCGCTGAGCAAATGCAACATCCTGATACTTCATCCACTTTAAATTTTTTCTGTAACCAACAGGGTGATGTACACTAAATATGTCTGTTGGCTCTGTGTCATATTCCCATCATATATAGACCCTGCACCATGGAAACTTTGCTCCATTAAGACAGCGAGTTTATTTGGTGTGTGCATACACATGTACGGGTGTGTTTGCTGGAGGCAGAGAGCGAGTTGTGGAGCTTTTAGAGGATCCTAATGGTCTTTGATGCTGGCCATCAGAAAAGGGAAACTTCTGAAGTGAAGAATTCAAGACATCACAGTTTGCAGATAGAATTATCATCTTTTGCATTAGCATTTGCAGATATATTTTTGAAGTTTCTGTAGAAATGTGTACTTTGGGGATTTGTTTCTGAGAAGTTTTGTGGATTCCTTGTGTAACTGGTATTTATAACCCTTTGTAAAAGCTGTCTACTGGTGCTCCTTATGGAGCAGGTAGATGGCTGTAGTTTCAAGGTTAAAATGTAATTAATTAGGCTTTTCTACAACTGCAAGGAAAAACTAAAATTTTCTTAGGTCAGCAACACCTTCCCGTGTCTAACAGGTGCTTTTCAGGTTTGCAGATTTTCACCATTTCGGTGTGTTTTTCAGATTGCTGAAAGGATTTGTGTTACAAGGAAGCTGAATTACTGTGATTGCCCTACATGATCTTCTGTTCCACTGCACAGGAGCCTTTTTTGAATAGATCATTAAAATACGTTTCACCTCATAGCTTAAATAGTGATTTTCTAGAGAAACTCCCCCTGCTTTTTTTTTTTTTAAATAAAATGCAATCACTGCATTTTAATTTCCCTGAAAAATAGGTTTTTGCTTAGAAGACTTTGCAAGAAAACAAGAATCAAAATGAGATATTTGCACGTCAATGAGTGTTTGGAAGGTGCTTATTTAGTCCTCTGCAGCATGGGACGAAAGTCTCAGTCTGTTTTCACCAGTGGAAGAATTTCAGAACTTACTGAATTATGTAAATCCAGTAAAATTTACAGAAAAATTCTTTAAATTCAGTAAAACTATTTGTGATATGTTCTGGTGTATTCCAGATTAGCAACTGGCCCCGTATGAGAAGTAGAGCCCTCTGCTCAGCCCTTTGCATAAACCTTTCCTTACTTTTAAAGCACAATGATGCTTGGACTCATACCCTGCATCCCTCAAAGGGAGAACATTTTTGGGGGTGCTTTTGGGTGGGAATGCACTCTTTGTTAATCAGCAAATTGGGCTGAGATGTCTGCATTTAAGTAAGTTGTCTCTTGCTGTAAAATGTGAGTATTCAGGACATCCAGAGCAATGGAGTATACAGGGAACATGTGGAAAAGTGGAGCCTTTCCAGGGATAAGCAGACATACCGCGTACTGGATGGGCCCATTCCCTTAGGTGCTTACTGAGAAAAATAATGTCATTTGTTAGAGTTTAGGAGCTTCTTGTAAAGCATGTGTTAAAGGCACTGGAAGACATATTTTATGAGTTTGCTTTAATAAGTGTACAATAATTGAGTTTCCTAGAAGGACTGGAAATAAATGGCATGTTCCTTTCTGCAAAAGAGATCTATAGCCCTATTTTAAAATCAGGGGGAAAAAGAAAGATTCCTGGTTTTTTACTTCTAATAAAATCTGTCTCAGTGTCCTTCAATCACAGTCCCCAGTTCCTGTGGCATTGCTTTCCCACAAAGTGACAGGCAGAGGTCGGTGCCGAAGCTGGGACCTCCTGGCAAAGAGCTGGACCTTGTCAGGGCAGAGACCTCTGCCATCCCTGTGGGGCAGCCCATGCCCCCAGCCTCCCTGGCACCACAGAAGATAGTTTCCCATTACTGCTGCTTGGTCTCCATCACATGTTGTCAGTGACTAGTGGTGGAGCACAGACCAATGTGTGAAGCTGATCCTCTACATCCTGGCCACTGATTCAGTTTCCATCCTCTGGCTAAAGTCTGGCACTCCAAGTCTCGGTTTCCTTTCTCCTGCTCATGGCCCTTGTCAGCTCCTGCTGTGCCTGGGGAATGAACATTTGAGTTGGAAGCAGGCTGGGATCTTTGCTGATCCCTTGGGTCTGCTGAGTGTAGTAGGAGCAATTATATTAACATTATTTTGATTATTATTATTTTTGATGATCTTATTTCACCTTGGACATAGTTTGTGCTGCAAGTGGTTTCTTTTCTGCAGGAGAAGTTGTGTAATGTATTTGTGAGCTCTTTGTTCCACTTTGGGGTTTTAAAGAACATCTCTAGCATGGAGTTAGTTTTCCTTTTGAAACAACTGGTTTGTTATTGATCAAATAAAAGTAAATAGCACTTCAAGTGATGGTCATCAGGGCCATGATGACCACAGCAAGAATTCCTGAATAATGTGGTGCTTTGGAAATCAGATCGAGAGCTGTCTGTGCAGTCACCCACCCACTCAGACGTGTTGGGATTTGTGTTACGACCTATGTAGAGAGCTGTGTGTGTCTATGTATATGTGCTGCCGGGAAGAAGGTTTGGGGTTTTTTTTGTGGTGGAACAATGGATTTGACATGTATACACATGTCCCCACGTCCATTGCTCACAACTCTTCCCTCTGGGATGCACCACTTCCAAGGCTGGTAAAATTTGGAGTCTAACGTGAAGTGATGCTTTGTTGCTGATTCCAATCAGCCACGATCATGGGAAATTGCAAGCTTAACTCTGCTTGTGAAACAATGAAATAAATTGAGTGGAATGTTTCTTTCTGTCATGCAGTGTCCTGCATGATGTAGGAGTGAAGAAGCAACAATGGAATTTTGGAAGGACTGGGCAGGCAGATGGGCAGTAGCAGGGATGACAGCAATGCATCCATCCCTGTTGGTCCACCAAATACACACCATCCTTGTGGAGTAAAGTGTGCTGCATGGAGGTCTTGGAGCATGCAGCAATCACCTCCTTTTCCTGCTTTTCTGGCAACAACCTTCCCTCTCCCTCTGCAAACTGTTGCCGAGACTCCTTTCCATGCTGTTCGGCTTAATTGTCTTGTCGGGATAAAGAAATGTTTGAACAGTTAAAAGTGGGGAAGGGCTGGATGGGAGCAGCCCCTGCCGGCTGCGGGGCCATCTGGCCTCCCTTGGATCTGCCGGTCTCCAGTTTATATTTCTCTTTCTGTTATTTGGGGCTATCTGGCGCACTTGGAATACCTAATCACCATGGTGAGAGGAGGGATAGGGCTGCCTCCCCCGGCCTCCGCTTCCCATCAATTGTCATGCAGAGCCCGGCCGGGCGCTGCTCCTCGCAGCCCTCATTTGCTGTCCTCGCCCGCTCTCGGCAGAAGGATGGCTTTTAATTGATCGTTTGAGGGGGAGGGCTGGGGCTGTTTTCTCCTCCAAAATGTTTCCCCATGCAGCCACTGCCATCCGGCCAGCCTTCATGTCATCTCTGCCATGCCAGAGATGGCTCATGCCCTCTCTCTTCCTTTTTGGACTCCCCGGGAGCTGGTGTAACCACTGTCTTTGGAGTGCTGACTAACACCAAAATGTTATATTTATCCATCTCCTGCTGGAGAGATGGGCATGGATGCAGTAAATATTTATTGCTTCTCTTTTGACCTGTGTGCCTGGCTGCTGGCAGAAGGGTACTTATTGTACAATTGCAGGGAAACCCCCCCACCTTGCTCGGTATTTCCCATCAAAACCACGGCCCCCAAACCACTGGCCAAACCTTGCTTTTCGAGAAGGAATGAATCACATTAAATCTTCAGCCCCATCGATCAGACTCGACTGCTGTCAGAGGATTGCGGCAGGAGAAGTGCAGGCAGACTTGGCGGCTGCCGTGCAGTGCTGGGGATCGGGAATCCTGACCTCGGGCATGGCTTGGAGTCACGGTTTTGCTGTCCCTAACGGGGGAGTAGTGACACCTCCGTCACAGCGGAGCGTGCCGCTTTGATATCTTCTGACAAAAGACGCTAGGCAAGGGCAAAGTATTAGTATTATTAATATAGTACAGTTAGTAGAATATTATGAACTATTATAAATCATTACTACTAAACTACAGTTATTAAAGGAAATGACCAAAGTGCACTTTGCGAGCCAGGATCTCTGACAGTTAAAACATTGTTTTATTATTTTACTTGCTAACTTGCAAAATTCAAGAGTTAGCAACAGTTTTCTGTTTGATTGGTGGTGAGTGCATAAGGAATTGGGAGAAGCAGGGGGGAAGGCGAACATTTCATGAGGGAGAGAATAAGCATTAGTGCCTCTGTGATTTATTTTTCTTCCCTTGATATTTTGAAGGTCTTGAAAGAAAGAGGCATACTCAGGCATAGGTCTAATCCTGCTGTGTAGGACTGAAAGTGTTCCAGGCAACAAGGTCTTAATGTTTCTGAAATTCCCCAATGAAAAAAATAGAACTGAAGATGTTAGTGAATCGCTGCTGGTTGTTATTTGTTTGATATCATTTAGACAAGTCCTATTAAATGCTAGCAGCAGATTCATTTTTTTCTCTTTGTTTGCCTTCCAAGGAGTAGAAAACAGACATAATTGTATTTTACGTGAGACTGTAAGATTTCCTCTCATCTCTTTTTTCTGGTTAATATCTGCAGCTATAAAATAAATTCTTTTTGTACATACATGGTGCTAGGCTGAGGTAAATAACTGTCATCTAAAATCTGTCTAACCTTAATCTCCATCAGGAGCACTATAGAGAACTGTACCCATTTGTATAATATTAAGCTTTATTTTATTATGGATTTCTAATGCAAATTCATAGTGGGAATGAAGTTGTTTCCTTTTAATACCATATTCCAAGAAAAGCAGCCATTGATAGCAAATTGTGACAATTTTTATCCTGTGGTTCATGTCACTGGTGGTCTTCTATCATGTCAGTGTGCTTGATAGCCTGTGAATGTTTCACCTCTCTTCTCCAGGGTAGAATAGCAGATTTGGGGACTTTTGAGGACATTTTTCAGCTATGCAGAGCAATTGAAATTCTTCCGAAATAATGGATTTCTATTTGGGAAATTTAATATGGGATCGGTTTCCTGTACAGCATCCTCTGAAAAAGGGCATGTGCACCTTTGTAAATCTACACATGCAAGCTGTGTATGTGTCTTTCTCCCCTTTCATGCAACATCACTGTTTGCCTGCTTGGCTTTGCTGGCCTGAGTGTAGAAACCCAGGTGACAGACATTTGGGACAAATTCATCACCCTGAATTCAGGGTTTTTACAACTGAATTATTTTCCTGTTGTTAGTTGGGTATTGGGTATTTGCTGGCCAGATTGACCCAGCTCTCAAGTCAACAAAAGCTCTGGCTGAAAAAGTACTGCTGGGTTTGGTACTATCTGTATCTGTCCATTTCTTCTTTGTTCTGTGTTTTAAAAACATGAGGATGGTTGTGATAATCTGGGAGTTCTTAACCATCACTTTCTTCTCTCCTTTGACCATTTGCTGGCATCTTGAATTGCAGCAGTGGCCTGAGTAACAGAAGAGGAGGAAAAACAATGTTGGGGAGGAGCAAAGCAAGGAGAGATTTATTATCCTAAATGCAGATAACATGGGAGGGAATCCTGCTGAAACAAAACTGCTTGTGGAGTTTAAGTGTGGGACACTTCCATTGTATTTTTCCTCACTGGAGGCATCGTTTCTAATCAGTATTGCTTTAAAACTCTTCTGTTTTTGTCAACTTCAGGCTAAGAACAGCTTTCTCACTGAACTGCAGAGCAAGAATGTGTTTTATGCTTTTGTGAATCCTGGGCTGCTCCAAAGTGGGAAAAGGAAGGCACCAAGTGTCTCTGGATACTCCTAAAAGGAAGAGCTGGAAACTGTGTCCTTGGTATCCTCCAGCAGCACTGATTCTTAAGAACTGGATCTCACCAGAGTAACCATATTAAGTTTTCGATTTAGAAGCACCCAAGAGCTTTTGTGCATGAGCTTTTCTCAAGTGCAATCCTTCAGCATTACCTGGGCTTTTGAGATGTGCAGTGCCACAGTCCTGGACAGGGTGAGGCTGCCAGGACACATCCAGCTGCAGCTGCTGGGCTGGCTGGCACGGCTGGCTCCCCAAACAGGGGCTTGTTCTTTGGGAGGCAGATGAATGCTTCCTGGCCCTTGTATGAAAACTAAATCAGAAAGGACTGGGAAGAGCAGCTGGGGTGAAGGCTCCCTGTGACACCTCCCCAAAAGCAATTGGTTTTGCAAACAGAGGAACAAGTAAAAGGGCACTGCCCTGAAGGACCCATTTCTTTCTACTAGGATTTTTGGGATTTTGATTTAAATTAAGGTATTTTTAATTAAAAAGGACTCAACCTTTTAATCTGATTTTTATATTGTTTCCCTGTGCTTTAGGAAACAACTTGCAAAGCCATTTAGAATGTGAAATTGTCTGTCCTGTACCATCCCTTGCTATCAGGAAGCATAGGATAATCATCCCTCATTGCAGAGAGCCTGCTTTGGCAGTTGTGCAGGGATGGGAGGAGACCTGATACCAGATCACAGCTCTGCCTTTTTCTCAAATCTGGCTTTCAATATTGAAGATTTCTTTAGGAGTCAGTCCTGTTCAGGGGGATGCTCCACAAAATTCCCTACCAGAGGCCGCACATGAGCTCCAATGTTGTTCAGGAGGTGATGCGAGGGTGTTTGTGAGTGAGAGAGGAGGAGGGTGAATGGCACCCTGGGTGCTGCACCTCTGGCTGGGTGAGTGAAAGCCTTATCAGGGTGGCCTGGCCGTGCTACAGCAGAGCTGCCCCACACCCAGCCCAACCTTTGGCCCATGCAGGCTAGAGGAAACCTTGTCTCCTTGTTGCTGTTTGCAGTGTGGGGAATCTCGCAAGGCTGTGGATGAAATCTTGGGAGTTGGATGTCAGTGCACGTCAGAGGGATCCAAACTCTGCAGCACCATCGAGGGGGCTGTAGAAGCTCGCTTCCTTCCCTTGTTTATTATTCTGATTGCAAACCAGCCTCACTTCATATTTCCAGCACTATAGGTGGGAGATAAGCCTCTAGCAAAGTCCTTAGCCAGGGTGACAGCTTCTACCTCCTGAGCACTGGTCTTCAGCCTCCCGGCTTGACCACTGGCGCTTTTTTCTTTGCCTGGGGAGATGAAGGAGCAATCAGTGACCTGGATAACCCTGTGCTGAAAAGGAGCGAAAGAACTTAATGGTTACAATCAAAAAGTTGCCAGCCTGAGTGGATTCATACATCAGGAGGTGCCCCTTAGATGAAAGAAGGGGAGAATGGGCAGTCAAACTCTTACAATCCTGCTTCTTTGCCCTCAGATTTGCACTTTTCTCAGCATGCAGCCTGTACAGGACAGCTGACATTGCTCCTGCCAGCTCTGGTCCTCAGGACTGGTTGCTGCCGTCTGCGCTGCTCCCTCTTTTCTACATATTTAGGTTCGTGCACAAAAGTGTTGTACTCAAAGAGCTGTTTTGATTACTGAAGGGGGGAGGTGATGGGCAGCCTGCCTTCACTCGAGATTTGGGGCTAACATGTTCAGGGAAGCTGTGTTGAAGGCGCTGGGCCATTCAGTAGTGTGGGAAGCAGGGCATCTGCAGACCAGAAATTTAATGTCAGCAAGAGGTGTTAGAGAGAGTGTGAAGTAGAAAAATGCTACAAGTTATTTCTGTCTTAATTTGGCCAATGTGTTGTGTCCAGTCCCACATTTGGTGAAATAAGTATGATGATATTTGGATCAGGACTAGGATATACTGGAAAAAGTAAGCTATGAAAGTCTGCAGATCTCTGTCTCCATTAGCCAGAAGTAATGTTCCCACCATCTCGTTATTTTCCCCTCTTAAAATGAAAACAATGCATTAACAGTGGAAACAGGGGAGGATTGTATTAGTGCAAGACAGAGCTGGGCAGAGAGAACTTGCATTGGCCTTACTTGCGTGTAACAGAGATGTTGTGGGTGTAGAAGCCCAAGGAAGCTGTGTATAGTGTGGTCCAGATCAGCCCCCAGGTTTGTGGCCCATCTCAAGGAAGAAAGAAACTTAAACTACAAAAAAAAAAAAAAGCTTCACCTTACGTCATCTCTTTGGGAACACTGTGAGGACCCAATCTGTGTCTCCCGCCTGGGCGCCCACCCTGGGGCTTGGGCACGTGCTGGTGAAGGCTGGGGAAGGTTATGATGTCAATGAGAAACATCTGTGTGTGTGTGTTCTCCCAGATGTTGCCAGTTGTGTCTGGGTTGTTAGCTGCACCTGGGCAAAGAAGAAAAGGAAACCCCCGGGTGGTGTGATGGATTTTGCAGACCCTGGGAGGAGAAAGCAGTTAGACACCACTTGCTGATAGTCTCTCTGCTATGTACTCAGGTGGCTCACTGATATTCAGATCCAGGACCCACATTTTTCTGCATCTAAGGAAATGTGTCATCAACTCATCACATATCGATTCTCGTGTTGCTCGTTTCTAGCTTGCCTAGGTGGGGGGGTATTGAAGATGAAGCACAGAGTTATTGGCAGAGCTGAGCGTGCCTAATCCTCGCAGCCATGCGGAGCAGGAAGAGGGAAGGGCTGCCTGGGCAAAGCGCTGAGCATAAGTTGCGCTTGTGCTGTGGACTCTATTGACCTTGGACAAGCAGAGTAATGTCTCATCATCTGTCCCTAAAGCAGGGATTATGATATTCTCCAGCTGAGGATGGTTGTGGTCATGTTTTGTAGTGCCCAGATCCTCAAGCAGTGGTCATAACCGTGCTGCTTGGATTGAAAAGGCTGCATAGGGGGAGGGATGGAGGCTTGTTTAATAAACATGACAAATGGAATTTTTTTTCTGAGGAAACAGTTGCCAAATTTTTTTTTAATGAAACTTGGATGAACAGCTGAAAGCAGTGGCTAGGAATGGTAGAGAATGAATTGCGGGTAAAAATTTGGAGTAAAGTAGATAAAAGTGAGAGATAAAAGAAATAATGCAGGGAAGGATGAGTAATCAACATTCTTGGAGTGAAGCGCAAGCTCTGGCTTCCTTCCTGAGCAGTAAAATAAAATTTAAAAAAAAGTCTTTAGAACAACAAAACTCTGGACGCACTGGTTTCCTTCCTGACAGGCCCAGCCTGGTGGTGTTTCGATGAGTCCTCATTGGCAACCAGGGCTGATCTAAAGGCCAAAGGCAGAAAGATGGGGGGGAAGGGAGAGGGATTTAACTCCTTGAGCTCTGCTGGAAAAACAGAGATCTGCTGCTTTGTGCAGGTTGCTTTTGCCACTGCTGGAGTATGAACGGTGTTCAGAGGTCTGAGAGGTGGTGGGGTGACAGGGTGATGGGTACATCTACCCAGATGCTTGGTCATAGTCGGATTTTACAAAACAAAAGTGAATATTTTTAGTCCTTGTGGACAAAATTTCTAGGTCTGTGAGTGGTACAATATGACACAACAGCACCAGTGAGCAACAGGGGACTGGTGATTCTGTTGTTGCCATCTCAAGGATGCTCATTTTGCTTGTGGCACCCAGTTTATAGTAAAATGCTGCTCCAGTCCCTTTTGTCAGCACGTTTCCTGGCTGGGAAGGAGCTGCTGGGTGCAGGAGAGCCTGTTGTGCCCCAGAGGCTCTGGGCAGCTTGCAGGGAGCTGGGAGTATGGGAGGGGAGGCTGTGTGTGTGCTAGACAGGTTGAATGGCTAGGGCAGAGCTTGTTTTGCAACTAACTCTCTGAGCCTCGCCGCTCTCTGCAGGGTTCCCCTCTCTGAAAGGTCGAAGCTACTTCTTAATTCTCAGCAGCTGACAAAATATTTATTTTCAGGTACTTAAAATATTATAATTTGAAGTGGAGTCCAGCCCCTGGCTGGAGCTGAGCTTTTGTACTAACAGCTTCAGTGAAATGCCTTTTTCCTCATACAACTTGCCAACAAATGCTTGGAAAATAATTGTGGGACAGTCATCCTTTTAGTGAGCAGATCAAGAAGATTTGAGACTTGCCAGAGACTTTCAAAGGACAGGCCAAAGGTTCAAGTTGTTGCCAGTTCTATTTGTCTTAGCCTTTATACTTACTTTTGTGTCATTAATTTCATCAAATGTCTGAGGGTAAAAGGCACCCAGCAGGCTGCTGCTTTCGCTGAGCTCTCTGGGTGTACTTGGACACCTCTTGGGAAATAAGCCTACCTTTTTGTCCAGGGAGAGAGATTAATCCCACCACAGCTGTAGCAGAAAGAGGCTTACCCACTAACCTGACACAGAGACAGCTGGGCTTGGGGGGCCAGGACCCTGCTGTCTTCTCTACAGCCTTTTTTAACTGGTTGTGGCAGAGACATGTGAATATGGATGCACATATGAATGATGCTACCTCGGTGGTTCTGGACCTACAGCACTTATAGAGACCTACAGAAATAAAATGCCGCACTTGGATTTTCTGGAAGTTACTGAAATGAGGGCTCAACAAGAATGAAAAGTGAGCAGAGGCCAGGCAGAAGGGACCTCGGTGTCCTGTGTCTCATTCCTGGCCCTGCTATTGGGTCCTTGGGATTATTATCTATGTTTTGGGCTGCTGGCAGGTTGTTCTGTTGATTTTGGTAGGCAGGGCATCACTGTTGAACTCTTTGCAAGGGCTGTTCTTGCTAGATTAACAAGTCTGTTGGCACTGTCCTCTCCTGGGGGCCATGCAACACAAAAAGCAGAGAGAAGGCTGTTTTCCCAGCAGGGTCCCTACAGGCAGAGCTTCCCTGCCCTTATCTTGTGCTCTTGTGTCACAAACCTCTTTTCTTGGTGCTCCCATCGCTGCCTGCATCGTGACAGCTGCTTTCCTACCCTTTCTGCCCCAGTGCAGACGGCCAAGCACATTAATTTTTCGGCAGAAGTGTTGTAATAATTAGGCAGCTCGTCGGAGGGTTTAGCAGTACTTAACCAGATGTGAGAAGACTCTTCCCATGGTCCCTGCTCTCTCGCTGGGCTCCAGCCAGCTGCCTTTTCCCGCCTGCTCAGGTTGCCTAGAAGGGGCTGTAGGAGATCTCCCGGCTGCCCTGGCTCCCCTTGCCTCTCTTCTTATGTTAAACACTCATTTGTAAAGGAGAAAGAGGGAGGGTGGAAATCCTTGGGCTGTTTGGAAGAAGAGCAGCAAAGAATTAAAAGCAGACACCTGCAGCGCTTGGATTTGAGACCTCCACCATTAACTCTTCCCGGGCTTGTGGCCCTTCTTTTTGTGCCAGCCAGGGACACATGGTGGGATGCAAGGGCTGGACTGGGTGGTGCTGCTATCTGGGGCTCTAGACAACTCCTTGTTATATATAATCTCCATCGAGTTTTATGTATATGTAAATATAATATCTCTTTATACGTGTGAAAAAATCTCCAAATCCCCTGCCTCAGTTTCCCTCCCTGCCCTGTAGGGACGATGCTCTTTCTCTGCACTCTGTGCTCTATAACCATTTATGCACAAGGCAGTAGTATTATCACTAACGTGGTTTTAAAACTAGGTTGTAGTAAACGGTATTGTCTGCCTAATACATATTAATGGCAAAAACTGCTGCAGACAGGATATTGGCTTGGATGGCCCTTGGATTAAGTCATTCTGACAATTGTTACATTTCTATGGTAAAGTTTTATAAATACACACTGACACCATATATTATGCTTAAGAAAATCTATATACAACCTATAGGTTTCTGGTTATAAAGAGAAAAAACGTATTAAATCAGCAAGACCAAGGGAGCAGACAAGATATAAAAATAATACTGTATTATGCTGGAACTTATTGAAAATCCCAGTGCATCTTTTTTATGTAAATGGTAAATTCTTTTCTATGTTCTCAATATGTTTCTTAATGTGTGTCACGTACCAGAATAGTAGCATGAACACAGTTGCAAATACGGTGTGTGTTTTATTGTGAGTATTATACTGCATAGCAGAGTGAGGGTGTTGAATGCTGCAGTCAGTTATATACAGCTGTAAATGGGAGCTACCTGCTGTTCTGTATACAGCCAGCTGCATATTTATTAGTAAATACCAGTCTAGGTAAGAGAAAAACAAAAGAGGAAGTTGTATTAAAGACTTCAAGGCTTAAAACTAGTTTGTGCAAAGCTCCTGGGATCCCACTGCAGGGAACGGTCCAGCATTTTCCACCATTAAGTCTTTTCCATCTGATTTTTCTAGCTCTGTGAATTTGAAAGCCTCTTCTGAACTCCCCCTGCTCATCAGTTAGTGGAATAATTCATCAGTGTTTCAAAGCAGGGTAAAGATTGGGTTTGGGGCTGGAGAAATTATGAGTTGGCTCCTTCCCTAGTGTAACTCCAGCTGAACATATCGGAATCATGGAGTCATAGAGTCACTTAGGTTGGAAAAGATCCTCTAGTCCAACAATTTACTCAGCAGTGCCACATCCACTACTAAAGTATGTCCCCAAGTGCCACATCTCAATGTGCTTTAAATACATCCAGGGGTCAGAGCCACCCTGATGGGTGAAGTCCCAAGGACTGGTGGCTCCAGGCACACGCGGGGCACACGTGTCACACACGTGTGTGTATAGCACGGGTGGCCAGTGCCCACGGCAGGAAGGCCGGGTTGCGAGGGGAAAGCAAACGACACATTTTCTGGCGTGCCTGTGGCCTTTCTGACTGATGGGCACGTCTCCAGAGAAAAGTATCACGTCCGAGCATGGGATCCCAAACGAGCGATGGCTCTGAAATACCCGAGTGTTTGACCTAGAGGGAGCTCTCTTACATGAAGAACGAGACTTGGCACTGCCTGCCCGAACAGCTTTTAGCGTCTGTATTTTCAGCAAACTTCTGCTTCCTGTATTCTGAGCTCACACTGCCAGGTACTGTATTTCCCTGAGTGATGCACAGAGGGTTGGAGAGGTCCTGTGTGTAACTCCTGTGGTCTCAGCTCTGCAGGGGCCAGAGCCAGAGCCTCACTCATTCTTTAGAGTTTGCTTCTTGTGGAAGTTCATGGAGATTTATTCTGGCAATAGAAGTTGCTTCTAATTTTCCTTCTCCCAGTAGCACCATCACGCCTCACAGATAAGTAATGGCTCTCAGGGTGTCAGGCACCTGCTCCCTGCTCTGGTGGGAGGAGGAAGGGCTCCTTGGTGAGGAAGAGCCTTTTGTTGGCAGCCTGAATCCAGCAACTGGAGATACTTATGTCACAGCCTGGCGTGGCTGTTTCTCCCTTTGGTTCTCTCCTTTTAAATGGCTTCATATCCCCTCACCCTCCTCGGGGTAGATTCATCAGCCTGAATACAAATCCATGATGTTTTGGATTTAGATGAACTGGTATTTCCTTCCCTGGAAGCTGGGAGATGCTGGAGGTGATACAGATGGATGATGCCATGGTGCTTCCCCAGTGCACAGGCAGATCTGGCTCTGACCAGTTGTAAGTCCTTGCAATCCCACCAGTCCTGCTCCCAGTGGGTGCGGGAGCTCCAAGCTCCAAGACAGCCTGTCTCTGGACACTGCAGAACATCAGTGAGGGGCATGATTGAGCTGACAGGGAGCTCACAGCCTGCTGTACCCACTGCAGCAGGACAGAGGGGATGTGGCTCTACAGAGGCAGCAGGTGTAGCTCTGCACCTCCAGGCCACCCACTGACTTAACAGAGTGAAAGAGAAACTTGCTGCAGTACTGGGGCAGAGGTCTTAGAGAGCCCACAGTGCCTGACAACTCTTAAAAAAAAGACTACTGAATAAAAGCAGGATGGTGCCACTTTCTCCTGGGTCCAGAAAGCTGCTATCTGGGACTGGGGGGCCCAAAAGATAGCTTCATGGTGCAAAGGTCAAGCTGGAGGGATTGAAAATGGTGATGCTGCCCTATTCCTCTGTCCCATTCCCAAGCAGTCCAGGCCCCGATGAGGCTGGGTCCAACCTTTCGAATACCTGGCTTGTGATCCTTCTGCAGCCCCACTGTCTGGTGTCTGGGCTGCTTTAAAAGAGAATTGCAGAGAAGCAAATCTGGGAGGGAAATTAAGGACGGATGGGGTGAGGTAGCACCATTTTTCTGTGGGTGCTTTTCTATTTTTTTCTCTTTTTTTCTGTTTTGTTTTTGTTTTTGTTTTTTTGAACAAAGGAGTTTGGGGAAGGAAAGGGTGTGTGTGAGGGTAGGGAGCTGAATGGGGAAGGTAGCTGAAGGGAAGAAATTGAAAACTAAAACACCTTTTATAACTAATTTTTAAAGAAAGGTTTTGCACTAACATTTTGTGGGCTTTCAGTTTGTAGTCTGGTCAGTCTTTTTCTAGAGCAGGCAAGAAATGTGAGCAGCAGAGGCAGGAGAAGTTACTTTGGTTCATATCCCCCCATTTGACTTGAAAAATGCCAGAAGAAAGTGAGTAGGATTAGAAGAAGCACTTTTCGTGGGGGTGACTTCTTGTCTCTGTCTCAGATGATGGCCATTCCTTCCCCATCTTGCTGTCCTTGCTTTGGTAGCCAGCAAACCATACCTGAGCCTCCATGGTGCCTTTCTCTGAGTTGGCACAAGGAGATTATGGGAAGCTGTTACTTGCAAGGCTGTCTCCCTTGGACCTCTAACATGGTTAGGAGATGCTGCAGAAGATTGAGCCAGGTGAGTCAGCACAGCCAGCTTTGGGATCTCAGCAGATGTGTTTGCATGTCAGTAGTGCCCAGGCCCCTCCCTATCCCATTTCTGCCTTCAACAGGAGGAAGCCACTCAGCTGAGTACAGCTCCCACGAAATTCAACTTTCTAACCCCAACCCTCAGAAATCCTCAAGTAGCAGCTATTAGATATAAACTCTTGCAAGAACCTTGGTGAAATGCCTGAGGTACCAACTATGGATGTCCCCACACAGCAGAAACACTTAATTTTCTCTTCCTTTCTCCCTTGTGGTCATAGGTTCATGGCCCAGCTGGGTTGTTTGAGGGCCTAGCTAGAGCAGTCTTTTTATTCTACATCTAAATTTCTTGAGAGTGAGTTCACTGTAGGTCTCTGTGCTTTGCTCAATACAAGCAGCTCTCCTTATGTGTTTCACCTTGTACAGAAAGTCAGTTTTATGTTTACTAGCACCAGGGCAGGTGGGTGGCTCTTTTGGGAGTAGAGCAGGTCCTATGTCCTGTGCAGGGTGATGCAGAGACAACTTTAGGGGTGCTGGTTTCTCATCACTAGTTCCCGGCAGTTGCCAGCTGTTTGGAATGAAATGCTTTGGCTCTTGAGAAATTTGTGGGCATCCCAAAGGGTTAAAAATACCTGGTCAGAAACAATTCTGGAATTTGAGTGCCTCAAAGTAAGTACTGAGAATTCTGCACATACCTGTCCTGTGTGTTCCTAATAAAAACAGAGCTCCAAATATGGGGGCAGGTAGGGGATGCTGAGTGTGTCCTGAACATGTAGAGAAAGGTGAGCAGAAGAAGAGCTGTTTTCTCTTCTGGGTCCAGTCTGACTTTGAGCAGGAAGTGGGGTGATGCTCCACTGCACAGTGAAGAAGCAAGGATACTGCTGGCTGCTACCTAATGGCCCCTTTGGGCCCTTTTGTGATGCCCAGTATGCGAGAGGAGGACCAGAGCATCCTCAGCAAATGATTTTGAAAAGGCTCATCTTTATATAGATGTGTTTTCAGCTCTTACCTAGACTTTACACTTAAGAAGTCCTTGCTTGGTAAGTCAGGAGAGATGCAACTTTGACTGGCAAACTTCAGGTTTGATATAAACAAGGACACCACTTTAAAAATAAATCCTTCTTCTCCTGATGCCCTAAGATACATCCAGGTAGGGTGTGCTCACTTCTGGCTTAATGCTCCAGTTTAAACGACGATTTTGGCCAAAGCCACCCTTCTGTAGTAGCCTATAATTAGTAATTAAAACATAAAAAATATTTCCATCAAGTGACTCCTAAATAAGTGCTTGTCACTGCTGATCAGAGTTGGTTTATTTCCATGTGTGTTTTTCTTCCTTCTTTTTTTGTATAACTTACAGCCCTGTAAATGCTCAGCAGCTGTTAATATGATTCTGTCGATACGTTTACCATGGTGATTTGGCTATATTTGGCGAGCGTGTGAAGAAATCACTCACCGGTTAGAAGAAGGAAAGACAAGCTGTCGATATCAAGGGAGAAATGCTAATAACTCCGGTGACAAATCATTCCTGGGAATCTCAAAGGGTTAAAAAAAAGCAGCAGCACTTCCCGGAGAGAGGGGCCTTGGCGAGTGAAGGTGACTCATCCGGAGCTGCAGACACCAGCTGTCATCTCCAGCTCCTCCTGTGCTTAATCACTTCACTTTTCTAAAGAAATATTTTGTTCTAATTCAAACAGACCTGGGCTTGTTTGTCTTTTATGAATTATTTACTGGTGAGGAGAACCTCTCGAGGTATCCATCTTCACTCAGAAATAAGTGGACTCTGAGAGCCTGCTGAAGCACTTTAAAGCACACAGTCCCCTCTGTGATGAGTCTTTCTTTTTTTTTTTTAACAACCACTTAAAATCAAGAATAAACCCTAGAAAGTCAGCTCTGGGCTTTGGACTATACTGGAGAAAATGCACGTGGATTTTGGCCTCATCTGGTTGCTGTTTGAAAGGCATCTCTGCCTGTAGGTGTGGGGTGGTGGTGCTCCAAGTGACCCCTGGGACTGCCACCAGTTTCCCAGTGTGGAGGTGGAGATCTGCGTCCATACTTGACTTGCTTCTAAATGCATTCCTATAGGAATGATGAACTCGCTGTGCATGGAGCAAGTGCATGAAGGAGACTGTGTGTGCCCCTGACCCCTGTCTGGGCACTGACACCCTTCAGCTTTGGGAGATGTTTTTGTTACTTAATAAAGCCACAGCCAAATTCTACCTGGCTGTTCCTGACTTCAGCTCTTTGCACATTTATACTCTTCCAGCGGAAAGAGAAGGTTGTATGATATTTTGCAGTCCCAAAAGGTCTGATCCAGCAGCCATGGAAGTAAATAAACGTAAAAATCTGCACTGACTGGACTGGGCATCAGATTAGTCCCTAAATGTTAGTTGATCTGCTTTGGGGTTATGACAGACAAATATTTCCGCAAGGTTACTGCAACAGGAATAATCGATCTACCTGTCTTGGATACGTCTGGGCTGCCTATCATCACTGTAGTGTCTAAGTGAGTGTTACCTCCCAGGAAGTCTGTGCCTGACCAAATAAGTTGCCTTTTCTTTGTGTGGTTTGAGACCAGAGGGTGCAGTTTTCAGTATTTAAGATCATTGCTATTTGGCACTTATCTGTTCCACAGGATATTGGTACTTGACTGCAATGTCCTTATTACCCGTGTCTTACATTTATTTTAAAATTCTGATTTTAAATTCATTTTTTTCCTAAATAAATAACATGATCTGTAAATAAATTACTTCATCCTGAAAACAATTTAGACAGACAGAGTGTCTTGAGTGTGATTTAGCTTGAGTGGTGTAAGTCGCATGCTTATACAAGCTTCAAAATGACAGGAAAGATAATCCCATCAGGCAGTCTTTAAAACAGAACAAGCCTGGAGAGGGTTTTTCTTGTATACAATTACACTTAGAGACACAGGATGAGAAGGGATTCAGGACCTGGGGAGGCTGAAAGAGCTGGTTGTGTCCTTGGCACTTATTTGCACTAAGGTCCCTTGTGCAAGCCTCCACAGCCTGTGGAAGCTGGAAGGGAGATGAGCACATGGAAAGTAGCTCATACCTACATGGATTTGGTTTTGCACTGATGCCAGCTGCAGTGCTGATGTATTGCAGACCTGGGAATGCCATAGGCATGTGCTGCAGCCTTTTCTCCATCCCATGGAGAAAAGGTAATGTGCAATGGGGCATATTTTAGCCTCATTTCAGGGCTGCTCTTGTGTGAGCCAGAAGCCCGCAGCCTGCCAGCTGCTCCTGAGCACAAGAGACAAAAGTTCCCGAAAGTCTCCTTTGTGCCCCATTTCTGTTCGGAGAATGGGAACATCTCCTGGAAAATACAACACATGAAAGCGATGCTCTTCCCAAAGTCAACAATATATTTGCTTTTGATTCCTCCCCTTTTTTTTCTTTTTCCTTGCAGAAGACCCTTTAAGCAACACTTTTTTTAAGGGGCACTTTTGACACCCAGGCCTCTCCTTCCTGCCTCCATCCACCTCCTCCTCCCTCCAGCCCACACAATCTGCCGGATTCCCTTGTTGCTCCCTTCCTGGTGGAAAGATAAGACATTTGGAATGAGAAGTTTGTGTCATACTCATTAGTTATGTTTAAGTCAGCAGAACTTTTGGGGGATTTTTGTCACTTCCTATGAACGGTGAGATCCCACAGTTTACAAAGCAGCATCTGGTAGAAGGCACAAGATAAAATAACTGAGGTCCATTTCTGAACCAGTTTGTTGCCTTTCTTCTTGTGTAAAAAGTTCCTGACTCTGTGTTGATTTTCTTGAGATCATGTTTATTTAAATCAGGATAATAATCTTCCAAATATACCCTAAAATTATATAGCCATATAAATCCTGTCATAATATATTCAGTAAAACTGTCAGGTGATCATTCTTAATGTAAAATGAGACCTTTTCATTTTCATCCAGTCAGTTAGCACTAAATTAACTCCTTGGAGCAGGCTCAGAGTCACTAATTTTAGTAAATACCCCAGTTATTTATTGAATATACAGCATTGCTGTCTATCTTGGGGCTGGGAGCAAGGGGCTCCTGCCCTTATCCCAGCTCTGGCACCAATCAGTCAGGAGTCTTGAAAAATTCAATAATACCCACAAAAACATACATTTTGTTTCTAATCTCAGTGCAGTCATGAGATGATTCCCAATGACAGGTTCAGGCTGCAACCTGGAACTCCCAACAGCCTGGGAGTAGGAATTGCCCCAAGCTGACTCAAGTTCTTACGGATGTGGGCAGGAACCATGTCTTGCCCATGCAGCTGAGGATGCTCTGCCGGTGGGCTCCTCAGAAGTGGACTCTGACAGCCCAGCTCTGTTCTCCTGGGTAACCTCACCTCAGAGCATCTGTTCTGAATGGTTATTTTCCCCCAAATATATGGTGTCCAGCTAGGACAGCTCTTTTATCCTTCCACTCAGGAGCTGGTCTGGGCACATCAGGACCTCTGTCTCCTCCTCTTGGGATGGAAAGCTGCCAGCAGGTGTGGAAGAGATTTGCTGTGGGATTTACCATGCATGACTGTTTGGAAGAAGCATTCAGACGGATGCTGGAGTCCCAGAAGGACTGTCTGAGATAAAGACCTTCAAAGAGCTTCTGCTCATACTTCAGTAGGGTGGGTTTGAGGTGTCACAGCCTCCTTTCAGTCCTCAGGAAGGCGAGGTCCCCTTGTCATCCCTCCTCTGGCTGCCAGGCCAGCAGGGAGCATGAAAGGTCACCAGAAGCCTGTCCCAGAGCCTGCCACAAAACAAGCTGGAAATTGAAGTACTCCCTGCAGGGGAGGACTCAAATATCTTATCAGCATACTCTGTTTAGATGTCCAGTCTCATGATGGAGTAGGAGGGAGAGATGAGCTTCTTTCCTTGCATTCTTGAGCAGACAGTGGAAGTATCTTGAGAGATATGCTGGCATCCAGCCCACAGCCTGGAAAGTACAGACTCGGCCAGGTTCAGGGAAGCACCTTCCTTCTCTTGGACCTAAGGAAAGAGCCCTATTTGCAGCCCTGTATTCAGCTTGCCAAACACAAAAGCCAAATAAAAACAAACGAATCGATGAATCAAATCCTGACTGTCCAGAACCAGGCTGCCAGGAGACACACTCATCCTGCTCTTCTGGGAGATCAAATTCACTACACAGATCAAAGAAAGAAGAGGAAAAGCTCTTCAAAAGTCAGGAAACAAAATCTCCTCAGCCTTCCTTTAAAGAAGGAAAGTTACTGGACTCCAGCCTAAAAGATGCAGAGGAGAAAACATCAAAGGGAAGCTCTTAGTCACACGTGGCTCTGTGAAAGGTGAGGTCTGCCAGGTACTACATGTCCAGTTTGAACTGACAAACTTCAGCTCCCAAAGAGCAATCTCTTATCCTGCCTGCAGGAGATCTACATCCCCTTTTCCTAGAAAAAATAAGAATATTAGAGTAAGAGAAAAAAGAAATAAAAAGGGTTGCCAGGTTTATTCATAAATTCTTGGTAGTCTTGCAGAAAATGAAGGGCTGTTTGCTTTCTGACTTCTTTATGCCCATTTCAGCTGTACCCTACCTAAAACAAAGGTGGTGAGGGTGGCCAGGCTGGTCTCTCCTTGGGAGAATGGAAAAAAATCCACCTTCATGTAAGATTGTGTGGCAAGTGGGCATTGCGGGTTGAGGAGTAGGAAGATGTGCCAACTGCAGATGAGGCCTGAAATTCAGAGCCTAAACCAAATCCCTTCTGTCAGCTGTTATGTTCTAGAATGGAGGTGACTGAGCAGTGCAGTAGACTGCCTAGGCACTGGGGAGCACTGATAAGTTTCAGCAGCAAATGAAGCAGAATTATTTCAGGAATGTGTTAAATTTAGCTGTTTCTGCTTTTGGACAAAAAGAAAGAGAGAACCTCATGTTCACCCTTCTGCATGATTTTGTGACTGTCTAGGTATCAGGTTCCCACTGTTTGGCAGACACAAGGTGTGGAGCATCACATGTTCTCTCAGAAATGCACTCCAGTTTCTGTGTGATCTCAGTTCTGAGGTAGCCTGGTGGCTTGGGGAGATGAACAAGAGACACAGCAGGTTAAAGTGCGGGATCAGCAGCTGGCAGCAAAAATGGTTCCATGTAAGTTTATCAGCACATGGTCAACCAGAAGAAGGGAAAAAGCATTTCGTCCTATCAGAAAAAAAATCAAAAGCAATGCAAAGGGGAAAGGTATGTACATATTGTACAGTGATTGGAAGCAGGGAGCACAGCTAGAAAGATGGCCCTTATATCTTTCAAGTTTGGGAGCTGCAGGAGTACAGTGACCTCACCCATCTAGTTGGGTCACTTGTCCAAAGAGCTCAGAAACATCAAGATGGTGTGTGTGGCTGCTGGAGGAGGATCACTCATTCATAGGTACCAGCATCTCAGCAGAGAAAACTTCAGGGCTCAGTATGGCAGGATGCTTCAGTCTGTTATCTCTGTTATCTCTGTTTTCTTAGTCTGGCTGACCCAGGGTGATTTTGACACCTAACTGGGATTTCATGCAGTTTGTTTTAGTTTTGTATGACTTTATTTAGTGTTAAAGGTTAGCTGTGTTAAAAATTTTACTGTTATATTGATTGACCGGTCTTTTCCTTGTTGCTTGTTGAAGATGAGAATGAATTGAAAAAAACATGTTCCCAATTCCCCCACCAAACTGGAGTACTCTTCACTATGGACAGGTGGCAGTTTTCTTCCAGCATTTTTTCCTCTGCTGCCATCTTGCTATGTGCAAACATGCTCACAAGGCATGGGCTTCTTCCAGGATTGCATGATATACTTGCAACTCACATTTGCACGCTGCTGTGTATTGCTGCCAGTGCAACTTCTGCTTCTGGATATGTGCAGCCAGGTTTTAAAAGATCCATCAGTAACCAGTATGCTCTTCTTGAGCAAGGTGTTTGTGTAGGGAAATCAAGTCACAGACCACAGGATGATGCTCTGCTTTACTGTAGCCTAAGCAGGGTCTTGTCAGCACTACCTCTGCTGCAGAGAGCAGAGCTGTGTTAGTGGACAGACCATGCATGTTCATCCACTGGAAGGAGGTGTCCTTTGGGGGACTGCTGTAAACCAATTCTGTCACAGCATCTATTGCAGATTTGGTCCTTTTCTACCCTTTGAATAAGTGGGGGGTTCCTCACTGCCCCGAGTGCTTTCCACTAGGGTTGGTGTGTGCGATCCTGCCAAGGAGGATGCATTGGCCCCACAAAGCATGTCTGGGATGCTGCTGTCGTATCTCCTCTGGCCCCTTTACTGTGTTTATTGATATCCACATTCCTCCATTTTAGTGCTTTAGCAATCATGGTGATAAACAACACCATAACAATGTCCTGTGGGTACCTCTATCCCTGTGCTGCAAGGTGCTGCTTAAGTGCTGTAGAGTATCTCCAGATGGGAGCTGGTTTGGGGGCTGTATCCCAGCACAGAGTACCTCTGGAGGTCATGGACCAAGAAGGCAGGTGGGCAGCAGGCATGAAGTTCTGCCTCTTACCTTTCACTCTACCCACAGAGTGCTGGAAAGCACAGATTCTGTTGAGATTAAGTTATAATTTAAGGCAGTGAACATGTGCTCTGCTGGCAGCTATAAAGATTCAAATCATAAAGTTTTACAGTGGAATGGTTTCTGTAAAAGCATCGTTAGAAAGGCGGAATCGTGCCTTTAATTCTTACGACTTATGGGGCTGCCTGGTTTGTTATGGTTTTAGTGGTGCTTAGTGGGACATGAGGTAGGGTCCCAACCCCATCTTTCCATTTAAAGTCAGGCCTTTCTTCCCCAGGGCTCTGCTGTTCCAGTGCCTTGAGAAGGACTGGAGATGGTGCAGAGTTTTCTGTGTTCACCCCATCCATGTGAGTTTTGGGACCCCTAATATGTACAGAGCTTTTGAATTAGCAGGAAGAAAGATGATCTGCATCGTCAGGTGTGTGCTGCATAGTTGTGTTGTGGAGCCTGGGGAAATCCAGGGTGGGATATGAGTATCTTGAGCATGTTGTGTGTTCCCAGCTGAATTGTCATTGTAAGGTTAGGGTTTGCTTGGCCAGCCTGAGGGCTGTGAGGCTGTTGAAACATAGAGTCATAGAAAGGTTTGTGTTGGAAGGCTCCTTAAAGATTATCTAGTTACAACCCTCCACGGGCAGGAGACCAGCTTACTTAATGCCCTATCCAAACTGGCCTTGAACACTCCCAGAGAAGGGGCATGCACAACTTCTCTGGAATATTCTTCCAAAGGACAGGTTAGCTTCCTCCTTTCAAACTTTGAAAGTAAGGTCGACTTAGTCATGTCCCATAACATTGGTTAGCTTCCAAAGGAGGCACCAGCGCACGTTGCTTTAAGCTTTTGCAACATGCAGAGTGATGTTCTCCACATATAATGCCTTTGGTCTGGTAGCACTGGAGTGGAGACCCAATTGCTTGCAGCAAGTGAGGGCTCCCAGGTCTGGACTTCGGAAGTGGTCTGACACAGATGGTGGAAATCTGCAGCTGCTGCGTGAAAGGCGAATGAATTAAATCATAATATGAATAATACAGTCAATACAGCAGCCATGAGTTGTTTATTTTTATGTTAAATTCAATGCATTTTTGTCGCTCTCATATTTTTAGTGATCAATAGGCCAAAGATTTTTATATTAACAATACTCAGCTGCATTGTAGAAGCGGGGGGAAGTGGGAGGATTTGGCAGCTGGATAGACACGTAAGGTTTTTGTCACCTCTTTGGGACATGTGGAAAGTAGTTTGAGATTATGAATAAGCATCATAGATATATATATTTGCTGAAAAATCGGCAGTGAAATTGTTGGAGGTATTCCCATGTCAATGGTTATCTCCAGCTCCCAGATTTAGCACCCCACTGGGGTGAGTTTACTCCGGCAGCCCTTGCCGTGCAGTTATAGCGAGATGTTTCCAGGGGAAGGAACACACCACTAGTGTGACTACACTTGGTTCATCTTTCATTTTATTTATAAATTAAAACACAGGGACTTATTCTTCATGACAATTAAGGTCTTTGGTGCAGGTGGTGTGTGTGTAATAGTTAAAGTTTTGACCTTGTGTTCTGCTGAACTTTGCAGCTGGACCACTGGGTGAAACTGAGAGGGGAATTAAGCTCAGCTGTAAGTCAGCTGGGTTTGAAATGGGGGAGTTTTATGGTCCCAGGTCTTGGGATTTTATGAGATTGTAGCAAAGTGCTCAAATAGGGCACATGGAGATAGGCATTTCCCAGCCTTCATCTTTAAAATGGAGGAGCAGACAGTTAGCTGAGGTGCTGTTGGTATCTTATGGATGGAGAGGAGGCATTTAATCTCTTTCACTGGGCGGTGGAAGTGACTTTCCAGCCTTGGCTGGCAGCTGGCAATGGCAGTATTGCCTTTAAAGCTGAGTGTCATGGGATTAAATTGAGTTCTGTGGCATTATGGCCAAGTCTTGTCCTGCTTTTGAATCGTGCCTTTGCCGAGCCCATAGATCAGCTCGGCTCAGGCTGTGCGGTGGCAGTAACCCGGCATTATTGAACCTGTCCTCCTCACTCTCCCAGGCAGTCACACGAGCGTCTGGCCAGATTTGCAGAACTCAGCAATGGACAGCCCGGGCCCCACTTGCACAGAGGAGCAGATCGATAACAGAGGCGGGTGATAGATGAGGAGAGTTAGGGATGGATAATCTGCTGAATTTACATGACCCAGGGTGGTCCAGGGAAGGCTTGCAGCTTTGCTGGGAGACTTTCAATAGGAGACAGAAGTTGCCTTAGTTTCCAGCTGCTGACTGCATTTTAAAAACATTGCGGGGTCTGTTTGGGTGGGTGGAGGAAGCTGCCAATTGTGCGCAGAAAATAAAGCAGCGTGTCCACTCCTGCCTCCCGGGCTGCATCCCCCAGTCCTGCCCAGAGCAGCTGAGCCGGCACTGAGGGAAAGGGAGCATGCAGTGCCATACACCCATCTGCCCGTGCCATCAGGCTCCATCCCACAATGGAGGTTCAGGAAAGAAAATACTGCCAGGATGGGCAGGATGAGTTTTGAGATATTATTTAGATACCGATTTGATACCTGCATTAAATTGGCAGTGCTGATTCACTTGGTAAGAAGCAGAAAATTTCAGGCCCAAAGCTCTGTATTTCCAGTACCTGGTTAACAAACACATCATAAAAACAAGCACCAGTAGGTAGAAAAGAAAAGCAAAAAGCTCTGCTTTAAAATAATAATAATATTAATAGAGAAGATACCAGCTTTCCAGTCCCATTGATACTGGAGAGTGGAGTTTTAGGGCTTAATCTTATAAGATGCTGTTAAATGCCTTCTGCCATAACCACAGAGCATGTGCCAGTGGCCAGCTTTTGGGGAGGAAACTTCCCTTGAATTGAGGCTGCCCTGTAACTGTTTACAGTGGTGTTTTCCTTTTGTCTTACTTCGTTTGATCTTTCACAGAAGCATCTGGTCTGGTCTTTGCTGAAGACACCACACTGGGCTGGAAGGACCACAAGTCACTTCTTCTACCCACAAGTGACATCTCTGGTGCCCATAAAACTATAACCTTCCTGCTGGCTGGAGTGCACTGCTGACAGACCAGCACTCTTTGATTTAAGTGGTTTAGCTTTTTCTGTAATGTGTCTATGTCATTTGGTCTCAGGTTCAGTTTCTGACAAGAAATAATGTTTACAAAACCTCTAAAGGAAATAAACCAAAACAAACACTTATTTGAAATAAAAATGTTCACAAATTCTTTAAAAGCCAGCTTTCTCTCCTTTCCTTTTATCTGTTCATCTTGAAGCTCAGGCCTTGCAGTATGCACAAAATGCTAAAAGATAAGGCACTGCAGGGCAACTGGAAGCAAAAGTTAGGACAGGAAAACTATTCAATATGCAAACTGATAAAAGATCCCAAATTCTGGGTAGTAGAAAATAAAGTAGATTTTTCATTATTCTTCCCAGTGTAACAATCACAGAGGTGTCTAAAAAAAAGAGATTGTTTTTTAAAAAACACATACGATTTTAATCTAAGTACCTTTCTTTATTATTTTATTGAATTAGAACCCAGTCTTACAGTTAGATCTATTTTGGATGGAGCTGATTGAAAATCATCTTACTCCCTCTGATATGAGGAGGCCTTTGCTGTCTATAGAGTCTGTTCCTCTGTATATCCAGCTGCAGAGTTGATGTGATGAAATGGTCCTCTTTGGCTTGCAAATGCCCATCTGCAGGTAGAATTAATGTTCCAGAGTCCACTATAGTCTGGGGGGAGCAGTGCTGGAAAAAAACCAGGATACTAAGAGTTGCCTTGTGCAGAAGTGCATGGTGCTGATGTGGATGTAAAATTGCTCATCTCATCAGCTTTTTTCTCTTATTTTGCTGTGTATGGTAAGTAACCAGAGGTAGGCCATGGCTAAGGAGGAGTGGCTTTCATACCAAAGGTCAGATGCTGTCAGGAGGGCAGCCAGGTGTCTTCACACCACACAAAAATTGCTGTTCTAATGAAAAAAGTCCTTAAACTGATTTTGAAGGCTTTCCCGTTCCCCTTCCCCTTCCCTCCTACCTTTATATTAGTAAATATGTCTAAATGCTCAGGTTTTGGCCCTAGGTCAGGCTGTCCTACTGGGAAGGGAGGCACTGAGCAGGGATGGTGTGGGCTGATGGGCTGCAAGGAAGGCTGTGGGTATGGGAAGTTCTTGGCTGGAGGAGCCATGCAGCTCTGTAAACCATCTGTTTGGGTAGCTGTGCTGGGTGCCACAGCACCTCAAGTGATTGAAAGTGATTGAAAGGAGCCTCCTGGAGAAGGAAAACTACCTGAGCAAGTATAAGGAGTTCACAGGAGAGCAGTGGTACCTAAGCAGTACTTGTATAATGCTGTTGGTAAAATATGTGCCCTCCAAACAAAGCACTTGTATTGCTACTCTCTATAGGCAAGATTTGTATCTGAATTCTCTTCAGCACCTTCAGCTGCCCTGGCCTTCTTCCAAGGAAGCAGAAGCAGCATTGCTAGGAGCCTGGCATGGGGGTGTGAGCCCATACCTGTGAGCGTGGACGTAGGAAGAAGGGGTAGCCCAGCAGTGGGAGATGTGCTCATGCCATAGCAAACCAGTGCAGCACTGGTGCTGGGGGCAGCTTCAGAGAGGAATGGCTTGTTCTACTGGACAAGTTGTATTTAAAGCAGAGAAGTCTTGAGAAGGCAAAACTTTGTTTCAAACAGTTCTGTATAGCAGTGAAGAAGAGATGCTCTTGCACAGCTGGGTCTCGGTGCATGCTATGTATATATACATTGGCATTTATATCTGCATACAAACACAGCATATGTGTCTTCCAAAAAATCACAGGCATGGATGTTATCTGGACACATGTACATTCACCCAGAACAGTGCCTTTATACATTTGTGTTTATCAACTGGGCTTTATACAGGGCAAAGTTCCCTTTGCTTTCTGCTTCCTGACGTTTCAGGGAGAAAAATGTCCTGCCGTAGCCTCAGGAAAATAACTGAGCAAATAACTTAAAGGAAGAAAAAAATAACCAGGATTGCTCCAGTTAAGGAATTAGCCTGCCTTGCCTCTGCAATAAAGCTCCTCTCCCTCTCCCTGTCAGCCCTGGGCACCCTCCTTGCTCGAGTTTTAATTCTAGTCTCTAATCTCAGCCGCTCCTGTGATAAATTAATTGTAATGATAGAGGCCCCAGTTACGAGGTCTGCACCGTTTGCTTGTAATCTGAGCGACAGGTTTAGGGCCTGCTTTATTTAAGATGCGAGGGTAATTACATGGGAGTTAGCATATGCAGGCAGGGAGATATGATTCATTCTCCCAGCGACGGCCATGACACAGCTGTTTGTCGGATAAAATAGAGGAACCGTGTTGTTACAAAATGTTCCCCTTATTATACCTCATTAAAAACAAGGCTGCGATAAGTCAGACCTGGCAATGAATAAAATGTATTGCCCCCTGTAAAAGCTGATAGGAGAGAAAGAGGGTCTTCCGAGCAGGCTTGGGTCATTTATTTATTTTTTGTTCTCTTTCATGCTCCCTCTTCTTTCTTTCTCTCTGGTGTTCTGCCTCTCACTGGCTGGAGGAAAGAAAAGGAATGTTTTCTCTTGCTTTCTCTTCTTTCTTTTCTTCTTTCTTCCTTTCTTTGAACCTGCCTGTGCCCTCCCCTTCTGGGAGCGATCGCCGATAAGGCAGGGTCGGGCCAACGGCAATTAGCGAAGCCTTTGGCAGGGAACAAAAGGGGAGATTTGTTCCCATCGGCCTAACACGAGCTGTGCCTCTTCACCTTGCCTGAATGCAACAGGCTGAGAGGGATGGCGAGCTCCGTCTCCAGCCCAGGGGCCGGGGCCTTCCCAGGCAGGTTATTAAAAAAAAAAAAAATTAAAACTTTCCTTTCAGGAGGAAAATAATTTCTTCTTTTTCTTTCCCTTTCTTTTTAAATAACGCAAGGAATGTAGGGTGATTCTCTCTCCCTTTTCCTCTGCAGGAAAACGGTGAAATTTTAAACAATAGAAGTCAAAAGTGGGGGAGAAGGCCACAAGTGACTCTGAGAGCCCATCAGGGTGAGATGGATAGAAAGGGTCTCTCTGAACTGGCATGCCGGAGCAGAAGCATAAATCCGTCGGCTCTGAGAGTACTGGGGTGCCGGAGTTCAAAGGGTGGCTTTCACTCTCTCACCAGTGCTTTTTTCTTTGTGCACACTTTAAGCTGTCAGACTTGGTGGGTTGCAAGCATTCCTGCTTATTTATTTATTATTTTGGTGTCCTAAGGATACAATGTCGACTTTTGTCTTAATTTTTTTTTTTTTTTATTCTGGGGAAGACAGAGTAGTTTTAAAGTAGTAGGAGCAATGAGAGGTCTTGCCCGCTCTGGAGGGCTGTCAGTTGGGAGAGAGGCACCCACCAACTTGAGCAGAGCTCGAGGAGGGCAGCTGTGGCCTTTTGGAGCTGTTTGTATGGGTTGCATTAAACCACATGACGTGTGTCTGGGTTTTTCTAACTTTTTTTTAAAACTCTGATCAATACGTTCAGCTGCCTCTTCTCAGACCATTTGCTTCTCTCTTGCGTATGTTGTTCTTTTCTTCCCACAATAGCTGAGATGAATGAATAACGCTGACTGATAGATTGGCTGGTTTAATTTTAACTTAAGCTATTAAGGGAGAGTTGAAAAAGTATCATAATTTCACTGGATGGATATTTAAGTCATAAACACCGTAACATTTGGCTAACAAGATACTGAGCTGTGTTCAATTTAAAAATTAGATGCACTATCTTAGAAATAACTTAATGAAAGTACCAGACACAGCAAGTTAGTCCCTTTTTAGGTTTGTTCCCTTGGGAATTAGTCCTGTTTGTAAAAATGGATTTCTGGTTTGCATTCAAAACACCAGGTTTTTGGATGGGTAGGTCATTGCTTGCCTGGCCTATTGGCCTCTGTGCTGTACCCCAGTCCTGTGCTGCCATGTGGCAGGTGGTGGGTGTTAGCAGTGGGCTTAGGAGTGACAGTGATACCAGAAGGCATTGCAGTACCATGGGTGATCTTTATGCTGTTAAACCAATTAGGGACTTGTGATGGTACAGCTGGTGTCCTGGGCAAAGAAGAGCAGATTCCAGGGTGTAAGCTGCGTTGATGTCCCATTGCTACTCACAGCTTCTCCCATGCCAGCCAAAGGAGGCACAAGTACTTCCATGTCTTGACTCTGTCTGGTGGTAGTACTGTAGTGGAAACAGTGATTTCTGGGTTAGGGGCAGTATCAACTCATGGCAGTCACGACAGTACTGGTACTGTGCACCTGCTGGACTTCAGAAGCCTGTTTTAGCTGTAGGGAGATCAGTGCTGTGCACTCATGAAGAGCCTGTCCACATCTCCTTGATCCAAGGGCAGGGGGTACAATGATGACAGGGCCTCTCAAGGCAAAACATCCCATGCCCCTGTAACAAGAGCCTACAGTATTGCCATGGATGGCAGTAGTGCTGCAAGTTTTAGGATGGGACTGAAGGCTGATGTTGGAGTGTTGGGGAGAAGTTGAATGCAGCATAGGCAGCTCTTGGACAGTTTTTTCCAAATCCCTGTGTTAACCACACTTTCCCAGACTGGCTTGCTTGTCTCTTCACCTCCTCTTCCCACTTCTGTATTGATCCTCTGCACCAGTTCTCATTTCTGAGTAGATCTTGTTTACAGAGATGTAATGAAGTGTCTTATTTCCAAATAAAATCCCGAACAAGCAGGAGTAATGGTTCACAGATTCGACCACTCCCACACTGGTAATTTACTAAAATTAAAACCTAATTAAGCCAGGCTCACTCAAAGGTTTTGCATAATTTAGTAGTCTGTCTTGGATAGCCATAGAGCTGTGCAGGCAGGCAGCTGAGTCAGGAGCCAGGTCTGTCATCCAGCTCTGGAGTCGGAGCTATTACTTGGCAGTTTGTACACCTATTTTTTCTCACTTGTAAGATCTTAGACGAGCTTAAAGGAGTGAGCTGGAATCACTGCCTCCCTTCTACTGAGGGGGAACATGAGATCCAGAGAAAAGCATCAACTGTCCAGGCTGGTGCTGTGAATAGCAGTAAAGAACCTGATGTCTGCACTCCTCTCCCCTGTTCATGCATCACATCAGCCATTCTCAAGATGTTTTAAAATGGATTATCACGCAGTAGCAGCATCTGAACTAGGATACGTCTGCCAAAGGATGCAGCTTGCATTTTAAGTTCACATCATGAGGGAATATGTCACCTTTGTGCACATGACCACTTAGTGTCACTTAGGGATGACAGCTTGGGACTGTGTGCAGCCAGGTCGTGATGAGGGTACCCATAGGACTTGCTGCTATGGACTGGGGCTCCTGGGCAGGAGAGCATGAAGCAGGGAGGAGAGCTGCTTCCAAAGGTCTTACAGTCTAGGGAGGGAAGATAGGCAGCAAGAGCAGTATTGAAGGAAAAATGGAAAGGCTTGAAGTGTCTTAATGGAGCAGAAGAGGAAGTGCTGAGGAGCATGTAAGAGTAAAGACCAAATCGATGGGCTTCTATCAGTGTGTGTTTGGCTGTGCTGTCTCCGCACCCCAGGAGATGCCCTGTCAGAGCCTGCTGTTGAATGGGGAAGAAATCTTTATATCCACAGTTACTTGTTGTTTTGGATTTTTTTATTCTGTAATGGAAAGGGACAACTTTTATCACTGGAGCCTGCTGCCTCTGAGAGAGCTTTGGAGAGTCTTGAGAGTAGAAATGCCAAGACTCTCCTATCCTGTGAAATGGCATTGTTGGAAGCACCACTTTGGGAGGTGAGTAATGTCTGAAACCCAGTGCAGTTTTGCTCTTCTACTCTGTGCAGGTACCCAACCGCAGCAGAAACACCTGAGCACCCCTGTGGAGCACTAAAGCCTATCTCAGTTGTCTCACTGGCAACATGGGGACAATGGATGAGGACTGCCCAGCTGGGTCAGCCCAACAGGCCATAGGAGTGCTGATGCCTTTCTAAAGCCTTTGAGAGATGTTGGCTTGGCTGCAAGGGATGGATGAGCTAGTGGAGTTGGCTTCCGGCATAACCGTGTGTGAGCGGGGCTTACAGAGAAGACGTGTCTTCTCTGCAATAGAAATATGGAACTAGAGAAGGTGTTTGAGAAGGAAAGAGAGCACCTGTTTAGCTGAAGATGCATAGAGGGGAGCTCACCTCAAAAAGAGAACCCTGAAATGTCCATCCCAAAGGTAAGGGAGCTGCAGTACTCAATGTCTGGACCAGGAGCACTGAATGGGACATCCAGCGCTGGTGTGGAGGGGAGGGACACCAGGGAGCTGCGAGGTTAAGGATCACCCAGAAGATGCCGGCTCAAGAGAAGGGGGGCAGCAACAAAAGCCGTGTGTGTGTGTGTAAAACCAAAGGCCAGCCTCCCCTCCCCCTCGCCCCATAGAAACCCACCGGGGGCCAGAGAGGCAGGTGAGTAAATCACCCGCCCGGCTCCATCAGCGCCGGTCTCGTCTTTGTGTGCCGCACAAAGGCAGGGAGCGGGTTATTTTGGGTGCGTGCGGGTGTGTTGTGACGCTCGGGACCCCCCCGGCCGAGGACGAGCGGGGCGCGGGCAGCGGGAGCGGGGCCCCCGCCGGGCTGGGTGCCCCTTGTCGCTGGCCCGAACCCGCCCCGGCCAGACAATGCCGAGGGTGGGCTGGGGGAGGCTTTTGTCTCCCAGTTTTATACACTCTCTTTTCAAGGTGGGGAGGAGGGAGAGGAGCTGAAAAAGTTTTTGAATTTCAATCAGGTTGGGCTTTGAAAGACTTTCGCTTTTGTTGCGGGGAGAGGAGGGGAGGTTTACATTTCAGCTGAGCCTGGTGGCCGGGCGCTGGGGAGGCGAGGGGGAGGGGGGGGGCAGCCTCTTTAATGACATCAGTTTGGCTTTGGGGCTAGGCATCCAAAAAAAAGTGTCATCCCAGAGCCTGCGGATTTGGCAGGCACAGCGAGAGGGTGTCGCACGGGCACTGTGAGACACTGCTGTGGTGGCTTTCTCAGTAGGTCCGACACAGGCATGTCCACCCGAACAGCTGGGTGTGACACACAAGCCCGCCTGAATGGCCTGTCCTCGCGGAGCGATGGCCACCCCCTGCCCGGCTCATCCCCCCCACATCGGTGGTAGCTTTGACTTGAGTAAGCTGGTGAAGAATGGACCCACCGATGCTTAGAAATCCGTCTCCTCCCTCCTTCCCTTCCCACTCCTTCGTCCCGTTTCTGAGAGGTGTAATGGAGCAGATCTCACAGGGAGCAGCTGCCTCTGCCCCCGTGCCTGTCTGACCCGAGCTCTGCTTTATAACCTTGGGGTGAAAGTGGGCATGGGGTGATACGATGGCTTGGGTCCTGTTTCCTGTGCAGTGCTACAGCTGTCACCGCAGCACAGGCTTTGGAAAGGCTTGTTCAGCTGGATGCTGAAGCACCCCTCAGTTGGGCACCGTGCAATTTCCAATCTCGCAGCACCATGATGGAGTGAGAGCAGCACGCTGTGACCTCCATGAGCTGGTTCATCTGCCTCTGCACCCCGCTCACCCCCTCCACAGTGCAGAGGCAGCAGGGGATTACCCTCTCTGCACGGCCAGCCCTGGGGGAGAGAAGCATCACTCAGGCCAGCCTGTCATCATCTCCAATAATGTGTTCCTTGTGCGTGCTGATGCTGTTCTTGCCCCTCATCTGCCCAGTGGCAGAGAGGCACCTGTATGGGCTTCCCTGGTTGAATCAGACAGTGCAGATGGCCCTTCCTCTTTTGTGTGTGGCACATTTGACTCTCCCATTCAGCTGCAGAAGAGCTTGTTTTCCTTTGTTTTGAGTAGATGTAAGAAAAGCACAAACCCACACTTCCAAGAGCAGATCTCAGCTCTCCTAAGGGACCATTCAGATACACACCTCTGATATTAAAAATAAAACACTCCCCTCTTCTTATAGTTCCTGCAGTTCTTTGTGGAACAAACTTGGAGTAAAAAGTGTGTAAACTCTCATGAAACGAGGAGAGTTTCACATGATGATTTTCCATTTTTGAAGAAAATCCTTAATCCCGGGACATGGATCCCAATTCTCAGGTCATAGAAAGAGTGGGACATTTCTGGTTTAAAGAAAATAAATTCCACAACTTTTGGATTTTGATCAGAAACATTTTGTGTCCCAGAAGTGTGTGTGCTGCCAGACCAGTATGCCCTTGGCATTGAAATAATTTCTTACTCTTGTTCATCCATCAGAAGCAGCAGAGCAAGGTGAAGAAAAGTTGGCAGGAGCAGGTCTTAGGTCTTATAAAAGGAGGTCTCCTATTCTACAGATATAGAGAACCCATTTCTGTTCCTCAAAAGTCAGAAGATCCAGAACTTCCGTCCTGCCCCAGGGGCAACACCTTTTCCCAAGCCTTATTTCAATACAATTTGGGAGGAATTTCCACAATACAAAGAATCGTTTGGAACGAGTCTCATTTAAACCTGATCTTTCTTTTAAAGCTAACAAATATGGGCAGCCAAATGAAACCCCAGCAGAGAAGTGCCTGGGAGAGCTCACCAGCAGCATTGCAGTGGCTCTGTGAGGTTCAGGTGTCCTCCATTGCTCCACATTGTGTTTGTGCATTTTCAAGAATACTTTAGCTTTACCCCTGTACAGTACTTACTAGGTAGAAATGCAAAATATAAATAATATTTCTTAGAGTAGTCTTGTTGTATGCCCTTTCTACCTCATGTGGAGTTTCCTTTGTCTTTAAAACACTATGAAAATTCACATTGAGTGCCTTGAGAGTTATAAAGCAGCATCACAGAATCACTGTGATGCTTGGCACAGAAGGACATTTCCAAACTGTTCCTGCTTTCTATTTCTGATGTAAGGCCAGCATCTTCAGCGGGTGGCTGGTATGGCAGTATCCCTGTTCACCATCTCTGCATCGAGCTGTAAGGGTCTGTTTTAGAAATCAGTTAGAAGAAAGTGTTGGTGAACAATGAAGACTGACCATCCCTTTCAGGAACATCACCATAACCCAAAGGCATGCCTGCTGTTGACTCCTACACGGGGCAGACATTGCCAGCAGCTGCAGGTGCTTTATATCCCTCATCATCAGGAACTCTGGCAGTGACCCGAGGTTCGGTGGAAGATAGCATGCAGTGTCCTGCTTTCCATCTGTGTGTCTGTCACCCCCTGTAGGACCACAGAGTGGAGGTAGGAGCTGCTGCACCATTTTGGAGCAACTACCCTGGTGTACTGACATAAGGCTATCTTGAGGGTGAAGGAGGTACCCGTACCTGCCCAGGTTGTTGGGGTTGACCAGGGTGGCACAGTACCCAGAGTGTGACCCAGCATTGCTCAGAGGTGGGAGATTGTCAAGAAAGGGAGAGGTTCAAAAGAGAAACAGATTTGGGGGAAAGCAGCTGGACTTTGAAAACAGAGGTGTTGAGATGTTTGTTTCTGAAACTAGTTAGCAGAGCTTGAAGGGCAGATATTGTTTCTGATGGGGTTGTGTGGATGCACAGTGAGAGGTGGAGATCAAGTAGAGTAAAATGTCCTTTGTACATTAACCTAATCCACAGCTGTGGGAAGTCCTGCCATGACCCGTATTTATGTCCATATTTTATCTATTTACCTCTCAATTTAAGCAAGACGGGACTGGATGTCTCCTCATAGACAACTCACGTCTGGTCTCAGCTACGTCCTGCGAGTGTCAGGAGCTCCTGGTTCCAGCAGCATCACACCAGGATTTATGATGGCAAGGTGAAAGTCAGAATCCAGCCCTGCCACCCCTCCTACTTCTTGCAGAAACCTTTTTGGTTTGTGGCTTGCCCATGAGTCCATGCAACTCCATTTTGCTTCTCTCTTCTTTGAAAAAATCTCCACAATCTAATTTTTACTCTGATCCCAGGGCCTAAGGTGCCACCCCAAAATAAAAATGTATCCTCCCTTCCCCAGGTCCAGGGAAGTTGTTTTCCTCGGCTTCTGCAGTGCAGGTTAAGCCAATGCCAGCTCTGGTCTCAGGAGATTCCCTGCAACCCCCACTTGCCTCGCTCCGTCGCCGGCAGCTTTTTCATTATTTATTTAATGTCTTGTACCGTAAATAATGGTGACTTTATGGTTATTAGGAACGGGTTAAGGTACATGCGGGTAGCACCAGGCTGCCTTCAAAAGGAACAGGCCCGGCATAAAATGTTGCGATAATTGCTTTACTGCTGAGTGCTTGGTCTTTATTTTGTGTCCGATTTGTCTCTTAAGCCAGCGTAACATTCTCCCCGCTGCAGGAGAATGCAGAGAGCAAATTGAAGGTCTGAGCGTGAACAATGCAACATGGTGCACTGCTGGGTTTTTCTTTTCTTTCCTCTTTCTTCGTTCCTCTCTCGACCTCCCTCCAGTCATCTCTGCTCCCCCTCCCCCTCCAGCCTCCTCTCTCTCTCTGCTGCTCTGACTCTTCCACCTCTTGGCACCCTGTTTAGGGCAGGTGAGATGGGAGGTGGGAAGCTGGCAGGTCTTCTTCAAAAGCAAAGAAAAAAATTAACAGTGGAAAGTACCTTCTTATACAAAGCCAGGCATGTCCTTCAGCCTGAATCTCATGTCCCAACCCAAAAATAATTATGGCTTTTCCACAGTGCTAAGAATACCCATGCGCACAGCAGCTAAGGATACTCCTGGGTGCCCACACCTGCATGGCAGCTGCCCACGCACCAGGTGTGCCAAGGAGGAGACAGAAGGGAACAGGTCATGGAGGCAGGTGGGCTTTTAAAACACAGCTCCCAAGGTACTAGGACCTGGAGTGTGTTTGTGTCATCCTGCTGCACAGGATAATTACCCTGTTAGAAGTAATTGCACATGATGTCCTGGTTTCATTTGTGATTCTTCTAAGGTGAAGCTCTGCTTTCCCTCCTCTTAACCACAAAAGGCAGCTGGGGTTGCACTGCTGACAATGGGAGCATTCTGGTGCAAGGCAGCCATGGTTGGTGCATTAGCCATCCTGAGGATGTTGCAGCTCTTTTCCCACCTGTATGCTCTTTCCTGGCCTGAAACCATCAGAATTGCTTTGCCCTAAGATTTATTTTTGGCGGAGGAGTAAGCCAAGTGCCAGCCTTGTTCCCACGTGGCACTGCAAGCTGGCTCTGGGCTGCTCCTGTGACCTTGACAAAGCTGCTTAGTTTTCCTTTACCTCTGTTATCCTGGCTGTGAAATGCCATCACTGGCCAAAATTTGCCTGATTCTGAGTCTCTGTTTAATAATTGTCCAGAAAGTTCTGTACCAGAGGGACAGAGATCTGTCAGAGGCAGGTGGAAGTGAAGAATGTAGTTTCTCATCTAATCTCTGGTTGTAGAAAAATCATTGCTTATTGACACAGCCTTGTGGACTCCTCTGGAGTGCCTGAATCTCCTTCATAATGGAGAAACCTCCTCTGGTTGGAAACTCAGCAGTTTTCTGGTTATGCAGGATGTGCTGGCAGGATGAGATGGGGTGATGGGAGCTGGCCTGGTACAGAGCAGTTGAACACTCCTTTTTTCATGCCTTCCTAGCAGTGTTGGGGACAGTGAAATACTTGCTTTACTAGGAGGAAACAGAGAAATGGGGTTCAATTGTAAACAAGTCCACAGCCTTCTCCTGAATGTCCAATCAGGAGTGTTCTGAGAAGTTCAGAATCTCTCTCATTTGTGATAGGACCTTTATGCCTTATACACCTGGTATGGAGAATTTAAACCAAAAAATATCCCCCAGGCAGATGTCATCTTCAAAAAAGCTTCAGTATGAATTTTGCTCTGGATTTAAGATTTGGCTGTTACCCCAAGGGCAACAGCTACCTGCTGAGAAGTTCATGTGGGCAAAAATTCAACTTTTTGCTTTGCCCTCTCTTCATGCCTTACTAGAGATAGGATGCTTACCTGAAATTTAAATTGAAGGAGTTTTACTTTTGCTGGGCCTCTGGAAAATATGATTAGCAGAGCAAATTATTGCACAAAAAAAAGCTGTTGGGGTTTTTTTTCTTCACAAGGATCCAGGAATTATTTCAATCAGAAAGTGCTAATCATCAATTTAAGCTTAAAAATCAATGGGTTGTAGCTGTGGCAAAAGCCAAATCAATGCTGAAAATCTGACCCATGGATAGGTTTGGTCCCCTTTCTCACACTCCCCACCTGCCTTCCTTCCCCCACCCTCTGTCCCCTAGAGCAGCAATAGAGGAATTAATAAGGCATAAGGGGAAATATGAATGAATTGGGCTGAGCGAGAGAAGGAAGAGCAGGAGGAAGGATTTACTCTTTGTATCTGAACAGCTTTAATTAGCTGTTTCTTAGTCTCTTTGGTTTGGTTGCTTGTAAGGGTAATCCAGTTAAAGACAGTGCCTTTCATCTCTGTTAGACTTTTCTCAGCAGAGAGGGATGGTGAGCTGTGCTGGAGCACAGGGTGCTGCTGGCGGGTGGGAGCTGAGGCCACTGCAAACCCCAAATGTGATTGTTCCTACAGGACTGCTGCTTTTAAAAACAACTAAAATAACCCAACTCTGGTGCAGCCTTCTAGCTAGCCACGAAAGTCAGCGGTAAAATGGCCAATGTGCTTCTCTGGGCTTAATGTGTCCTGTTTTCTGACCCCGAAACGTTTTCTTTATGAAAGGATCAAGTTGGGACCATTGTCCCAGCGCCTTGAAAAGAGCTGCACAGAATGCTCTTTTGTGTTAAGTTGCCTTTTTTTTTTTTTTTTTTTTTTTTTTTTTTTTTCTTGCTTTTTTTTTTTTTTTTTTTTAGTCACTGCCTGCTGTGTTTTTTTTCCTCCCCCTCTCTCCTGCATGATGGGGGGAGAGGCTGGGACGGACAGTGATACAGACAGAGACTGTCTTGATGAACCATCTGTGCCACAGTGTAATCCAGTGGAGCTGAAAAATTAAACAGCAGTTTCAATTAACTTTGTCTCTCTGGCTCTTTCTTCTTCTTCTTCTTCTTCTTCTTCTTCTTCTTCTTCTTCTTCTTCTTCTTCTTCTTCTTCTTCTTCTTGGGGAGAAGTTTTATTTTAACCCCTTAGAAGCTATGGTATGGAGAGGATATCAGTGTGGGCAGGGCACATGTGAAAACACACACCTGAAATCAGGACAGTGTCCATGAAACCCAGCATCCTGTCTAGTGCAGGACACGCTGGTTGCAGTAGAGGATGGTTCAGCAGGGCATGTAATTTTGGAATAAATGGACCACAGAGGAACTTCTTCTTACTTGGTTGAAAGCGTGTGTACTCCTTTAAAAAATGACACTGATAGGTTTTGTTTACTCTTGTTGCTATAACCCAGGATGTTTCCATTATCCTCTTTAAGAGAGGTTTTTTCCTCTCTTGGATTGTAGCCTCAGCCTTGCGGCAGGGAGTCACAGGGGTTAACTGTGCATTGTCTATAACTATTGCCTTTTTATCAGTTGTAAGGGGGTTTTGCCATTCATATTTTTTACTTATTTCCCTTCTTCCTTTACAAGAGAAAACGTGTAGTAGGTGTTATTTTATTAAAAACACTCCTGCTCCATCTTTCATATGCCCTTTGTGACCCTTTCTACTTCTCTACAGAAAAGATAATTTCATTCTTTTTGGGGAAAAGATTATTCCCAGATTTGGATGGTGGCTATGGTTCATGTGAACATTTCTGTTTGCAGCAGAGTTGTCATCCCTGCTACTGGTACATGTATGGGTCACCCAGCTTGTGGTTACCATGGCTTTTTGGGGAGAATCCTGCTTTTTTCCTGTTGATGACTCTGGCTGTCTTATGTGCATTTAGAAAGCCCAAAAAAGTTGTCAGTCTGTCATTGAGCTGAGAGTATTTGCCTTTGGAGGAGGCTTCCTGTGAGGGGTTTGTTAAATTGTGGCCATCTGAACACACTCCTTAGTTTGGGAACTGTTTCCAGCAAGTTGCTGGACACTGAAATGGGGCTTAGCTGTAATCCCCATGGCCATTTTTTGACCTCTTGGAGAGACATTACCAATGTTTTGCCTCCAGTCCTCTGGCATAGCAGTTGTGATAATTCTCATACTATTTTATTCTTACAAGCTCCCTTTAAATTCAAAGGACTCTCAATACTTCACTAGGGAGATGAGCCTCATTAGTACATTATTTTGGAGGAGAAATAAAGCACAGGGCAGCCAAAGGACTTGCCAGAGTAACCAGGTAACCAGCATCATGGCAGAGTCTGGTCCATAAGATGGAAATCCAAGCTGCTGCCTGTTTTCAGTGGAGCTGAGGAGGATATCTAGCCCTGTCACTCCCATATTCCCTCATTTTCATCTCTTCTGGGCCTGGGAACTTGAATTCTTGTAACCTGTGTTCTGTGCACACACAGCGGCAATCTCCCAGCATCTCAGTCCTGCAGCTCATCTCTTGCCTCCCCTCTCAGGCATGCAGCAGCTTTCCAGAGCCCTCCCAGCTGAACATCCTCCTCCTCCTCAGCAAGTTCTCTTCTGCACTTGTAGCACGGCAGCAGCAACTTTCCTCCAGCAGTATTCTTAGGGAAAGACCCATGAGGATGGCCCCATGCCTGCTTCCCCTCCCAGTGCTCAGACTGGGGGCATGGAGGTGACAGAGGGGTGGGGTGCAGAACCTGGGCCCACTTGTTCTTGTCTTTTGAACACTCCAGGATTCCATCTACCGCTTTCTCAGCTGGAGGACAGGGAGGGAGGGAGGACCTTTGCTTCCCACCAGAACAAGTTCAGGTGGTTCCTGGACCCAGGCTGCTCTGTCCCACTCTGTGGGAGCTGGGACAAGGGGGCTGTGGGTGACAGCAGAGCCACAGTTCCGCAGCCTGTGCACCTCTGCCTCAGGCCTGCATTGTGCAGCTGGGTAGGCCCAGACAAAGCAAGAAATATGCCCCCCCCAAGCCAATGTCTTCAATCCTCCGACTTCTGCAGACAGAAGGAGAGGTTACTGAGGCATGTGGGTCGCCTTGAGTCCCCCATTGCAGCTCAAGCTTATAACTTCCTAGGCTGGCAGACAAGCAGGGAATGCAGCCACTGAAAGCAGCATCCCAGTGCCCACTTGCCCTGCTCCCTTCACCCTGCACCCTCTCTGGCAAGTCAGCCAGGGGGTCTCCCCCTCCATGTGGGCAGCTTCCCAGTTACCAGGGGCTGGTGCTGGCATGACAGGGGGGAAGAATACTCAGCAAATTGCTTTGCTGCACAACTTAAAGCGACCCTTGATTTGATTTGAGCAAAAACAAAAGGGGGCTGGTGGAAAGCAGGGCAATTGGCGGGCGCAGCCCTTCTTCTGTGTCTCACACACACAGACTCGCATAAGTGACAGCTCAGTGGGCCGCTGTTGAGTGCTTTCATTGCACTGGCTCAGCCTTTAGCTCAGGAAAGCCAAAGTGTCTGTCACTGTGTCCCTCTCTGGCCCCCCCACGCCTTTTCTTTTGCTTTTCCTTTTCTTTCCCTCCCTCTCTCCACAGAGGAATGGGCGAGACCTTTGCATTCAGAAGGAGGATGGCTCTGTGAGGTCTCACTGAGGGTGGAAATCGCTTTAGCAGAGTTGATGTTTCTTTGTTTAGGGGCAAACTGTGCCCCTTCTCTGTGGCTCCAGAGTTGCCAGATGCTGTCATCTGCAGGGGGTCCCTAGAGAGGGGTGTGGGAGCCATGAGAGGAGAGGAAGGACTCTGGTTTGGGAGGGGAGCTGTTGCCTTTTCAGTGGGTACAGTAGCAAGGATACAAGGGGGAACAGAGGAAGGTTTGGGAGATTTGTTGTCCGTGTCTGGGGAACTGCATGTGAGCAAGGGCCCAGAGAAGAAGTGCAGCTGGTTGGAAAGGACATGTGCTCTTTCCTCACATCGTGGGGCTGTGAGCTCCATGCAGTTTGAGTACAGGCTCTCTCTGAATGCTTTGGTCTGAGTTTCTGCTGTTATTTGATACCACATCTGATCCCCATGCTGCTTCTACCTCCAGCCTTGACCAAAATGGAGCCCTAGGACTGAATTAACTGGCACTGAGGGAGATGGATTGGGTATTGCATTTCAGTGTCTCTAGTTCATTTTATTGGCACTGACCATATCCAGCTCTCATAGCAAACTAGAGTAGATCCATTCCTTGGTTTTCACATGAACTTCACACAAAATGCAGGATAGTGGGTTCAAGAAAAAACAGTGAACAGCGCCAAGGAGCACACAGGATATTTGGAGATGTGACAATGGGTATGATGGGGCAGAGCCTCTTACTGCTCACCCTGGAATCACCCACTGCAGACAACTGCAGAGACTGCTCTCCCTCTCTCAGCACCCCAGGAAGAAGCTGAACTCAAAAGCACCAGCAGAGTTTTGAGAACATGCCTAGTAGCCTTCTTCTGATGTCCAGGCACATGGTCTTGTCCAGTTGTGAAGTGTGAATGTGTTTGGGGTGATACATTCTCCTGAGGTCCTGGACCAGGGCTGCTCTTACTTTGACAAGTGAGCAGCCCTCTCAAGCGTCTGTCCCTCCTCATCCTTTGTGAGCTATCTGACACCCTTGCTGAGCGCTCCTCTCCGATGTGTGCGCGGTCCTGTGTACTCTCATCCCTGAGGAGTCAGAGCATTGTGACCTCAGCTCTCCTCAGCTACTCATCCTCCTTGGGCATGATCCTGCAGGCTCTGCCTTGATGGCGGCAGATGTCAGGTCCATGTACCTCCGAGGATGTTCTCAGATCACTTCCAGGCTCAACGCCAGCACTTTAGGTGAAGAGGCTGGTTGGTATTTAGAAGCAGATGGGGTAGCTTCTTTAGCAGCAAATTGCTGTAACCCATGGCATGGGGAGTGTGATATGGAACATGAATTTTGTCTTGTGTGCCGCTCCCAATAGTCATTCTCTGTGTTCTCCATTCCCAGGGGCAGTGTCAGGCTCACCACAGGTCTGCTTTAGCAGAGGTGAAGGGAAGAAAATATCTCCCCTGTGAGGGTTAAGGAGAGTGACTTGTGGGTGATCCTGCGGAGTATTCCTGCCAGCCCCCGATTCATATGCCTTGGCTGTGCTGAACGCTTTCTCTTGGTTCTTTTGGCAACCTCACAGTTAAAAACTTTACCAGTTTCTTTTTTCTTTTTCCCTTCCTTCCTTTTCAGAGTTGACAGGGGCAAAATAAAGGCTTTATTTTTTTTTAAACAATTTTGTTCCTTCTGGGAGTGATGGAGCGAGAGTGAGTGAAGATTATAGCTCTGTGTGCTGAAGACCTTCATAATGGGGGGAGAAGCAGTGACATAATGGGAACCTAATGGCAGTAATTGGCCCTGGTTTTGACAGGGCCTATATCACAGCTCAGGAAAAAAAGAGATGTTTAAAGTAAAAATTTACACAAAATTATACGGTTTGGGGGGTGAAAACGGCTGTTTGGTTTTTATCTCTCCTTTTTTCCCATTCCTCTGGGGACATTGCCTTGCACTGTGTTTGTGTGTCTGTGTGTTTTCATGTCCATCACTTAATCAAAGTCAGAATGCGGGTCCCTGAACAACAGAGCCCTCTGTGCGGCGCCCAGGTTTTTAAAGCTCTGGGTCAGATGCTGAAAGCCAGCACAGCTGTAGTCTCCTTTAGGAGAAGTGGGACATGGGGACCCCACTGAGATTTCTCTGAGGCTCGGCCATGCCAAGGCTGGTGGTGCAGAAAGCAGGGAGCACGATGGAGCACAGATGCTAGAGCAGAAAAGAGGCACTATCGGCAGGGGTATCTTTCTTGTTGCCTTGTACACCATGGAGTGAGATCCCTTCTACCTTTCTCCACCTCCACTTCTAGGGGCTTGAAGAGCCCCTAAAAGCCTCAACCTCTTGTAAGAGCCTGCACAAGCAGAGGACTGTGAAAAGGATATACATCCAGCAAGAAGGATAGATGTGAAAAGGATGTACAGTGAAAAAGAATGTACATCCAGGGAAGGGCAGCCCTGTGTCCAGAGGCTTAGCCCTTGGTTCACTGTGCTTCCTTTAATGTTTACTTTGGTATGCAGAGAGCAGAGGTCCACTATATCTCACCCAACCTCAGACCCTTTGAACCTTCTTCCCTGAATGTAGCCACAGTTTTCCCAGCCCTAGGCAGCTCCTTGATCATCTCTCAGGATCTCTTGCTGCTTTAGTCCAGGTCATCTCTTCCTCTCTCCAGCACTGTGGTACTTGGGGACAATGTCCTTTCTCCAACACAGCCATGTCAGCACCAGCCATGTCAGCACCAGCTGAAGTCCAGCTTGATGTACTCTACCATGCTCCAGCTTGATGCCCCCAAACATTGCCCAAGTCTTCTCTGCTGTTGCAATTCCATGCACATTTTCTCGCTCAACACATCTCAGTCAGCTTTTCCCTTGGAAGAGCAAAGGAAGAGTGTGTGCTGATGAAAGATTATACCAGGGGATTGCACACTTAGCCAGAAAGGGGCCACAGGACCAGAGCTGTGACTGCAAACAGAAGCTTGGAAGTGTGGCACCAAAAGCATTTGTGTGTTTCTGTGAAATTTCATGTTCACTGCTTGGGATAGAGACTCAAACTTGTACAAGACCCTGCAGACGCCTTCAAGAATTGAGTGCACATGCGGTTGTGCCAGCTCAGTGACAAAGTGCATTACTGCAATGCACTAAAGCTATTCTAGAAGATACTGAGATTTTTCTACAGGGCATTGAATGACAAATTCCTCTTTCTTTAAGCTGGGTTTAGCATGAGGGGTTGCTTGTCTTTTCTGAACAAAAGATATGCAGTTGGGATGCTGGTCTGCACGTTGGTTTGTTTGTTGAAAAGGTCCCAATTCTTTCACTCTCCTGTCTTTAGGACCTCTGAGTGTATGTAGTAAATAATCTCAAGGCTTACCATGTCCATCACCCAGTAAAAGCTGGGACAATATTCTTCAAGGACTGACCCCACTGGGGCAGCCTGGATGCACAGCAGGTACATTTATCCCATGGGAATGGCCAAAGGGCTCTTGTACAGATGTCTTGCCCCCATTCTGCCCAAAATGAAACCAGTAGTTTTGCAGTAGTACAGTTTGAAAGAGACAAGGAGCTTAAAATGGGGTCTCTCAGTAAAAATATCTTAGGGCTGTTGTTACACCACCATGTTAAGGGATCAATAGTCATTTGGACCAGATTGAGCAGAGAAAAAACTAATCTCAGCAAGCATCATTCCCTTTGTAGCTGAGTTGGAGATGGTGTACCATGGTCCTGGAGAGTAACCTGGGCTCACTGGGCACTCGGTGAATTTGCAGACCTCAGGTGGCCCACTCTGGTGTGATGTTTTGGGGATAAATAAGTGCATCTATCCTCTAAGCTGTGAGCCGTTGTCTGTTCTTCACTGAAGTCAGATGACAGTCACGACACAGAAGCTCTATGCTGATCCACCAAGCCCACACAGATCACCCACTGCTGTGGTCTGCCTGGAGAGGGTCTTACCTTGGCCCAACTCCTGCAGCCACCTCAGCTCCCCACATCTACCAGAGAGGACAGTGAATTTGCTTAACTTGAGTTGAGAGATGGAAATGCAAAATCCCAGTACCTGTACTGCTGGCATGTTGCGGGGAAGAAAAGTCCTTTTAACACTAAAGGCTGAGCATAGTTGTAACTGTTCCCAGTGCTTGCTTTCCTTTAGTCCGGGGTATCTCTCTGTCCACTCCACTGTCCAGCTCACGTGTGTGAGAATGTGTGTGCCTGTGCGCATGCACCTGACTGACCTTAAACAAGTGTGCAAAACTCGTTTGCCTTCCCAGCTCAAAGCTGCTGGGGACCTTGGGGGCAGGGGGAAGGCAACATCTGTTCAAAACAAAACAGTGCCTCCTGCTAAATGGCCTAGAAAGCTCCTTCGAGTGGGGTGCTGGGTGGAGACTCCAACGCTGGGAATGTTTTGTCTGGAGGAGCTGGGATCGGAGGTGGGTGTCCATGGGGGCTCCCACATCCTGAGAATGAGCCACATCTGGGGAAGTAGTTTGGCTGGTGCTGATGATTCCCCAAGTGCTCTTGGTTTTAATGACTCGTGATGCCGCAAGAAGTGGTCCTGTAATGGCCATTCCATGCTTGGCCGAGGGGCACGTGCTCTGCCCCCACAGCGGTGTGTTTTCTCATTCCCACAGGGGACCAGCACCTTCCGCTCTCCAACTGCCCCAGGCAGGGCCACCTGGAGACCCTAGTGCCTTCAGGAAGGGTCTGGGGGATTTGCAGGTTGCAGTAAGGTGTGCTGCTGGTGGCCATCCAGGTGTTTGTTCTGGCTCTGCTGTACCCATCACCAGTGCTGGACCGGTGTTAATTCTCCCTGCATGCAGAAGGTTCAGAGGTGCTGGCTAAGCTAGGAGGTGGATGCAGAGCCAGGAGCTTAAGTCTGAGCTTGGATCTGCTGCTTGGACTGGGAGGCAGGAGGGCAGCACCCTGATCTGAAGCAACCATCTTGGCTGTTCCACTCTCTGCAAGCTGAATTTTCAGTGAAGATGTTATCTATGTGTCATTGACTATAGGAGGGCTGGCCAAGCTCCAAGACACCAGCACCACGCTTGCCTTCTGGAACTTGTATGAGACCAAGCACCCCTGAACATGGCCCTGTGGTCACATAGCCTTTCTTACTGTGCAGCTGAGAGGTGGTGATGACTCTTGTCCCCCTTGTCCCTGCCAGACTTCCACAGATTTCCATTTGGAAAAGTCCCTGCTTTGGACCTTGCACCCTTCACATAGCCTGTAGAAATCCAGGTGATCCTGTCAGTCCAGCAGCTGGCCAGGCCTGCCCCTGTGGCCATTTTCATCTCTTCTCAGAAAGGAGAATTACTGTGAGACTTGTCCTGCTGGGAAGCAAATTAGCGATCTGTTTAATCCAGCACCTTGCCTGCAATGGTGAGCAGAGCTCAGTACTCCAGCAAGTCTGAGTGCTCTGCAGTTGACAGTTTGGGGTTATTCCCCTCCAGCCCTTGTGCCACTCACTAATAGCCTTCAGCCAAAATCCCCTGGCTGTATGGCAAAACCTAAGGTAAAGTTCCCTCGACTGGAAGTTGCCTGCTTCTGACTTGTCCAGTGGTGCTCCTGTAGCTTTTCTACTGTCTGTGTTCCACCATTATTCCTCCTTGGGAGGGTTTTGGTGGGCCTCAGTGTAGTTTCTGGTATGTGTACATGGGGACTGGGACTCTGCCTTCCTCTGGTCAGCCTTGGCATAGAAGATGAAGCCCAAGAGGAGCCAAGGATAATGGAGCTGGTGCTACACAAAGTGTGCATCCCAGCTCTCCTGCACCCTCTGAGGATGCTGCTGACCTTCCCAGGTGTGTGGGGCTGCAGTGAGCTGATCCTGTCTCACTGTTCCAGTCTCTCTTAACCCCAGAGAGCAGAGTGCCATGGTTGAGTATCCACAAGCCATTTTGTGTGCAGACAAAATGTTCTTCAGGTTCCAGCTGTGGTAAAGGACCGAGAGGCAGTGTCATTGCCTGGTGCCTTCTGCGGTGCTTCCATAGACTTTCTCCTTGGTTGCACTGGTTTGGGAGTCTGCTGCAGTCTGTTCCCACCATTTCTGTCTTGACAAGTGTCCAGATCTGTTTCTGGAACAGTCAACCTGCACTGTTAACTGTTTCCTTCTTCCATGCCTCCTCCCCTTGGTGTGGGGTCACCTTCCTTTGGTGGGTTCTCCTCCTTCCCAACCAGACTCTGGCAGAAGGTTTGTTTTCATGCCAAACCAAATGCAAAGCCAGGACAGAACTATCAATGAGCTTCACATGTGCATTTAGGCCATTTGCAGGGCTCGGACCCTGCTTAGCCCCAGGTTGCAGCATCCGGTATCCCATCCTGGCAGGAGCCTGTCCGCCATGCCAGTGGGGAGCAGGGAATTCCCTCCCTCTGGCTGCCTTGCGCAGCAAGTGCTCATAAAGCCGCAGGTGTGGGATGTTTGTTATTTAGTCTACAGCCTGGTATGTGACAGTTTCTTTTCTACTCAGAGTGGTTTCAGATAATTAGTACATTATGATTCCACCACCTTCAGTGGGGGAGAGAGGAGGGGGCAGCCCACCCTCAGACTACTTGTAATTTCACATCCTGTGTTTTATGGACCCGAACTGTTCGGGGTGGGGAGTTGGATAGGGGGGATCAGAGAGCAAACAGCAAATCCTTCCCCCACCTTCACCATCAACCAAACCCTGGGGTTGTTAGGGTGGCCAAATGTTATTTTGCAGAGTTGTAACTGGCTTAATTCAGAGATGTTTGTTTGCACTTTTCTCCCCCTCTTTTTTTTTTTTTTTTTTTTTTTTTTTTTTTTTGTCATTTTAAGGCTTGAATGCCTTAAAAAAGGAAGAATGAAAAACAAGATGATCTTTCTCCTGGCCCGTCCATACTCCCCTCTCCCTTTTTATTACACGCTTATCGCTTCTTTCCCTCCTGCTTTTGAAATTGATTTCCTTTCCTTTCTCCCCTATTCAGGGCCTAAACGCTGAATGTTCGATATTTCATTTGAGGCCGCTAATCGCATTACCACCCTTGACGTTTTACAGATATCATATTATGGGCGCAAATTTGGCAAATTATTAGCGTTGTAATGTATAGCTTGTCAAAGGTATTTAAGACACTAAGAGCCCTGGGCTTATCAGGGTTCGCAGAGAGCTCTCGTTGAGCTTTTGAAATGCGGAGAGCCGGTTATAAAACACACTGTGACTCTCTTTTCAGCTTGTAAAAAAAGAGAGTGTGAGAGAGGGAAAGGAGGGGGAAAATATCATCCGTCTATCAGGGTCTTCTAGGGCTGATAACAAGCAAAATTCTTCTCTGTGGGTTTCACTGGAAATGTGAGAAGCTTTTAAAACATTTCACAAGCTGTCTGGGAAAGAGGAAAAAATCTTTATTGAAAGGATGTAGCAATCTTTTTACTGAGGTCTATTTATCTCCCGGGAACAAGCTGTAAGTAGGAGTTCCCCTCCCCATGACTGGAGGGGTTTGGGGAGGGAGTTTGGGGTCCTTCAGTGCTTCTGTGGTGACTCCTCCTGGCCCAGCCTGGGATGCTGGGGTTGGAAATGGGTCCTAGGCAGCCCTCCTTTACCCTGATCGGCCGGGTTGCTCGTTCCACAACCTGCTTGCCAGCCGCAGGAGAGAGGATGGAGGAAATCCTTCCTGGGTGCCCCAAAGCAGCTTTGGGGTAGGCAGAGCAGGACAGAGACAGTGTTGGCATTCTCTCAGTGACCCTCTCCCAAGGGGAGGTGTTTCCTCTACGATCAGTTTATTAAAATGGTTTTAAGTCCTGTTAAAGCCTTGTGGGGGATTTGTGCCTTTCCTTGGTATCGAGTTGTGAGCGTGTGTGTTCCCCCCTCTCTTTTCAGACCGAGGGAGGAGGGGGCATGGCAGCGCTGGGTCACATTTTGCTCCCAATATTGTGATGCTAACAAGCTGTGGAGTTCGCCAAGGCGAAGCGGGGTGACAGGGTTGGCGTGATTCACTCCCCGCTGGCAGCAGAATGGATATCATGTGTCTTATTACGGAGTTAGACAGACAGAGCCCCACCACTGAGAGCTGTCAGTCCTGCCTCCGCTTGACAAAAACAAGCCATAAATAAGCAAATACTTCACAGCAAGGGGGCGTGAGTGTGTGTGTGTGTGTGTGTGTGTGTGTGTGTGTGTGTGTGTGTGTGTGTGAGGAAGAATAGCTCTGTGTGAAATACCCATGGGGGGCTGCGTTTGTAACCCCTGTTTGTAAGACGAAAAATGGGTGGGATTTATGCCACTGGGTCTCCACAGAGGAGAATGTCTGTCTTCCTATTGCCTTGTGTAAGTGTTTGGAAACATAACCTTGTGTACACCAGGCAGTGCACATCTGGGTCAGAGCGTGCCAGCACAGGGGGTGTGCAAGCATGGTCACAACTGTTTATTTGGGAGGCAGTGTCAGCAGGAGGGGTAGCCGAGGGGTTCCTGTTGCGGAGGTATTTCACTGTGAGGTCATAGTGGGATGCTGAGGTTGGTAGAAGCTTTAAAAGTACCTGTTGCACACTCATGTGGGCCCATCTGCAATGCTGGTGTTCTGGAAGATGCAAAGCAGAAGGTTTGGGGAGCACATCTCTGAAAAGAGCTGAGCATGGAGGCTGGTCGTGCACAGGCACGGCTGAAGTGCCCATCATGTTCAGCAAGCTCTGACAGCACCTGTTAAGGTAGGAGAACATGCAGCTCTCAAGGGCAGGGAGCCTGTCTTGTCTGGGGAAGGAAGGGTCCATGGTCTTGTCAGAGATATTCTAAGAGAGCATAAGTGAAGGACCCTGAGTCCAGGCTCCTGCATGTACCCTGTGATGGCTGCAGCCATATCACCCATGCCTCCCGGGCTGAAACAGGGGTTAGCACACGGTGCCCTGTCTCTTCTGGTGAGTGCAGCAGGTCTTCCTGGCAGCTCCGTGCAGCCCCCTTCTGCTGCGGGTGCTCTGCCATTCACATCCTCCCAGCAGCTTTCAGCCTCTTCCCATTTTGTGGTGCCCCGGGGGTTTCCAGCGAAGGTGTGGAGCCCACATGCAGAGCACTATTCGATCCTCAGTTCACTTTTCTTGTTCAGCATTCCTACGTAGCCGCGATGTAATCCATGGACCCCGGGGGGCCACAGACCAAGGGCTACAAATCGCTGCACTCCCTTTAAGTCTGTCAGGTTTTGCAACTGCCCCTGTGCCTGTGGGAGGGCAGGGGATGCTGTCCTCTGACCAACCAGGTAAAGCAGTGAACCACAAGATTTCCATTACTTTCAGTGCCATATAGAGCTGGTCAGCAGCCCTGTGCCAGGAAGCAGTTTTGGGGCAGTGGCATGGGCTGGAAGGGCAGAAACATGAGCCACAGAGCAGGCAGCAGTGCACAGTCCAGAGAGGTGCTGGGAGTTTGTCGATTCTTGCAGATTGCTGGTGCTGTAATGGGAAAGAGAAGATGCAGCAGGATTTGGGCAGGGATTCTGGAATGAATTTGGCTCCTCTGAGGAATTTGCCTCATTGCTGGCAAATGTGCTAGGCAAGCCCTTTCCGCATCAAATGGAGGTACTTTTCTCTGGTCTTGGTCCTTTTACCTTAGAAGAAGGCAGTAGGAAAAAGATATTGCCCTGTCCTTGGTTGGTTTCTGCGGGGTTGAAGTACATCCTTAGGGCTCTGGTCCCATTTCCCTAACAGACAGAAGTTTGTTTGATTTGAACGTGGAGCCCTGGGCTCAGCCTCCTAAGGATGCAGCATTCCCCCTCTCTCTCATATGAAATGGCGCATCGGTAAGTGCTACTTAAGAAAACACATGTTTTCCCCCTTGAAAGCAGCCCCCCCACTCCCCCCTCACACCAACACCTTTCTTTATTCGACCCAAACCTCACCAAGGGGAATTTGCAACAACTGCGGTGATAAATCCGCCCGCAGATAATTGGCAAGAAAACAACACTTGTGCAGTATATAACGTTTTATGGTTGTTTCATGTACTTTATTATAATACTAATGAGCAGTTATATATCAGGAGCTAACTGCACGCCGGATTAGCTTGTTAGCATGATATGAAACGGCAGAGCAAATAGTCCAGTCCCCCTCACCCGCGCGCCCTCCCCCTACCCCCCGTTCCCATTTGCACTGAGTAATTAGTATGCAAATTAGACCCCGGGACCACACAAGTTCTAGTATATTACAAGGGCTTTATTATGCTCTTGTGAGTAGATGATGGAAGTGGCCCATGACAGTGTTTATCTCACTACCTCTCTCTCTCTTTTTCTCTCTTACATACATTGGCAGAGAGTAAACACACACTGAGCCGGGCCCCATACCATTATGACTCCCTGAAGATGCCACCAGCTTGCCTTTATCCCGATGACCAGAGTTAAGAGCCTTCTCTGGAAACACCATAACAATGATGTTAATAATAATAATAACAACCCTGATGATGGTGATGCTAAGAGCAGCCTTGGCTCTGGCAGTCATGGTGATGATTGCAGGAACAAGAAGAAGGATCAGAGTGAGGCAGAATGAGCTCTTTTTCACCTGCATCGTGCTGTGGAGGAGCAAGGGTTGGCCTCAGTTTCCAGGCCTGCAGGGATATCCTGCTTTCTTGAGCACAGGATTATGGTGTGTTAACTGCTCTTGATGTGTGATGCTCAGAGAGGAGCATCTTTATAGTCTTTGGTGATTTCCAGGCTCCTGAGCAATAGATCTCAGCTGAAGTATGCTCTTGGGCTTCTCTCCCCTTTTGTTTTCTGTACACCATTCTTGGTGCACCACTTTCTTTTTTTCCCTTTATTTCTCACTGAGATGGTCTCCAACCATATATCTGGTGATGGACAGACCTCCCTGAATATAAGTGTCTTCCATTTAAATTAGATTGAAAGGCACCAGCAGCATCCTCTGTCTCTGCTACCAGCATGACTCCTGTCACTGAGGCACAGACTGAAGGCAGTCTCCATGATCCATGGGTGCTGTGCTGGGAGATTGAACATGGTGCCATGCGGCTGTACTCCTGCCCATAGGTAGGAGCTGAACATACTAGCTTGGGTGCCCAGCACTCTGTTGAGCTATTAGTTATAATTTCTAGTTGTCATAACCAGGGCTGATGCCAATGTGGTCACTTGGGTGTGAATGCACACAGTATCTTTCCCACCCGTGACCGAAAATGCCCTCTTCAGGTCTAAAATCTGGTGTCTCACTTACTTGGGGGTTGAAGCAATGAGTATTGAGGAGCTGGCAGGGCCGAAGGAATGGTGGGAGTCTCAGTGAAACCTCATCCCTACTTACTGGACCCTTGTGCCATGCAGTCACCTCCACAAGCGTGTTGGGCTACATTTCAGAAACAAGCAGGTTTTTGCCCAGAGAATTCCCCAAGGAAACCCTGGCTGTAAAGCTCTTGGTCTTTGACTAAAAGGAGATGTATGAGTAGGCATATGTGCTCTGTGGAAATGGAACCTCCTGCAGTCACTATAGTGCTTTTGCAGGTGCTAGGACTTCATGAAGCTGTGGTAGAGTCAGATGTTTGGCCTAGGGTGGGGGCATAGAGACCTGGATCTGTACCAGACTCTCTGCTGGGCTGCCCATGGAGCAGGGCAAGTGTGGCAGGCATTAAGCCGTCTCTGGGGAGCTGCCTTTTTGGGGATCACTGCCAGGATTCACTTTGGTTTGTTCCCATTCGTGTGGGGTTTTTTTTCTCATCCTGGGAGCTGACCATCCTGGATGCTTGCTGTTCTGGAGGACAAAGAGAAAGAGAAAACTAGAGGAATGGTTTGCTTTTCTGGGAGGTGTCTTCTCAGGGCTTAATGCTGAAGGACTTTGTGCAAGAGGAGAGAGAGCCTGAAATCCTAGAGCAAAAAAATTGGCCACATTTGTCCTGAGCATAAGCGAAGGGCAGGGGAGGATCTGTAGAGGCGGCAGTTTTTGTAAAGCGCTGAAGTGCCCCACACATCATGCCCTGACAGGCCCTGATGTTAGCTCCCGGAATGGATCACAGGAGACTCATTAGAAAAAACAAATATTATCACACGCTGAAATGATTTATGGAGAAAAATGAAAAATTTTGTGTTGTTGCGTCCTCGCTCCCTGGCTCTCCTTTGCTTTCGCGCAGGGAAGTTATTTATGGCAGCGGGCCCTTAACAAGAGCAAGGCAAAGCGCCGAGCTGCTCGCTCCTGCAAACTGCCTGCATTTGATTTTTATTAGCGAGTTAAAACTTCCTTCTTTTCACCTCCCCCCTTCCCCTCACGCGCCTTTATTATCCCGGACTAACCGAAATGCATTTTAATGCCTACTACTTGTGCTTTTAATAGTGATCCTATCGCCACCCCAGCAGCAAATAAAGTGACATTGACAGGGGGAGGAAGGCCGGACAGACAGCCAGGCAGACAGGAAGGAGTTACAGCCCGCGTGCTCTCGGTCCTTGGCTCCTCAGCGGCGCGGTACCTTCCCAGTAACCCGAGAGCTGTTTTATTGTCAGACCAGCAAATGCACACCCAGCTGGTTGACGCCGATGTGTTCACAGCCCTGGCAGCTGCCGCTGTTGAGGCCAGGAGTGGGCAGTGCCCCAGCGTGTGGCATTGGGTCTGTGAGAGGTGTCTGGTCCTCCCCTCCCATTCATGACCAGATGTGATGGGTGGGAAGCACCACAGTTCCTGTGGGAATGGCAGACCCTTTGCACTATATCTGTGACCAGAGGTGGTGGGAAGATCTGGAGCTTCCCCCAGGCCTTGCAAGTATCCCTGGGTGGGGTCTCCATACCCTAAGCTCTGCTAACTAGAGGGAACAGCCCTAAGACTACCCAATCAGAGCCCTTGGCTCCCAGCCTCCCACAGAATGCTCCTTCACCATGGCCTCTATTGGAGGGTGAAGAGGGGCTGGTGCCTTTCCCCTCTGGGACACATCCTGGCCACTGGAGCAGTTTTCCTGGCCTCAACTCTGCCAAATTACCACCCTGAACTGTGCCCAGTAGGAGAACCCTAGCAGAGGTCAAAGCCAGCCCTCAAGCTGCTATCCCCTCCACTCAGTTGCTAAGTGTCTCCACGGCTACAGTGACTATGCCAGGCCTTGGTCCCCCAGGATCTGTCTGGGTGGCTGGACAAATCTGTTCTTCCCTGTCCACTTCCTATCCCCAGAGTGGCAGGATAAACTTTCCGGAGCGATGGTGATCATTTGGCCTTTCTCTCTCCCTCTTTGTTGTGAGTCTTTTCACATGAGCCCAGTTCAGGCATCCTCCCTGTCAAGCGGTCCTCCCAGCCTTGGCCACAGACCTTGACAGTTGCCTTCTTCGTGGTGTCCAGGGCTTTCAAGGGAGCTGGGATCCCTGCACTGGTTAATGCCCACTGACACCTGCAGCTCCTCAGCTGGTGCTGCTGGCTAGGGGAGGCGCAGGGAGGGGGGATCACTGGTGGCATTATTATGAAGAGCTCAGCAGGCCTGGGGCCATCCATTGTCCGGGTGGCAAATAAATAAATAGAAGAAAGCAAGTCTTTCCTATGGCTCGGCAACGGGAGGTTAACAGCTGGACATGACATGACAAATTGAGCATTTTTTTTTCCTGCAGGGGCTGATCCCAGCAGCTTGGTGTGAGGAGGAGGGATGAGGGAGAGCAGCTGAAGGAGGGGAGGGAGAAATTGGCTGGGTGAGGGTCTCACTGCTTTGTGGAGAGGCTTTGTCCCAAGGCAGCTACTTCCCTCCCCACCAAGCCAGAGCCCCAGAACAAGCTGGTAGAAAACACATCCTGCAGAAGGGAATCCCCATCTCCAAAACACCCACCTTAAACTTGCGCACCTGATTCACACCACAACAGGTCCCTGCAGCCAGCCCAAGCCCCCGTGTTGTGTCCCTCCTCTGGCACAGCTCCACTCCGAAATCAGGCAACACAGTGCCTTTTAACGGCCAATAAAACCCGGAATTCTCCAGCAGGAAAAGCAGGGAAATTAATCAAATCATGGATCTGCTGTGAATTACACGCTCACCTCCCATCTGCCTGTTCAGCCAGCTCACCTTCCCCTCCCTGCCTGCAGCCCCTTTGGCTTGCGGCAGGAGGGAGCCTTTATGGCTGTGCCTGAAGCTCTTGCCATTTGTCGTGGGCTTAATAGAAAATGTGTTAAACTTACAGGAAATGGCCCAAATGTTACCAACACGTTTTGTCAGCTTGATTTGTTTCTTCTTTTTGCGAGTGGCAGGGAGTGGTTAGTTTAATTTGGAAATTTTAAGATCCAATGGCAGCTGGCTTTGTCCAAGATGGTCCTTCCTGAAAGCCTCTGCTGAAATGATGCCCCTGGCTGAGTTTGCTGCTGGTGGCAATGATGCCTGTCACACCAAATGCCATCCCTGGCACTTTTTTGCTCTGTGGGGTTTTTTGAGGCTTCTCCTCAGGCATTTCCATCAAACCCAGCCTCCCTCTTCTTTGAATGGCTGCTGCACTGCATGTCCATTGATGGGGTCCGTGGGCCTCTCCTTATGCTTTACAGCATGAGGGCACCTTGGACCTAGTCTGCCTCCATGATTTTTATTCCCACCCTTGTGCCTCCCAGGACCTGCCAAGGACATTGATGCCTTCAGGAGGGACCCTGCAGCTCTTTGGAGGGGCTCCATGTCCAAGCACTATTCTGCCCAGAGTTGCTCTGAAGCCCTTTCTGTACGGTCTTTGCAGTGTGTTGACTTGCTGAAGGCTTTGGGAGAGTTGGAGTTTGCTCTGTGCCACCTGTGAAAGCCAGGAGCAGTTAGGGACTTGATGTCACTCATATTCAGGCTTCACTGAGTTCCCTTCACTGCATGGATGTGGCTGGAGAAGAACTGCAAGCTCTCGCCCATACCAGCTGATGTGTCTGAGACCCAAAGAAAGTCCTCTAAAGCAGCAAACGTGACCCAGGCTACCCAGCAGAAGTAGCCAGGATGGGGTTTTTTTCCTGTGTGGTAGACACCAGTGGAGTCATTGCTGTGACTGTGGTGTGGACAGGCCCAAGGGAGCGGGAGCCATGGTGGGTGGTCAGGAGAGAGACTCTATAAACCCCATCAATCTCCTCCTCTGGCTCCCATACATCTGCTTGCAAAGGGAGGGGGAGGCAATAACCTGGCTATCCGCTCACCAATGGCGCTTTGGGAGGTGGAAGGGGGAGGAAGGGGGGAAACGCCAGCCCTGATCCCTTGGCAACTGCGGGCTGAAATATTAACTGGAAGAATGTGCCTTAGCCCCCACACTGGCCTGCTCCAGCACTGCCTCCTGGGGGGGAACAGGGAGGGGGCAGCCTGTTTGCACAGTCCAAGTGTCAACTAATTAATAGGAGTTTATAGGAACATTTCCAGGGCAGCTGGCTGAGGAGCAGTGGGGGAAGTGCCCCACGTTTCCTGAATCCCGGCCATCACCCAGTGCTCTTCAATGCATCTTAGAGGGACAGTAGCTGATTGGATGTTCTTGGGGATCTGCATGACCAAAGTAGCTCAGCTGGTCACTGCATTACTCCTTCCTGCCTGTGCTACCACCATAGGGGTGCTCATGGCTTGTTCTGCAGACCTCTTCATTGCATGGACATACTTCTCTTCCCAGAGCTCTAAAGTCTCTGTTGTATGATCCAAATGGGTAAATTTGTTGATGTCCTACTGTAGTTCCTTGAGCACCTATGCTCAGTTGAGGAGCAGCAAGTTTCACATCCTGCTGTCTGTCCTCCAAGGTACAGGTGTGGATGTGTCCATTCCAGACCATAATTTCTCATGTTTTCTCAAACAACATGAAAGATGCTTCCTGGGAATAGAATATGCTCCCAACAGCGTATGTGCTGGATGGTTCCCTCAGAGCACAGGTGTTGCTTCCTCTTGTGTTGACATCAGCGAGAGGCTTTGCTTGTAGATCTGTCCCAATGCCCAATATGTTCCTTGGGACAGCTCCCCTCCTGTGCTTTGCCTGGTCATGGTGTAGAGATCTTACAGATGCCATCAGGATGGAGCTGTCCTGGGGTAGGGAAGGGCACAAGCTGGGGGAGCACCGTGGGGTGCCCCACACAGAGTGAGGCTGGAGACCCATGTTCCAAACATCCCTGAATTTAAGGCCTACCTGGCTGTGATCTTTGAACAAACCAATAAATGAAGTGTAATAACCAAAACAGTGATTGTTTTCCTCGCAGTAGCTGTGGAAATCTCTCCCGGGGGAGCATAAAGCTGCCAGCCTCAGGTTTTAGATCACAATCCCACTAACCTTCCTGTCTCCTGGGCAATAGTGTACTGCTGCTGCCCTCAGAGCTAGGCTCTATTTATTATATATACTGGCCTCTGTGTGTGGCAGTGTGTTCGTAAAGCCTGATTGAGCTGTAAGGAAAAGTGCACTCAAGGGGAAGGAGCAGACAAATGCCTGATTTGGCCTGCCCTAAATATGGGCTGATAACCTCTGTGGGTGCTGCAAGAGGGTTCAAGTTGGTCATCCAGGTGAAGGTCCCGCTGCACAAAGGTGTTTTTTGATAGCTGTCTTCCACAGAGGACCACAGCTGTCCCTGCCACTGTAACCACCCCTGAGGTGCCCGAAGGGCTGCAGAAGAACAGCAGGACTTGTCTGAGCTAGTGGCTTGCCCTTTGCAAGGATCTGCAAAGTCCAGCTTGGAGAAATTGAGACCCCTGACCATGCAGGTGCAGCTTGGAGCAGCCAGCAGATGGGACCCCAGTACTTCTGGGGATGCTGAGTCCAGAGCCTGCAAGGTGGTGTAGCCACTGGATGGTAATGAACAATTTTGGGTGTGTCTGAAATGATAGTTACATGTAGCCTGGACCAAAATCACCTGCAGATGTTCGCCTTCACATGATGCATGGAAAACCAGATCAGCATAGGAAGGACAGTGTTTTGATCTCCTGACTGTGAAGATCTTTGGCTCTGGGCTTGGAAAAACCTCATCAGGGTGGCAGACATTAGCAGGGACCCGTGCTGTTCAGCATCACTTGTGTGTGCTGGAGACCTTTACAGTTACCATGCTGGAGGATGAGGATCCACAGAGAAAACCTTGGCCAAAGAGAGAAGAGGGAATTCTACAGGGATGCTGTAGTGCCTTGTGGATGGGCATGTATCTGTGCACAGCAGTGCTCAGTTGTGTGTTCGAGATCTGGTATTGCTCAAGTCTGGGAGCAAATCTTCTGTACCAGTGCCAGTAGTCATCTAGTGTGGATGGCTGAGGGTCACAGCACTGCTGGTCCATCTGGTGAGTCACCATGGAGCTCAGCAGAGCCTGACTTCACTTTGCCCAGTTTATCTGGTTTTATATAAATGCGAACTGAGGCTGTGATAAAACAGGAGACAAGATAGACAGAGCCCAGTCATTCTGCTGGGGGATGGCATGACCCAGGAAAGCCCCAAAGGACAAGCAAGTCACTGTTCTCCATTCCAAAACCCCACTGTGAGTTGAGCATTGGCTGTAATTACTTCCAGCTTCTGGAAGCATTTACTCCTGGATCAGGGCTTGGTATTTCAGAGCCATCTTCAGACCTACATCTCAAAGGTCACCCTCCTGGTATGGCTGGCAGCAGGAATGCACTCCAGCAAACAGTGTGGCTGGCAGTTGCTGGAGTCATCAGCGTTTCCCTGCTTGTCTTGCTGTGGTTTCTACTGCAATGTCTTTGCTAGGTGAGAGCCCAGTACAGATTGACGTGGCATCTGGCAGCCTGGGAATGACAAGGCTGCCCCAGCCAGTCAAGAAGGGGCACAGTGGTACAGCACAGACATAGTTACTCTTCATTGGGGTAATAGAGAGCTAAAAGATCTTTCATTTTCCAGGAATCTGCTCCCTCCCCTTACATTTAGCTTTCCTATATAATATTCCATGCCGTAGCCTATAAATGCTGCTCTGAGCCCACAGCCTGATTGAATTTGGAAGCCTTTGTTTACAGATGTCTGGCTGTACAGGGGTATTTATTGAATTTTCCATGAAATGTTGCTCCTCTAATGCTGTAAAGCACAAGCTGCCCACATCAGAGGAGCTGCGTGTTAAGGGATCGGGTTTCTCAGAGATGCATTGCTCAACCCATTGCTCTCCCTCGGCATCCTTTCCCTGCCAGGGAAGGAAAGTGGGTGCTGGAGTCCATGCACAGCAGGCACTTAAGGGGACTCTGCCCTCAAGAAGAGAGCTGTCTGTCTTGTGCTCCAGGGCTGGATGGTACGTTGGGTCCTGCGAGGCAGCAACTCCAGCCACATGCAATGCAACCTGGCCAGTGCCGAGGGCAGAGCAACCCTCTGCAGGGCACAGCAGCAGCCAGGTCTGCTGGTGGGACTGCAGGTGGGTCTGACTTTGGGCTATTACAAGTACTGTACTGGGTATTGGTGGCTCTAAATAGACCTTGACGGCAGGGCTTTTTTGTGCCTTCCTTTGAGGCTTGAACTGTTGGGAAACAGTCAAAATAGTGGATAATCTATTAAGATGTCTCTTTGGTTACAGTCTCTTCAGTCTATCTTTCCTTGCTCATCTGATCCACTGGTGCCCCACAAGAAGGCGGCTCTTATCAGGAAAAGAAACAGGATTTTCTTACTGGAAGAGCTTTGTGGAGCCCCTCGGAGCATCCTCTGACCTCAGTGTGTCATTTTTAACCTTTGTCTTGGGAGGGAAATGAGGGAGAGTGTGGTCTGTGAAGGACACATCCGGGACCTGCCATTCTTGCAGTGGTAGCTGGAGGAATGTGTCTTCCTTCCTCATGAGGGAAAGTACAAAACCATCTTGCAAAACTCTGGGTCAGGAGCCCCAGGATCTCTGATGTAAAATAAATGATTCTCGGGAGAGAGCATGTGTTCACCATGTTAGAAAAACAAGCCCCCTGCAAACAGCACATACCAAACTCTGCCCGGAGGAAGGGACTTCAAGGGTGGACGGAGGGAGCAGTCTGAGCATCAGAGCACAGCCTGCCCCCCTCTCCCAGGCTGGATCTTCACACTGGTCTGAGGAGGAGGCAGGAGGGATGGGGGGCTTGTTTTCTCAGATTTGATTGGTTTATTTATGTTTGGTCCAGGCTCCCATCTGGTCCAACTTCAAACAGGGGCTGCCGCAAAGTGTGGAAGCCACCAAGAGAGAATCTGCAAACAACAGTTGTGCAAAGTATATACTTATTTCTGGACATAAAAATTACTGTGTCTGGAGAGGGATCACATTGAGCTGTGGTGAAGGGTTCCCTGTCCTGCTTTAGATAAGTCCTAGAGAGTGGCCGGAGCAAGGAGAAATATGTGCTTATCTACAGTTTACATGTGCATGTGCAAGGGCAGAACCAGGCCTGCTGAGTGCTGCTACGCTGGAGACTGCAAGGCAAGGAGAGGACAATGAGGAAGTCTGTCTGTGTGTTCCGGACATAATAGTCAGCGTGCAAAAATGTCCACTGATTTGGGGGGCCAGAATTGGATTTTGGGCTTGTAACTCGTTGAAGAATCCAGCATGTTCTCTCTCAGCTTCCAAAATATAGCAGCTGCATTTGAAAAGTTTGGTGTAGATGCTGGACATAAACCTTTAATTGAAGACAGGGAGAAAATCCAGTTCTGTTCACAATGGCATTTTGTGCTGTTGGAACAGGAATGAGTACATGGGCCAGCCTCCTTGTGCACCCCCAAGCAATGCACCTGGGGGCTTCAGAACTGGCTGCTGGATTGTAAATCAGATCAGCTCAAAGATTATTGTTTGGATGGCATTTCTGTAGGGAAAAATGGGCAATGGCTGGCATTACACCTGGCCTAAGACAATGTCTGCGTTCATGATGCTGAAGAGGACGTGAAGGCTATGCAGAGGAATTTGTAACTTATGCTGCAATGGAGGAAACAGCAAACACCTCTAGGGGCAAAAAAATAGTGTCAGGGTAGAGAGGACAATGCGTGCTAGGAGGGGATGCTGAGGTGGAGGAACAGCATATGGCATTCCCAGATGCACTTCTCAGTATCCAGGTAATGGTCCTTCCTTGTGTGAGGTAATGTGTATTTCTTTCTGGGATGAGGAGAGGGGCAAGGAGAACACAGCCACCTCTGTGGACTCATTGATACATTTGGGAACCTTTGGGGGTGATGAGTCTTGTGGGGTTCACCACGAGTGTTCCAGCCCCAGACAAGGCATTCTCTGTGCTGCAGCTCCCCTTAGGCTCAGCTGTCCATTGACCTCTGACCACAGGAACTGGAATCAAACCACGTGGGAGAAATCCTATCAGGCTGCTTGTTCTCAGATGAGACAGAGAAGAACCCAAAACCAGTTATTTCTTTAGCTGGGTCCTGGTTGGGGGATACAGGGCTGTTCCAGATTAGTGAATTGAAATCTGAATGATTTATGTTCCCAGGATTCAAAGATTTTAATCTCTAAGTTATCTCTTAACACTGGCACACCCAGATATGCCACACACAGCAGCATGCATTTGTCCCTCCCTCAGGGAGAGCCAGGTGCCAACTGCTAACCATGGACAGGAGTGACATGGTACATAGTTGGATGCTGTACTTTCCTCTGCTACGGAGCTGCCTGGTTGATGTCTCAGCCTTGCTTTAAGAGGAACATGGCAGCCAAAGCATAGACTTAGCCAAGGGAAGTCATGCGGCTCTACTCAGGCTTGGGGATTGTTACAAACTACATCAGGCAGCAGAGTCCAAAGCAAGGCAAAGCCAGAAGGCCCCTTAGGAGCAGAGACAGTATGCTGACATTCCCAGTTTGCTTCTTTTCCTCTTAGCAGGGATCAGGATCAACCCCATGTGAGCACTAAACCCCACCACCCTGTAGTACAGGTCTGCTTCTCCAGGAGCTGTTACTCTCACACCGTGCAGGCACCACCAGCTTCCCACACTGGGGCTCCCCAAAACTGTCAAAGACCTGGGGAAGTTAGCTGGGAATATCTCAGAGTTGAATTCAGCTGTTTGAGATGGAGAGCAGCTAAAATACATCCTGCCCGTGCAGAGGCCTGGCCCAGCTGCCGGCAGCCGCTCTCTGCAGCGGCCCTCAGTTAAACCTGATCCCTTGCTTTAAGGGGCTGCCTGGTACTTAGAGGAGACCATAAATAGCAATTTATAAACGATCTTCACGCCGATTCCTCTGCCGCTGCTCAGACATCAAAGTCTATAATTCACGCCCTCCTGCGTCCTGAGCCTTGCAAAACTGGAGCCTTTGATGTGAGCCCCCCTCGGTACCTGCGTGCAGGGCCGGGCCTGGCTGGGCTGCGGGCATGTGCGCTGCGTGCAGCAAGGCGCCAGGCCCGCTCAGCCAGGCATTTTATAAGGTGTCTGCTGTCACTCAGCCTGTTCCTGAGCCTGTTATCCCCTTTGGCGGGGCCGCATGGGACGGCTCTGGAACAATGGGAAAGGACCAGGGGGAGATTGCTGGGGGCAGCGTCCAGAAAGCACCTGGCCTCTCCTTCCCCCGCTTCCCCCCAGCACCTGCAAATTAATGGAAACTTCTCCTTCCAATAGTGCTGCCTGTGCTGTTTAACAAGTCCGACTGCATGCTCTGAGGACTAGAAACCAGCCTCGCTTCTCAGGGTGCAGATGGCTCCCAGGATCTTTGCCCAGCCCAACTTTTCTTCAGACAGGGGCAAACACTCGTGTAAGAACAGTGTGGTATGAACAGTCAGTGATTATATGTAAGGTGAGGCTAAAAAGGGGTTTCTATAATATGATCAGTTTTCTCTTCCTCATGTGAAACTTTTACATGTGAAACTACAAAATGGAGCCTCCATGCTGTGGTCAGGCTGAGGTTTAAGTGAGCTTTATGGGACAGGTGTCCCTGGGCACGTGTCACCAGCCTGGCAATCTCTTCCTCTTTCTTCTGCCTCTTTCTACCTCTGTTTTTTAGTTCATGGACCTGTGGAGAGTAATTTCAAGATGTGAAACCAGTGCGGACTCTGGAGAAGGCAAACATCTGTGGTCACATCCCTCTTAAACCAAATGATTGTTCAAGTGCAGTGTGCTTGACTGTGGTACCAATGTGCTTTGAGAAGAGAGAGAGAGAGAGGGCTTAGGTCTGTATCCCTGACCATCTTCATCACTGCTAGTTCAGCTCTTGGTCCCCACATGAGGGCCTGCAGGGTCAGGCACCAGAGCTGTGTAAGTCACATGTAAAGCACAAGTGAAACTCTGTCCATAAAAAAACATGCCTGGTGTGGTGTGAAATACCTTGTCTTACAAGCCAGACATTGCAAAGTTGATAAGAGACGTTTGGGGTGTTGGGAGGATTTCAATTTATTTTGCAGCTGGGATGGTTGTGGCTTTATGTTATTCTATTCTATTCTATTCTATTCTATTCTATTCTATTCTATTCTATTCTATTCATGTGAATGTCTGTAGAAATGTTTTGAGAGAGTCTTGCAAGTTCTGTAGGCTGGCAAGTGGAGAAGAAAGGGCATGAATCATGTCACTCAGCTTTGTATTTAATCATATCAAACTAGTTTGGTTCTCCAACAAGTCAACATATATTATCTGTGTAAAAAAGGCATTTTACAGGACTAGAAGTCTAAATATCATTTATAAATATTTAATTCTACAAGTGATCTTTGCAAAAGAAGAATAGCTCTTCATTATCATACCTGTGTCTATTGAAATATCACCATTATTTATCATCCACTGTTGGTGCAGTGTCCCACTTGGGCCTGGAAGAGTTATTTTCTACCACAGGAAGCTACCATAGGACTGCTCTCATCCTTGTCTCCATGCAAGGCACTGTTGGAAATGGGATACACAGCCTTGGCATGAGTCCCCTCTGCCCGGGCCCCCGACTGCAGCAGCACAGCAGCAGGAAGGTCACTCTGTGGAGGTGTTCAGTGACACAATGTCTAAGCTAGGGAGAGCCTCATGCCATCAGGCTCCTTAACCTTAGCAATCAGATCTGCTGAAACCCTCTTGGTCAAAGAGCTTTCCTGGAGCACTGGTCACCCATCTAGCTGTGAAAGTGCCCTGCTCTGCTGCAGGTGGACTGCTCCTATGGTTGCCAAAGTGAACCACAAAAAGCGGTGGCCTCCCTGCTCATCCTGTCCTCATATCCATCCCTGTGGCTTTCTGCCTGTTTAATCTCTCTGACATTCAGCCCAGCCTTGCCCTGCTCTGTTTTGACTCCTGACAAGCCTTTCAATTTGCTCTCCTCTCTGAAGAGCTGAGAAGCCATTGATAGCTCTCCCCCTGAATTATTGAACCTCAGTGTCGGGTTTCAGGCCCCAGGGAGCAGCCCCCCACACAATTGATCTGTAGGGCTCAGGTTCATCTTGCTGCTGGCATACGCCTGTCCCTGGATCCCCAGGCAGACATGGCTCTTTGCATGCATGGCTTCTTGCTCTGTATGGGAGGAGATGCCCATCTTTTAGGGACAGGGCTTTAAAAGATGACACCTCTGGAGTGTGCATCTTGCACCATCATCCTCTGTCTGTCGGACAAGGGAGAACACAGACTTGTTTGTGTCCATCTTCCCATTTGTAACCAGCCTGACAGCTCAGGAACCTTGAGCCCTGTGTGTCCCCCCCTGTGAAACAGAGGTGTGCCATTGAGGTAGCACCAAGATCTTCTGTTGGAGAAGAAGGACAAGAAAGGACAAAGGATTTGTCTGGTTAGAGTAGGGGAACCTTTGACTTTGCTCTTCTTGGAGAAACAATACTCCCTGGAGAAGACACAGTGTCAGGGAGTATCTCATTTAAACCCCACTGGTGTCTTGCCCCAGCTGCCCAGCACTTTCTTATTGTTACTGCTGTGCAGGCTGATCAGAAAGCAGACACTCATTTGCGCCAGAAATATCCTCAGTGTTTTCGTACGCTGTAGTGAATTGTTTTCCAAAGACCACGGGAATGTTTCTTGACAGTCTGCTGAAGACTGATAGCATTTTTCACCATATTTTCAGCAGGAACATTATTCATCCCCTTTTTTCCACTGCCATCCTTACAGCCACTGCATCATGAAAGGAAGCAGGGAGCAGGTAGCCCTCACAGACCAGCCTGTGTCACCATGTGTGTCCCCTGGCACTGCTGGACAGTGCTGATTACCCAGGAAAGAACAGATTTACCATACTCCATCCCTCCCTCAGGGCATTTTTAGCCCCTGGCCACTCCATGGTCCTTCTCCCAGAGGCTGGCAGGATGCAGGGGCATGGCAGAACCAGAGTGCAAATGCATTTCAGTAGAGGGGGAAGAGGAAGGGCAAGTGTGGATTTTATTAAGTGATAACACATCTTCAAATCAGGTTATGGGAAATTTTCGGGGGCACCTCAGCATTGATTGGCTGGGCCAGCATTGGCGAGGCTGTGTGGGAGCACGTCAGAGCATGTGCAATCGGATCCCTTCCATTAGCCTGATCGATAGCCACCGTGTGGGGGGAGTGGGCAGGAGTGTGGACAAAACTGCATAAATATATACGCAGGAACCAAGAAATCACATTACAGCCAAAGAATCCAAGCACAACATGGGTAACCCTTTCACCCCAGGCCAGGGGGAGCATTAACGCTTTCAGGGCAGCCCTCTGGCTCCAGTGCTGGATGACCAGGTTGTGGCTGTAGGAAGCAGTGAGGCGCCACTTCTCTGCACCTGGCTTGCTGGAGGCCAGGTGTGTTTCTTTGGCTGCAAGGGGTCTGATGGCACATGCTCTCATATGCGTGATGTGGTTGGACACCAGGAGCTTGAGCAGCCTGTTCATGGTGTCCCTCCAGTGGTGTCCCCTCCAGCAGTGTCCCCACCAATCTTTGAAGCTGAGTGCTTGTGGATTAGTAGCAGACACCACATCCATGTGATGCACAAGAAGGAGCTGCCAAAGGGCTTGAGAGTCACCACAGAGCTGAGCCAAGCCTAGCCTGCAGGCCACGTCTTCCTCCATCCCTTCTCACCAGCAATTTGGTGTGCAGCCTCAGGAAACTGGGAGTTTTTGGTCTGCCTTCTGCATCATCCGTCGTCTTCAGCAACCCCTAGTGCTTGCAGGCAGGCAGAGGTTGGTGCACCCAGTCCAGTGCAGCCTGAGAGCAATGAGGGAGAGGAAGGAAGAAAAACACTTACCATGGGACAGAGAGTAAAAGTGCATGAGGGGGATCTCAGAGGGAGAATGACAGAGACCTAACATTGAAGAGACAAATAACACATTTATAAAATATTCTCTGCTTCTTAGAAGCCTAAGAATTCATAGAAAATGTGAGTGTTTGTTTCCTCTGAGTCCACGTCCTTTACATTTCACATTTAGGATTTCTGAACAAAAAAGTGCCAGAGAAGAATGATGCAGCTGTGGGAGCCTTCCCACTTTCACCTGCAGTGTGGTCTGGAGTCCCAGGATTTCAGCTCCCTCTCCACCAAGCCCCACTTATCACATTTCCAGGCCCTCCCTAGCCATGCCTGCCTTTCCAGTCCTGTTTTGACACTTCTAATTAGCAGACATTTAACACCTTGTTTTGCTTGGACTCTGCCGTCAGCCAGACAACACATCGATGGCCTTTGACTTCTCCCCTGACCTCGGCGAACCTGGCAGCGCAGAGCTCTTGGCATCCCTCTGAACACATCCTGTCCAATTTCCTCCTGCTGCCCTCTGCTCTGCAGTCCCCACGGCCCTCCCCAGCCGTGCCGGGGCGAAGGCACGGCAAGATGTGACACGCAGCCTTTCCCTTCGTAAGCGCTTTCCTGAACATGATTTAAAGCACTGAAGCAAGAAGAGGGGGGGGGGGGAAAGACCTGTAATAAAGTCAGCACTCTGCTTATTAAGGGGAAAAGGCTGTGCTTTACTTACACTAACATTAATTAGATAGATATATAGGGAGCAAAGAGGTGTCTAGGAGATTTATACAAGGCCCCTAAAGATGGATGTGAGGATTGACAGACAGCAGTTCCCTTAGACTGCCAGGAACAAGGTAACTTGGAAGCAGTGATGGGGAGCCAAACGGCAATGATCTCAGTGATGCTGAAGTACAACGAGTATGAGGGTAGATGAGGATGTTTGGACCTGCCAAAAACACCTGGGGGTGCCATGAAGCTGTAAGGAGGTGCAGATGGGAAGTTCCAGGGAGGTTTCTGAGAGCATCCTCAGGGAGGAGCATGTCTCCCTCTCCTGTTCCCCTCTGCTGTACAAGCAGGCAGGTGTATTCGCAGCTGAAATCTTTTAAGCAGTACTTTCAAAGCAATACTTTGTTCCAGAAACGTGTAGTCATCTGGATGCCATTACCAAATTGAGGAGACACTCAAAGCTGTTTATTTTCATTGTGAGACTTTTCTCCCTCTGCCTCCATCCTTGCTGCATCAATAAAATATTTTCCTACCATTCCCAACACTGGACAGACAGCAGAGCAGCAAACCCATCATGGCCTTTTCATGATCTCCTGCAGAAGGGTGGTCTGTTAGCATCTGGTAAGAACTGGTCCTGTTCTTCTCAGTGTATCATGTTGAGGTGGAAGAGCTGTCCCTGCCCCAGCTGCCCCAGCTCCCATCCACACACAGTGGGGCAGAACCATGTGCATGCCACTAACACAGCAGAACAGGTGACCATCTTCTTGGTTCTTCTGGGCCTGCCTTTTATGGCCATCTCGACCATCCTTTTCTCGTGTTTGTGTCTGGCGAGGTGACCACAATCTGTGGGTCCCGCAGGGGTAGCTGAACCCATACCACCTGTATGCTCTATGCTTTTCACCCACCTTCCTACTTCCTCATGTGTCACGTTGCAGAGAGCAGAACTCCTCTGGCCCTTTCCCAGAGGGGCTTCAGCAAGGCCATATCTGGAAGTGCCCTGTGACACCTTTGCAACTCTTGAACTTTCCTTTTTGCCAAGACAGTTAGCATCCTTAGGCTTTCTTCACTCTTCTCCAAGCATTTCTTTTACCTGCAAGGACAAAATCTGACTGAAAAAGGAAAAGAAGCTTAACTGTGTGTCCTTGCAGCCCCAATGGAGAGGCCTCACTCATCCTAGGACTGTCAGGCACTTGCACACCAATGAGAGATTTCCCCAGCCTGCAGAGCTGGCTGTCTTGTTAAATCTCTGTTCCCATTTACTTTGCACAGGAGCTTCCACACAGGGAAGAGCCCAGGGCTACACAGGGCGGCTGCAGCAGAAGGGGGAGTTCAGCTGAGGTCTCTTTGATCTGTAGCCTTGTGCTTCACCATAAGCCCATCCTGTTCTTGGATTAGGATCCTTGTAAAAGGCTTGTGGCTGCTGCTGACGAGCGGAGGGTGAAGGCTGTGGGTTTTTATTTGCAATTGCTGATGCAGGCCCTTGTCTGTGTCCGTGAGCTACGTCAGGGCCACTCATCAGCCTATCCTGCCTTTGCTTTCTGAACTGGATATCTCCATCCTGCCCAGGCAATGTTCCCTCCCCTCTTTACCCCAGTCTGGGTTAAATATAGCAGCTAGCTTTGCTGGTGATTAGTAATAAAATTTTAACAAGCATCCATATGAACGTTGTTCTGTCACTTTTATGAGGCCATTTACAGCAGGGAGATATAAGAGCACCTTAAATCTCCCCCTAACAGGAGGGGTCATGTCAGAAGGGTGAGAAGCAGAGGGCCCAATGTCCTGTGTCACCTGCCTGGTGGCACTAAAGGTACTCCCTGTCCCTACAATGGACTTTTATGAAGATGGTTTTGGCTTGACCAGTGACTTTCTGGATCAGTGGGTGGAAAAGCACAGAGATGCTGTAGGCTGCTGGTGCCCACAGGCACTGCCCATCTGCAGAAGATCACAGCACACGGGTTTTGTTGGAGCTGGGGATGGGCACGGTGGCATGAGGTTAGCTCAGGCCCTGTGGCAGGGCAGAGGCCTCAGTTTTAAGGCATTGCACTTAAAAAAATAAACTCCGGTAGGAAAAAGTGTTCACATCAACCATTTTCCATTCGCCTCCCAAGCGAGCTAACTGCAAAATGTGGAATGAATGGTTCCTGTCTCTTTGCCCAAGCCTAAATTTGGGGCCTGACTCTACTCTGACACTGCCTACCTTTTGTAAGAAAGGCTTGTAAAAGCCATACACCCTTCCTTGTTTCCGATCCGTTTGGCTGCGCACCAAGGGCAGGGTTTGCTCCTGCTTCCAGCAGTGTGGATCTGCCCCGTCCTCGGCCACGTCACAGCGTGCGTAAGCAGGATTGGATTCAGTCCCTGCTCGGCAATATATGTGTGAGCAGCTGAAGGGATTCTTTCCAGGAGAACAGTAGAGGGAATAAACCATTGTGTTTCCCATGTAGTTACCGTACCAGCTCTGCTACTGTCTGTTGGCTTAATTTGTGCCCCTGAAAACTTTCTGCCACTGGTATTGCTCAGGATGGCAGCTGTATCAGGTTAAGACAGGTCACAGATCTGGCCAGGCTCTGGGCAGAGCACCAGGGATAAGCACAGTTTCTGAGCAGTGATCCAGCCAGCATACAGGATGTGAGATGGCACAGCTGGTATTTCATGCTGGAAAGCTCCTTCTGCCCCAGGTGTGAGGCAGCAGCAAACTTCTGCACCTGTTGAAATCTCCATGTGCCCAGAGGAGGGCAGAGGGGATGCAGGACAGGGAGAGATGCTGTGCCTTCCCCAGGGTCACAGAACCCTTTGAGTGATGGCAAACCTCAAAGTAGAGCCCTTCTGTCCTGACAGCCATCAAACCACGTGGCTTCACAACTGCTCTGCGACACTCTTTTTGTGTGGGTGCTCTGCTTCCTGTGCCAGCAGCGCCAGGTCAAACACAGCTTCACCAAAAGTTTTAATATTAAGAAAAACACCAAAACTTGTGGTCTGACTTATGAGTGGAAGTTTAGGTTCGTTCCTTTTTCTAGTTTTGTTTCTTCAAAAAAAAGGAAACACACCTTTGAGTAGTGAAATCAGAAAAAAAGGAAGCAAAATGTTTCCAAAAGAAGGTTTTGCTTGTTGTGAGCACTGCCTGGTCATTATTATTACTTAGTGTAAATAGTCATGTCTATACATTAGTTATGTAAGGACACCTGATACCCAACCTGATATACACTACCTAAGCACTAACTGTGCAAGGCAAGTAAAAAAAGCCACCTGTGCAAAGGCAAAGGAGCAGAGCAGAGCAGATGCCTTGTTCTGGGTTTAGAGCTGGAGCTACAATTTGCTGATGCTAACCTGCTTCTTTCCAAGGAGGTGAGATAGAGCATCCACCAGTCTAACCTATTTTTTACATAATGATAAAATTATATCAGGGATATCATGGCCAATGATAAAAGTAAGAGGAAAAGGTCGGTATAGATTATTATGATTTTCTTTTGAGGAGGGCAGAAGTCAATAGGTGGCTAAATCAGAGTGCTATTTTTTTTTCCCAGAAAAGGTGAGTTTTCCATGTTTGAAAATTTCATTCTGGAGACTTAGAGGATATAGTGGCCCTCTGGTTTTGACTAAGTGGGAAAGTGATTCCACTCTGGTGCTGTTTCCTGTAAAAAGCAAGGCTGTGTGAGCCAGCAGCCCAAGCAGACAGCATCTTCAGGACTCTCCCTGTATTGCTTGCAGGCCACAGGGTGAAGCAGGGATAAGAGCACAAGACAGCTGCTGGCAGCTTTTGGGTGAGGGGGCAGTGCCTGCTGCCAAGCCAAGATGATGTCGGCACTGCCTGTGCTTGGCAGCACCAGGATGACTCCTTGTCTTGCTCCCACACCACTCTGTTGAGTTTCACTTGGAGCCCAGGCTCCCTCTAGGCTGGTATTTGGGTGTTTTTCATGAATGCTTCCTTGGATCAGATGAGACATCTGTATCCCTGGGAGCAGGAAGGACCCAATGTTCCCTCTGTGCATCACTTCACATTGCTACTGAGAGAGCCTTGGTACCGCAGATGAGGTTAGTGAGCCGGGATGTCCTGCACATCCTTTGTGCTGTAAATTATATTCTCCATCCTCTGTACACCCACACACGTGCCACATGTTCACTGTGCATTTCAGTGCAGTCATTGATAAAGACTGGGATCCTGGGACCACCACAGTGACCTGTTTGCAGGGCCAAGTTGCCTGAGCTTGGCAGAAGATATCTTGAGGCCCCTAGTAGGTCAGGGAGGCAGAAGATGATCTGAGGGAAAGCGAGCCCGTGGATAGTGGGATGCAGGGGTAGCCCTGCTTCATGGGGTTAGAACCTTCTCCAGCAGGAGGTCAAAAAGGCAAAGTTTCTTGGGAGGTGAATTATCAGTGGGAGCAATATCGTCAGGTCAAGCACATCGGTGCTGGGGTAATACAGTTAAGGTGCAGAGCCTTGGAGGGAGCCCGGCCGAGGAGTGCAGCATTAAAGCAATGAGCCCAGCTTAATCTGCCCCAAGTGAGGGCAGTGGGGTCTTTAATATTGTGTCAGGCTCGCAGGCCCTTGTTGGCGGGTTATTCTTCACGGCAGCTAATGCCACTGGGCTAACTGAATTAGCCCCTCCTTCCGCGGGGTGAGCATGGGGTTGCCGGGAGGGCGATCGTGCCTCGCAGCTGCAGGGAGAGCGAGTGATGGCCTGGAAATTCAATCAGGTGAGGAGCCATTGCCATCCCCGAAGGACAGGGAGCAGCCCAATTGGGGAGGAGAGCCCAGATGGGAATGCCAGTGACTGGCTCCATGCGGTCCCTGGGCAGGGTCATCCCTCCAGCGATTGCTCCCTGCTCTGGATTGCATGGAGTGCTGTCCTGCAGTCTGCTGCACTGCATCCATCAACCTTCTGGAGCAACTCAGTGGAGAGCTCATCCACACCTCTGTGCTCATTTCCAACTTGCTCATGGCTAGGTGCCGTATTCCCTTGCACATCCATAGGGAACCATGGCACAGGGACATGCTGGGTGGGACATGCAGAGTATCTCCAGCCAAGATGGGCATCCCTGGGGTCCACCATCCAGAAAATCTGCAGCATTTCTGTTTGACTGGAGGTGAGGGTTGACTAGATGGCCTGGCCCAAGGAACTAGCAAGTGGGCCTTCTTTCTGGTTTTGCTGTTGGGATGAGGTGCTCCCCAAACAAGCCCCACTGAGTGATTGCATGATCCTCTGTAAAGCTCTGAGGGAAGTGCACCTTAGAAGGACAGCTAAGGGGCTGGGTACAGCAATGGCCTATCAGGAGTCCCCCACCAGGACTGACTTTCTGTCCTTAACAAATGAAAGTAAAAAAGAAACTGAACCTTGTAGGCATTTGCTTGTTGTCCTCCAAACCTTTCACTGCTTTTTTTCTCTCCCTGTCCCAGCAATGGCTTTCTTCTTCACATCTAATTACAAGCACACTCCTGCAGCACACCCTGAGTGGGTGATGGTGGCCCTGTCCAGCACTGCCTGGATGGTGCCTGGGGTCCGGGACAGTCTGCACCCAGGTGGTGGCACTTTGTCAGCCCCAAAAGCAGGAGTGACTGGCAGAGGCCACAGAGAATGCTGTGGTCTCAGGGACTGGGACAGCAGAGCCATGGCAGAGGGTTGCTCCCTTCCCATAGGACGCAGTGTCTCATCCCAGCACACCAGCCCTTTCTGGGCTGAACCCTGTCCCTTTGCCCCTGCCACCAAGGCAGACAGTCTCCTTTCTTTCCCAGATGCCCCTTTGATCTTCAAACCTGCCCCATCTCTCTCTATCCCCCCTTCCCTCACATTATTATAAATGGAGGCTTTGGCTGCCTTTAAATAATCATATCTCTCAGACAAGCTCATGTCAGCCATAAATTTTACAGTAATGATGATTTTCTAAGTGGGTTGACTGGAGCTATTTCCGCTTCAGCCTCAAGTTACTGCACATGTCCCCCCCAGGGTCTGGCAGCCTCGTTTGTTGTCCCCCTAATTGTCATTTCTCCCATACTCACTTAGGCAGAAGCTGGAAGGAAAACTGACTCTGCTGCTGGCCCTGGCCTTCTTGGTTTTCCCACCTGGGAGTGGGTTTCGGAGGAGGGGAGGGAGCTGCAGGGGTGAGATGGCACTGGCTGCCTCTAACACAGGGAGGGGGAATGGCTGCAGAATCCCACCATATGGATGCCCTTACTTCTCGCTGCTCTCCCCTCCTCCCAGCCGAGTGAAACCAGCCCCGACGTGTGAAAACTGTAATTGCAGGTAATCCCCCGCACTGCGCATGGTTTGAATTTGGCAGACCAGGAATGTGGAAGGGAGAAGGGGAATTACTGCCCAGACATGCTTCAGGGCCAACATCTGCACGAATCATCAGTGCACATCTGGCTGCAGCAGCCTGTGCTTGTAGCCCAGCCAGTCACTTTTTAGCCTGTTGGGTTGTCTCAAGCTCCCATTTAAGGGCAGGACATGGACACGCTGGTATGATAACCTTCGATTGCTGGAGGAATTACTCCCTTCACCTGCTATTGCTGCTGATGTTAAGTGGTCACTCACACTTAGTGATTTAGTTTTTCTATTTGTAAAACAGATTTAGGCTGTCTGAAGTGCCATACTCAAGGATACCCATCTGTAGCTCTTCTGGGGAGAAGAGTGCCTGTGCCACCGTCTTCCAGGTTTGCCTAAGGCTGGCACTGCTTTACAACACCCCCAGTGAGATGCTGGAGCAAAGGAAGAGATTCCTGCCTCCATGTACAGCTGAGATCAATGAGGTGGGGATCCCTGCTTACTTTTTGTTTCTCCTGAGCATGATCCCAAGAGACAGTAAGCTTTCTGAAGCATTTCTGCCTTGCAGAATCTGGCCTTTGCGAAGGAAGAAGCAAAGGAGGATGGGCAAAGTAGGACTCAAATGCTCTCAGTACCAGAGGGTCTTTGTTGTCTCCAGGTGCCCTGACCCCCGTGATCTGTTTACACTGGATAAGGATGGAAAGCCTCCATCACATTGACAAGATGTACTCTTGGTAATTCCTTGCATTTTCTGGCTGTGGCTGGCAAGCTTGTCCTGCACTCTAGGAAGGTTGCTGGGACTAAGGAGGAAGGAAAAAGGATGGAGGAGATGGAATGGCTCAGAGCACAGACAGAGGCTGAGGTCTTGGTGTGAGGAAGCTGTTTTATCCAATGCCATTTTTCTGTGGCTGGGCTTGATCTGATCTCCAGTGAGAGGGAGGTTAGAGAGACAGGCAGGCAGCTGAGATCCACCCATGGCTGTTCTCTGCGTGAGGGCTGGCCCTGGAGAGCACTCTGACTGTCTCATCCCTGATTGTCTCAAGCCTGCTCTGTCTCCTTGACAGAAAAGACCTGCTGAACTTTCTCGTCCTGACCCTTCATCTCTGAGGTTTTATTGGGAATGTGCATTGTCGGGGAGTAAATCCTTGCCTTAAGCAGCAGGTGTGTGTTGTGCATCTCCTCGCAAATACAGCTGAGCACCCTCCCTCATAAGGAGCCTGCTTGGGACTGACCCAGAAGCAAAAGCACCTTTTGTTCAATTGCTTACACCTCTCCCTGCTCTCCCAACCGTCAGGAAAGCAGCTTGACCTCGTTCAGTGAGACAGCAAACACAACCTCCTTCCAGGCAGGTGCGGATTCCCAGATAACCCCCCGGCTTTCTGAGGGCAGTGCAGGTTTCAGAAGCATTGTCTCTTTGGAAATTAATTTTCCTGTCGATTTCCTTATTTCTCTTAATTGATGAGGGGCAAGTCCTAGGCGTGTTGCCAGCGGCACCAGCCACAGCCTCCCGTAGGTATCAGTAGAGCCAAAAGCACTAGCGCCGAGGGTTGGGGAGTGTAATGAACTCTCAGAGGACTCGTTGCAGCTCAGCCCATGCTCTAGATTAGCTGAGGAATCATCTGGCCCAGCTATTAACTGTCCCATTTAACATCATAAATTATTAACCTAATTTTGAGGAGGATTGGTGACGGATCATGCTGATTTTGTCCGCTTTTCTGCAGCCTTGCACACAGCCTGCTGGTGTGGAGTAAGCCATGGGCAGGGACTGCTGGTCTGTGCCTCCAGAGAAGGGAAGAGACAGGGCAGCACAGTCAGCTGTGGACCAGCTCTAGCTCTTCCTCCAGTCCACTGGAGAGCTCAGGGAGAAGCCTGAGCAGGGGGAAGCCCCCACTGTGTAAGAGCTGCCCCGCAGAGGAGCAAAGCCACCCACTCCTCAACACATCTGCACTCATGTGGGGCATATCTGCACCCCTGTGCATGGATGTCCAGGACCTCTACCCCTTGCTGGGTATTAGTATGTGCTGGCCACTAGTATGTGTGAAATGAGGTAGGTGGAAGTCCTTACCAGAGGCATTTTTAGCTAGCTGAAGCTCTTTAGTTCATATGGCCTGGAGTTAGGAGTTTTTCTTCCTATGCTTGTTGTAGACTCAAACTTGTTTGAAAAGTTTCCTTCCTGGGAAAAGTTTTAAATAGAATTATGAGGGAAAGTGGATTCTTTGCTATAAAAGTTTTAAACCTTTCAGAAGGTTTTTTAAAGCCAATTGAAGTTTAATGAAAATTTAAGGGATACCATCCTTTCTTTCACCTTTGTCTTTCTTTGAGAAGAGAGATGTGTGCAGGAGGAAGAGGCTAAGAATTGCACTCAAACAAGCATTTCTTTTAATTGATTGGAAAAATTTTGAAATCATTTCATCTGTTGAAAAAAACATACAAACCTGAAGGAAAGCAAGCTCTGAAATCCTTGTAAAATGCCTCTTTCATTCTGGTGTCACCAAAAGGACTTTTTGTTTCCCTGCAAGCAGCTGTGTTGCTCGGTGCTGCCTGTCCGTGGTGTGCAAGCGCATGGCCCTGGGCTGGCCTTGTGTGTGTCCCCAGGCCCTGTGCCACAGAGGGGTGGGGGGTGGCATTTGGAAGTCAGCATTGCCCCCAGTCCCACGCCGCTTCTAGGCTGCACAAGATTCAGTGGCTGTAGGACCAAGCATCACTGCCACACATCCCTAATCAGGATTAGCAGGCTGAATTGATGGTAAAACACACCCCCCAAAAAATCTGAACACAAGCACAAAGAAGTGCTTTTGGTTATGGTGAGAACATGGAAAAGTGTCAGAGTCTGTCTTAAATTCACAAGAGCCTGTACAATTAACCTGCTCATCCCTGAGTACCCACCTACTAACCACAAGTGCCTGTAGCTCATCGTGTGCTTCCTGCCACTCTTTCCCCTAAACAGTGAAACAGGGAGTCCTCAATTTGCAGATTCACAGCATTGGTGCTCTCGTACTCCCTATACTTGATGTCAGGCTTTACACATGTAGAATAGAGGAGGAAATCTCCTTTGCCAGAGGCCCGAGCCTCATTGTGCACGTGCAGTACAGACCCACACAGGACTGATGGCCAGCACACGGGTATAAAATACAGCGCCCTGCCATAAAACATGCACTGCTAGTCTATATATTTTGCAATCCCTTTAAAGATTTTTTTTCTGTAAACCCCTCACCCTAGCTCCCTCCCCGTTCTCCCCCCAAAAAATTATTATAAAGAATTATTGCCATTAGTACGTCTTTCCCAGTGAAAGGAGAAAATCGCCTCATTCATAATTTATACCCTCAATTACTATTAATAAAGAAATATTTCAGCAGAAAATCGCCTGGGAAAATTACACGTAACATTGCATTAACATTCTATTTGAACATTTTCATCACATTTGTTATAGAGTTAATAAGAGGGATATGCTCCCCTGACTTCTTCATGAAATTATGGGCTGCCTATGATAGTTTAATCTTTTAGACTTTATATAATATATTCACTTTACTAATTGAGCTATCCAAGGAGCAGTTAGGGATGTTCTTAAACGTGGAAGACAAAGTAATCAGGGCCGTGACTTCCTGACAAGAAGATCTTCTTCCGGAGATGAGGAGCTGCACGTGTGAGGGGCACATACATATGTGTCTGTGTGCAGATGTGCCACTCCATTAGCCCTTCCCTTAATGTCCTGCCTGTATTTGAAAGTGAACATGAATAAGGGGTGGAGGCGATTTTCTGGCTTTTGAAATATTCCTCAAAACTTCCATTTGTATTTCAGAGTGAAAGGGGGTCTGATGAGCTTGAGCAAACAAATTATTTGGGGTATAGGAAATGCCCAGCATGAGGAGCTTCTCAGGAGCAGCTCTGCATGTAGACAAGCCTTTATGCTCAAATTCACCTCCACCCGCAGTCACGCACAGATGATCTCCAAAACTCTGGATAGGGAAGTGGGCTGGGGTGTACAACTCCTCTTCTGCTCTCCCTGGAGCTTCTGCTTCACCATGTGATGCCATTCAGGACACACAGTGCAGAAAGGCTTCCCCCCACCCAGGGTACAAACAAACCCAAAACTGGGCTTGAAATGAGGTAGGTGTGAGCAGTGAGAGACAAGGAGGCACTTGGAAGATGGACACCATGACAGTGCCACCATGGGCATTGCTCTGGACAATCTGTTTGTCTCCAGAAAATGTAACAACAGGAGGGTTTTGGTAACTTGTTCTTCTGCTCCTGTGCCTGCAGCAACTGGACCCTTAATCCAGACTCAGCTGCTCTTGGACCCTTCCTTGCACAGATCCAGCATTGTGCACTGAGATTTGAGCCCCTCATCCAGTTTGGGTGCTGAACCACGTCAGGGTCTCTCTGTCAGATCCTCCTTTCCCCTCCATATGCACACAAGGGGCCCCTTATGACAACATGTGATCCAGGACTCCTGGCTTCAAGCAGGAGGCTTCCCAGGGCAACATCAGGAAGTATTTTCTACCAGGTCTGTGGGAGAAAAGGCTGCATCATCAGCTGGAGGTTGCTCACTCATTAAGCCTAAGTGGATGTAGCCCCTAGCAGGTACAAAGAGGGATCCATCACTGCAGAGCAGTGGCTCTACCACTGGGGATGAGGTGAGCCTCTGTTCACTGCCCTGTTAAAGGAGGCTGCAAGTAGCACAAGATCACCTGCTTCATTTCACATCCACGGGGGTCTCACATCCCCTCTGCATCCACTGAGACCAGGCATGGACATGGAAAGGCTGACAGGGCAGAAGGTGGCACACAGGATCCTAGGTGAGAGTTTTCAGTCACCTGAAACCACTCTTGCGACGCCCAGCCTCTCCAAATTTGTGGCCAATGCTGACAGCAAGCCAGAAGTTTAATGAAAACCTTTCATGTGTTGGGATTCATTAGCTGGAACTCGTTAAACAGAAAATAAGATCCTGGATGTTGCCAACTGAGTCCTGCCAAAAGGAGCTCCTGGATGTGAGGCAGCCTGGGATGGCAGGAGACCCTCATGCTGGAGGGCAGGTAGGTGAGGTCCCGTCACTGAGCAGCAGACCAAGGCCAGTGCATACCAGTAGAGATGGGAATCAGTGTGGGAAATGTGCAAGGAGGGGTTGGCAGCGAGCACCCCTCCTCCAGCTCCCCAAGGTTAGTCTGTTCACAAAGCCTTCAACCCATCATGTCTGTCCAGGCTCAGCTGTTCAGACTCCTGGAGTGAGACCCAGTTCTGTCATCCAGAAGAGGAGCTAAGCTCCTGCCAGCCTTGCCCTCCCAGCCCATGTGAGCCCATCAGGAAGAGAGGGATGGATGAGCAACAGCAAGAAAGAAAAAGTGACTGCAGTGTAAGGTATGGAGAGCAGAGCACCCATGCATGGCTGCATGAGCCATGCAGCTCCTCTAATGCTTTCATGGTGGAGCATGGTTGTTCCCAGCTGACTTCACATGGAATGCACTGCACCCTCATTGCTGAGCTTGCAACCAATGTTTTCCTGGGTGGTGGTTTGCCACCAGCCACCACCGATGGAGGCTGTAGCCACCTGGACCACCACAGAACTATGCTGGACAAGCAGCAGCCCATGCAAGCCCACATCTCCTCATTGCTTCCCAGATGGGCATGGGGCCATGGAGTTGCCATGTGTGCAAGTACATGGGGAGTGCAGGGAGTTGGGCATTTTTCCAGGGACCACATGGGCAGCCTGGGAACAGCAGAAGCCAAGGAAGGTGAAGCTTGAACTGTCCACCCCAGAGATGGCCACTGCCTGGCCCTGGGCAGGATGGACCATGCTGTAAACAGGACAAGGCTTGTAAACAGGGCTCCAGCTGGGATAAATTTAGCCCTTTGGGGTTGCAGCCCTGGCGCAGCAGGACACGGTGTCAGGGTATTGTCGAGAGGAGAGAGGGAGAAAGAAGCTGAATAAACAAACACAGCTTGTCCCTTTTTCTTTTTTCCTTTTTTTTTTTTTTATTTTTGTCCCAGCCGGACAATTGTTGTTTCAGCCGGACAATTGCCCTGCAGATTGAGGGAACAGGCTGGAGTTCAAGTGAATTTGGCTTCCAGTGCCTCCCTTTTCACATTGTGTTTTCACATCAGAATGTATCCTGGCATATATGGGGAGAGTGTCCATACCTGTGTGTGTGGGTAACTCCATGGATGCTCTGCACACATCTTTAGCTGGCCCACAGGGATAGGGGCTGCTTTGCATCCCAGGTGAGGCTGAGCAAGCTGGCATTGTCTATCATGCAGGACTTGGGTGTCTCCTTATGCACCAGACTAACACTTGTGGGTGTCCAGGAGCACACATGCAAGGTGATCTGTGCTCCACATGCATCTGTATGTGCTTCCATGGGTAGAGCAGCTCTGGAGGTGTTCCTCCACAGCAGAGGGGCACTGTAGAGTTGAAAGTCTTTGCAGAACTTTAGAAACAGAGATCAGGACTCGAGTTCCTTTTCACTTTTTCTGTCATAGCGTTTGGACAAGTCATATTCCCTTGACAAAATGATCTGTGATCCCCAGACCAAAGGGCATGGATCTTTTCTTCCAGTCCTGCTCTGTGAGGACCCAAGTCTTTTTCTAAAGGCCATGTTTAGAGGCAGCCTAATTTTCACATCTTAATTTTATTTTTCTCACATCTTTCTCTGACACACACATACACACACATGCTTCTATTGGAAAAACGATTTTAATACCCATGGCACATTGTCCTGGTGTGATATAAAATCCAATGACATGTGGCATTTGGAAAAGGTCACTTCCCCCATCAGGATTCATTATCCTACCTCATCCTGGGAAGCCATGGGGTTGCCCCCTCCTCTGCAGACCCCTTGCCCCCTCCCCGGCTACAGGAAGCAAGCAGGGAGAGGGGATGAGGCACTGGGTGGCCGTGCCATGGACCTTGGCAGTGTCAGGCAGTTTCTGCAGCAAGGGCTCATGTTTCTCATTTGATGTCCCTGCACTTCCTGGTGCCTTAATTTTCCTCCTGCCACACAGCAAGAGGACTTACAGGGATGTGCTGCTGGGGAAGCTCTGTGGGGTGCACAGAGCTGGGTTTGGCTTTTGCTTGCCCCCCTCTGCTCACTGCTCCTTGTCTGTTCCCTGTCGTCAGAGCCAGCACTTGTGGAGCCTTTGCTCTGCTCGGTTTCATAAGGGAAATGCTCCCCTTCCCTGTTTCACTTGTCCAAATTTTTGGCTGGGTTGACTAGGAAGTGCCTGTCCGTGTCGGTGCTCACTGCCACCTAGACAGAACTGAGAAGAGAAACTGGAGAACACATGGAAAGCCCAGCTCCTCACCAGCTTCCCCACCAGGCATGGGGATGCTCACAGCAGGGCAGGAGTGGACAAGCTCTCCTGGGGTCTGGAGCTATTCCCTGGAGGGCAGAAGGGTGCAGGTCAGACTTGCTGTGGAGGTTGTCTAGGGGTTCTTCGGGGATGCAGTCCTTTGCAGAGCAAAGCATGGACTGCTCCCCGTGGGCTGTTCCATGGGAAGGGAACTGGGAGCCAGGACTTTTCCACTTGTTCACTAACTACCTTGGGGCACCTTGGCCAAGTCGTAACTCTGTTCCCCACCTAGAAAGGAGGGGAGAGGTGAGGGTGGGCGCACTGAACATGCAATGGGCTCCAGGCTTAGTGGGAAGGGTAGGAAGAGGGAAACAGGAGCAGTTTTTACTGGGGGGAGAAGGATTATATTTGCAGTGGAGAGTGGGGTTTAATGCTTGATGAAGATGGCTTCTCAGAGTTCTGAGGGTGATGGTGACTGGAGCCCCTTCCTACCATATAAACACCAATGAGTTATGGGTACCCCAGCCTCTAATTACGCAGTCAGCCCCAAATAGGCTGTGTCTAACGAGGCTGACAGACTAATATCTCAAAAGCCCTTAATGTGTTATCATCTCTTGCTGTATGACCTCATATTTATAACTGCTGTGGTGGGAGGTTGAGAAATGTCCTTCTCTTCCCCAGGCCCCCTCCCCAGCTTTCCCCCCCCCAGAGCAGCAGCTCTTCAGCCTCATCTGTTAGGATCAGGAGGAGAGAGGCGACTTCTCTCCATCCATCATCAGAGGAGTTTATGCTATTAGATGATTAAAGACATTTTTTATAATATTTGGAAGAGGCTTTGAAATGTCTCTCAAACAGTGTGATTAATGCCTGCTTAACCCTTGCCTGGCTGGGATGGTGTGGTGGGGAGGCAGGTGCATCCCTGGGCATCTCAGTGGTCACCCAGCCGTTGGGCACCCAGGCCCTGACAAGGTGTGATTCATGAGCATGGGGCACCTGCAGGAAGCTCCAGCCTCCAGGCAGTTCCTAATGCACCCGGGGACTTTGTGGTTTCTGAGGCTGCAACGGTTGGGGCAGGAGGAAGCCCTGTCTGCCCCCTCTCCAGCACTTACACAAGAGGCCCCAGGGCTCTGCCCGTCCGGGTCTGCAAGCTGAACAATTCCACACTGATGCTGTGGGTTTCAAGGAAGGGCAAGGAGAGGGGGTGAACAACCAGTGCCCATTCCCAACTGGCCTGAGCTGGTGGAGTGCTTGCTTTCCTCATTTCCTGTTCTTTTTACTCTGTTGCTCCAGATAAAGTCTCTAACAAAAAATGGTTGGCATCTTAGATGCTCCAGTAGGATGCACCTTTAGGGTGTTGCAACCTTGCTCCAAGTTTGCCATAAAGACCTATGGGGTTGGTGGACACATTCACACTAAAATTGGTGTCAGCATTGTCTCGTACCTGCCAAAGGCCAAATTACTGGTCTTCCCTGATGTTGGTTCCCATGGGGGAGTGGAGATTTGGCCTCAGATGGGGGAAGTATGCCCACCTCCTTTGATCATAGGCACAATGTTTCATAATCTCAATTTCTTGTCAATTGATTGCCAGATAGAAGCGACAACCAAAGAGGGCCCCAGGCGTCTGCAACTGCCACTCATCGTATGATTTTAACTCTCCCCCTCTGTAAGTTTGCATTATTTTCTTCTTCTTCTTGTTGTTATCTAAAGAAATCTCCCCTCCCTCCCCCTCCAAAAGCCTCCTAGAAATTCGAACACCCTTGCTGATTTGGTATTCAATGTATACATAGCTAAGAAGGGTTAATGCATGATTAATAGGTGTTTTATTAAAATGGTTAATCTGTCATTATAGAGTCAAAAAGATCAATAGATGCCTTATAATCATGGCTTAAAGTCATCTTTAACACCAGTGCTTATGGCTTAAAACTGTGGACAGGGCATTTAGAGGACCTGGGGGGGGTGTCCTGTTAACTCGTTCCAACTCTTTTGTAACCTGAAGTGTGACTGTTCAGATGGAAAAAAGTCAACACAGGGCTGCACATTCTGTTATGGTTACCATCCACCTTATTATTGATGGGTATTAAAATTGTCACACCTGAGTGACAGAAAAGGGACATGGAAAGCAGGAGAAACTGGGGATGCAGCTGGATAAATTCTCTTTGTTCTAACAGTCAGCAGCACTTGAGTGGAGCAAGGCCGGGGCATGGCCAGGCTGTCTCTGATCCGTTAGGTGCCTCTGCAAAGCAGCAAACACTGGCCAAGCATTGCCCATCACAGCCTGGCTCCTTCTCTAAGTTGCACTGCCTCTACACCAGGGTGAAGTGGGGGCATTCCAGCCTTGCACAGAGTTGAAGCCATGTGCCTGGTGTGAGGCAGTGTGGCAGTGGCCAGGAAGGACTTGCCCAATGCCACCTGAGTCACCTCAGACCCAGGGGCTGCTTTTCTGGAAGCTGGATGATGGTGGGTCTGGTTGGCCAAACCCTTTGGGATTACTGTTCCAAGCTGCTGTTTGGTAACTCCAGGAACACCGTGACAAATCCCAGAGACGCTGAGCTGCCGGCTCCCAGCACGAGGTCTCTGCAGGAGGAGGTGCTGTTTAGACAGGTTGACACGGGAGCATCTGAGCCAGCCCTGGCAGGGGGAGTGCAGCCCCCCTCTGCCCCCTCACTGCCCGACACAGCATCCTCTCCTCCAGCAGAGAGATCCAGAGGTCATGCAGAGGGTCTGTGGTGCAGCCTGGACAGCAATGCAGAGTACTGCAAGAGCAACTGGCGCTGTCAAGTGTTTCCTGAGTGATTTTGGTAGCCTTGGGTGTGGATGTTGGCTACACCACTCATGCAATGGCGACCTAGACCTATTGCCTAGTGAGCAGAGCAGATGTTGGTGTGCTGGGACCACTCCTGGTTGCCTGAAACCCTTCCCCATGTCTCCGTTTCTCCCTCCCAGGTGCATTTGTGCCACTTTTGTGCAGCACCTGGCACTACAAATCTGCCCAAGGTTGGAGACTCTCACTCAGAGGCTGCTGAGCCCTCTAATGGTTTCCAGCACAGGACTTTCCTGGGATCCTCAAATCATGTTCAGCCCACTCCGAGACTGGTGGAGGAAGCCTGGGCTTGTCCCCTTGCAGCCCTCAAATTGCATCCCCGCTTGCCTCCCTGCTCCACAGCACCTAAGCAGCTGGGAGACCTGGGCACAAGCAATGTGTGACTGGCCTTTCTTGTCTCTCATGTCGAGTACAGCTGAAACAGCAGTAGCTGCCTGTTCTGAGTGACAAGAGGGCTACAGTGGGGCAACTCTTCATCTAAGCAGATGTTCAGCTGCCTTGTGACCAGTGTGGGGAGTTTGGGGTCCCTCCCAACAGGTTCAGATCTATTAGGACAGAGCTATTGACTGGCATAGTTAGCAACTGGGGTTGTGTTTCCAAATCACTACCACTGCTGTGTTAGATGGGACCCCGCTTGTCACCAGCCCCCTGCTCACTCTCATCCTGTCCCAGAGGCCACTGTGTCAGTGACAGAAAGCTGCTCTGGAGGGCAGGGGACTGTGACAGAGAAGGAAGGGGTGCAGGGCTGGTCCACCAAAGCACCGCCCCTGCAGACCCATCCCCTCCCTGGCTGCCCACATTCCTCTGCAGCAGCGCCGGGAGGGGGGCGACCAACCTTTGGCATGTTTATTGACACTCCCTGAGTTCATACTGTGACTCTACAATCTTTCCCCGAGATTATTAAGAATTAATTGATCACTTTTATATTCCCCCCGATACCTGGTGCTGCTTTGCGACAGGCGGCAGGAGGAGGGAAGAGAGGCAGGAGGAGGGTGGGGTGTGTGTAAAAAACACACTGATAAATGTTAATTACTCTTTTACAGCCCTTGTCAAATTCCAGAGCAAGTCGTAAATTCATTAAACTCTAACGGATTAAGCACATGCAGCTTATTTAGTCGCCATAAACAAGATCATTTGGATGTTGATTTCCCCCTTTTTATTGCTGCAGCAGAAAAGGGGAAAAAATCAGATGAGGGAAGCAGTTGGTGGTGATGAGGGAGTCAGAAAAGTTTGGATTTATTTCATATCTTGTTTTTGTGCTCTGTGGCAGCTCTTTGTAGTGTATCAGGCCTTGGGTTGTGCCTGGGCAGCATTTTTTCAGGGAGTCTGGCCATCCCAGGAGCTGTGTCCATATCCTAAGCTGTATAGATAGCCCTGGGATGGAAGGGACATGCTGTACAAAGGGTGTCCATGTCCTCTCCATGCTCCAGTGATGCCTTTATAATGCTGAGGCTCTTAAAGACCCAAACAAGACCTGGATGAGCAGAGATGGGATGCTTGAAGACCTTTCAGTGATGTTTTTGGTTGTGATTGCTGCTCTGCTCTCCATCATGCTGGAAGGACTGCAAAGGTAAGTTTTCTCCAGCAAGGCTCATCCAGGCCTCTGGGATGCAGGAGTCCACCCTCAGCCACTCTGCAAAGGACTGTGCAGACCGAGTTAGCATAGAAGCAGCTCTGCTTACTGTGGGATGTTTTAGCTCACTGAATGCTATCCCCAAAGTGCTGACTGTGCCCAAGTGAGTGAGAAGACCCCTATCAAACCGAGCTGAGAGAGAGGAGAGACGAAAGGGAAGTCATGCTGTTGGGCAGGGACATGGTGCCTTTGGCTGCTCTGAACATGGGAACGTGGCCCAAGGTCTGCCAACCCGCCTGGTGAGTTCACCATCCTCTGCTTGCCTGTGTTAATAATCCAGGCTGACCTCCTGAGCTGTGGGAGTGGTGGAAGGAGAATGAGAGGAGGGTCATGGAGATTAATTAATACTCAGGACTCTAATTACGAGTTTCTTCAACACTGGACTTCTAATGAGGAACAGGCACTGAGGCAGCCCTGAGTCCTGCTGCCCCCCAGCTGGCCCTGCTGAAACACCTCCTGCTGCCTTGCAGGAGTGGTTTTACTGGAAAAGGAATAGCAATTAGCCCCTGGGCACCAGCATCTCCCACTGCAGCTTCAGGGGCTCCAGGCAGTGTGTCCATCAAGTTACCACACTGCTGCATAATTCTGTCCATGCCTTGGGCTGAGCATTGGAGACCTGCTGCCATCCTTTGCATGCCCAGCTCCCTGCCTTGGTCCAGTGGGACAAGAGCAGGAGGTGGCCTGGGGGACCAGAGGTGCTTGGTGGGTGTCACAGCCTGGCTCTGTGCAGTGGAGGGTGCTCCGCAGGTGTGGTGCTGGCAGGAGCCGTGGCACTGCTGGTTCTGTGGTGCTGGTCACCCATCTCCAGGAGTGCTGGCCCTGGGACACAGCTCTGCTTCTCCAGCATCTCCCAGCCTCCGGCAAGGCTGTGCTCACCAGGAGCTGCAGGCAGCCATGCACTGCAGGCAGCAGAGGGAACTCTAAACACCTCACTGGAGCTTGCTTCCTGGCTGCTGCCAGAAAAATTTCAGGCTTTTACTTTAGAGTCCTCAGCAGCTCTTCACCTAAAGGAGGTGACCTGAGCACTGGTGGGGTGGCTGACTTCCTCCCATCCCATTTTAGCCCATCTCTGAAATGGGTACACACCCAGAAGGTCTGAGCTGTGAGTACATGCCTAACTGCCCCAGCCCTGCTCCCGTCTGCATTTGCCTCTTGAGGGGCAGAGGGAAGGAGAGGAGTTGCCAAAGTGCTCAAATAGGACAGCAAGGAGCTGCCAATCTTCAGAGCCCGATTCCCAGCAAGCATTTCCCTCCCTCCGCCCTTGCATCAAGTACAATGTGCACGGATGCCAGCAGAAGCATCCCTGCCCATCAGATCCCTCCGTGCTTTCCTGCTGTGTGGAGGTGCCCTCGGGAGGTCTCCCTGGGGTTTTGAGCACAGGCGGGGCATCCAGGGGTTAACGGAAGGAGCATGTCCCATGCTAAGCAGTAGCTAACAGCCACCAGCTAATAACTTTATGGCTTCAAAGCAGGGCATTTATCATGCTGAAGTTTGTTTATGCACAAGTTATATAGCACATTATACCCGCACTGTGTTTGGCTGATAAATTCTCCATGACAAGCGAGGCTACCAATGGGGACCCACCAAGTCCAAAAGACCAGTAGCTTTTTCCTGAACTCTGCTTTCTGAGATAAGGGTGTTTTTTCCCTCTTTTGTTTTGCAAGGAGGAAAGAAAAAAATTGGACTACCTGTAAACTTGAAAAAAAAAAAAAGAAAATATGGATACTTGTATTGGATAAGTTGCCCAGAGCCGTGATGCCCCAGTGGGGGCAGAGAAGAAGGTCCTGGTCCTGGTGAGGACCAGGTGAGCTGTGTTGGCAAGTGATGCTTATGGGCCCATGGCCTCATTGGGCGTATACAGAGTGGGCACTGACAGGGTCTGGGTGTCTCCAGTAACAGCCTATCTCAGTCTTGTCTGCATTTATGAAGGTTTGTTTGGTTGGTTTTTTAGCAGAAGTGTTAGAAGGTGCTCTGGCAGCTCTCTGGTTCTGCACAGTTTCTAAAATGAGCCATAATGGTTGCATTCATCACTATTTTGAGGTTTCACGTGTGCGATTTGTTACTGCTTCGACACAACTGCTGTGTTCCCCTGTACCCCTTGCTCTGGATTCAACTGCTTTAATCCCACCAGTAATAATGACCTTCACATTTCTGGCTTGCTCTATCACAGGAGCCAAACCCACTTTGCAAACATTAACAAGCTCGGCCTCCCAACTCCATGCAAACATGATAGGTCAGAATTATTTTTCCTGCTGCAGTGGTGGGGAAACTGAGGCATAAAGCAAGGAGTATGCTGACCTGAACCCACTCAGAGTAGCACCCTTTGTTTTAACCAGTAGACCTCACCCTGCTCCAGTTTGGACAAGTGTAGGCTTTTGTAGGTCTCACCTCTGGAGCAAGACCTGGGGCTGTTAGGATGCAGTGGGACGAATCCTGTTGCCAGGACCTGCCTCTGGAGTGCCACTGAGGGTTCTTGAGGCAGCAGCTGTTCCTCCTGCTGGGGAGTGGGACACACACTGTAGGGGTTGTGGTGTGCCAGCTCATCCTGGCCTTTTCCTGTGGGCCCATGCCCACAGTTCTTGTCCCCCTGCCCTGCTGCGACAAGCAGAAAGCCCCCACCAGGGGCCAGTGTCCCATGTCCAGGCAGGGGTATGTGGGTGCCCAGCTCCCTGCGTGAAACATGCTCTGATGTGTGTCTGCAGGAGCTGCCTGGTGAGGGCATCTTGGTGCATTTACCTGTGCACACACACAGGTGTGCATAAGCACAGATGGATGAGTGCACTAGGTGCATCTCCATCTCCACTGCTGTGTTAGGATCCATCCATGGCTGCCCATCCACATGGCCTTCCCCGGACATGTAGCCATCCTGGCCTGTGCATCTCCGGCTGCATCCCTGTTGCATCCCCAGCTGTGTACCTGTGCTGATGTGCACGCCCGTGGATCTGCATCGGTGGCTGCGTGCAATGGCCCCTTCAGGCTGTAAATACTGGCAGTGTGGCGGGGAGGTTGAGCGGTTTATGGCTCCAGGTCAGGCCCGTGAATCATAAAAAGGTGTCGGAAGGAGCATTAACTCCTAGCCTTCGCTTGGTCTCTGTGTGGTTTCAGGCGGGGCCCCGAAGGCAGTGATTAAAGGGTGCACCTTCCCCTTTCAGTTTTACGGTAAAAGGAAAGCAGTAAATTAGAAGCCCACAGGCTGGGGCAGGCCAGGTCCCACCAGCACAACAGCTAAGCAAGTACCTGCCGTGCTCCCCGAGACTCCGCCGCTGGCTCTGCACACCCCCCCAGCACAGCTCCCACACAGCGCCTTCCCATGGCAGTCCCTTTCCGAGGAGCAGTGTCCAGCCATGTTGTAGGCATGGCAGGAACATGCCTCCATCCTTGCCCAGCAACAGTTTGGGGTGGCCGGGGCTGTTGAGTCTGGCTCACCCCATAGAACAGCAGCACCTCTTGCTCTGCACCTTTTTATGACTTTGGCTGTAATTAACTCCAGTAATAAATTTTTTTTAATCCAAATAGATATAATTAATGTTTAATGCCCCTGTTTTCTTGCGAATTTTCAGGCCTATTAAGAGCTGAGTATTGATTGAAGAGGCATATGTTTCTGCTGCTGAGGTGGGACTGCTTAGACAGAGGCAGAGAGCCCTGATAAAATGGTCAAGTCCTATCCGACATCTGGACCTCAGGACAATGAGTTGAGGCTTGGGAGAGTTGGGGCAACATTCAGCACTGCAGGACTGACCCTGGCCCAGGGAAGCAGGGAGGAAGGGATAAAGGTTGTTTTATTTTTTTCCCACCACTCAGCTATAGGTACCCTCCAGTGCTGTGGTCTTTGGTGAGCACTCAGTCATGGGGCATTGCTGCCAGCATATGCTCTAAACTTGCCATCTCCTGGAGAAGGGCTTTCAGGGATAGAGGTGAGAATACACCCTGTTCCAGTCTCATACCAGATCCTGCAGCTGACCCAGCTTGCAGCTGCCCTGGCACCCTGGCTCGTAACCACCACCATCTGCCATGAGACATAGGAAACAACACCTTCCCTGAGCTGCTACTGGTGCAGCCAGTCCTGATAAGGCACTGTATGAAGGACTGGGCCACTGCCAGACTGATTTCTCCCAGCTCCTGACAGGGCCAGTGCACATCAGCCCCAGGATCACTGCAGGTACTGCAGCCCTTCTGGCCCTGGTTTCCAGTGAGAAGGCTGGGGCTGGGCAGAATGAAGAATGGAGTCATATGCTGTACCCCTGTCCCTGGGCTGGACTGAGCATTAGATGTCTCTGAGGAGAAGAGGAAGGGAGTCTTGGAAGGTGCCAGGAGAGAAAATACTTCTCCTTTCCCTTAAAAAATGTGCTTTTTCCCCTGGGGAATGGCATTGCGGAGCCCTGGAATTGACGCAGCTGCCAGAGGTGATGGATGGTGCCAGCTGATGGAGCAAAGCGGGTCAGCAGAGCAGAAACCAGCAGGCACAAAGAGAGAGCATGCCTGCTAACCAAGGCAGGCGGTGACACCCTGTGCCGGGGCTGGGCCCACAACAGCCCCCTCTCTGTTGGGCTGGAGAGTCAGCACAGCTGGAGTACCTGGGGTGCCATCCTGCGATGCCCCTGGCTTCACCCCAACTGCACCCGCCAACAAGAAGGGCCTTTCTTCATCTCCACACAAGCCCTGATTGTTCAGATGCTTCCCCTGCCACTGCCTTGTGCTTTTGCCCTTCCCAGAGATGGTTCTGGGAGGAAATGGAGGATTTGCAACACCTGCATAACCAGAGCTGCTGGGACTTCAAGGTTTCAAAAGGAACTGAGACTTCTCGTGTGAGTCCAGACCAGGTTGTCTTGGTCCCCTCAGCAGCTCCGGACCAAGACATCTCAGTTCCCTCAGCCAATGTGCTATGTGGCTGTGCAAACCCACAACCCACCCTCTCTCTTTCCCCACCAGTGGCTGAGGTCCTGCTTCACCTTTGCAGATGTGCAGTAAAGACTGGGTGCATGCACTTGAGCCAAGGCACCCCCAAAAACTGGGGCACTGCAGTGCCAACTGCCCAGGGCAGTTGTGCTGCCAGGTCCTCTGCCTTCCCTCCTGGGCAGACAGGACTGTGCTGGCCATCTCGCAGATGAGAAAGGGGAAACTGAAATGTGGAAGCTTGGGCTGGTGTATCGGAGGGCTCTCCAAGAAGGGATCTGGCCACCTTTTGAGGCTGGTGGGAGGGACTGAGTTTTTCTAATGTTGGAGGCAGTGGCTGCAGAGAGAGATCAAAAGACAAGGCAGCTGTGTAAAATCAGCCCAAACATCACTGAAACTTGTGTGCTGTCTCTCTTTGCTCTGAGAGACACATAGAAGGCCTCTGGGCAGGGGATGGCACAGCAGCTTGCATTGATGCCAAGGGGATGCTGGCAATTTTGCTGTGACTGGGCCTTACAGACACCCACTCCAGCCTAGAAGCCCCTTGCTGTGCCAGCAGGAAATGCCTTCTCCCCAAGTGTTGTCCCCATTAGCCACTCATGGGAGGGCAGGATATGTCCCCCTCAGGCATGGGTGTGTGGGTAGGATAGGGAGGAGATCCAAACAAAGGCAGGTCACACTAAGCTGTAGAAAGTAAGAGCTCTTTGGAAAGCTGGAGTAAAACAACTTGCAGTGAGTCCCAGGCTTGAGACCCAGGACTGCAGGATGCTCCCTGTCTCTTGTGTGGTCAGCAGGATCTTCACCTTCCTTTCATGCAAGCACAAGGAAGAGAAAGCTCCTGTCTCGGCTGGGAGGCCATACGTTTTGCTCAGATCCCCTTGGACAGAGGCTTACAACGTCCTCCAGGGATGCAGAGCTGCACTGTCCCTCCTGCAGCCTGGGGATACTGAGCAGGTCTCCCCCAGATGTGTGTCAAGAAGGAGCCCAGGCGTCCTGGCTCCAATCCCATGCTCTGTCTCCAGCTGAGGGATGTATGCTAGCTGAAGCTGCTAGGCTGAGGGATGTATCTCTGGAGGGATCTGAACCCTGAACTGTCACCTTTGCTCTCCAGCAAACCCAGCTGCTGAGTCCCTGTGCAGCGCCGACTGCTGCTGCGGCCGATGTGAGGAGGAGGAGGAGTGCAGGAAAGGGGCTCAGCTTCAAATCGATTCTGAGCACTGCGATAAGAATCTCTTATCACCCTTGTCATTGTAATGGCTGGGACTGAAATGCTGGGCTGAGTAAGAGTCAGGATTTTGCAGACCAGAGGTGAGGAGGAGACAGGGCACAGCAGGGAGCAATTGTGGCTCTGGAATGAGGTCCCAGGGCTTTGAGAACCTGCTTGCTCTCCAGTGACACTCTAAGCCAGCTTTCTTTTCCCAGCCTTGGGGCTGCCCTCAGCTTCTTTCTCCAGCTCCTTCCAAAGAAGAGAGCTCCCGGTGACACAGATGAAACACAGTGAAGGAATGTATCCAGCACATCCAGACCGTGCATGGTGGTAAGGGGCACACAGAAGAGCAGTCCTGGGGACTGAATATTCCCAGGGAAGACCAAGAGTGAAAGGGAGAACCAGGAAGTTCATGCTCCCACGTCTGCAGCTTCCTCCAGCCTCTTCCCACCTTCCTCTGAGCCAGGCTCAGCTCCGCCTCTTTAAGGGGTGCAGCACAAGTAACCCAGGTTCCCAGGAGCCAGTGATACCCAGGAGCCAATGGAGCTGACAGGGATCTGGCAGGGATTTCCAGGCCTTTGAGAATTCCCTTTGTTCCCACTGCTGTCCAAAAGCAATGGGTAAGGGAAAGGGAGCTGCTAAGCTTATATGCTCCAGGTGGTATTAGACTACATAGTGATAGCACTGAGTACCCTCATCTGTAAGAGGCTCCCGGGGTGCCCTGCTGCATGTTCTGCCTTTAACCCCTCACACTTTTTCCCTGCATTTATTTATTATTTATTTCAGCAACTGTTGATCGGGATTCCAAGGTCGTCAAGCCTTGCAGAAGTGCAGATAAAATCTAAGGCTACTGCAGTCCCCTGCATCTCTGCCCCCACCAATCCCCTTGTCTATCTACAATCTCTCTCCTCCTGCTAAGCTTTTCTCTGGCAGACAAGCCCCAGAAGGTTAAACAGCAGCAAGGCTGCTTCTCTGTCCTCCTCCAACAGCCGTGCAGCTGGGGGATGTGTCAGCTTTCCACCCTGTCAGCCTGTCCCCTTTTGCAGTGCCTGTGTGGGATGCTCTGCTGCCAGGTGGGGATGGCCAGGCAGGGACCTTAGTACCGAGGAGGGAAACACTGTTCCAAAAGGCTTGCTGAGGGTCTGCAGCTGCCTGGAAGGTTTTGCTGCTGGCTCCACACTACTGGTGTCAAAAACAAACCTTCAAAGATCCCATGAGCCCCCTGCACATGGATGCCCTGCTATTTGGAGCCAGGGTGAGGTGTCCCAGTGCATGGCAGAGCTGGGGGCATGCACAGCAGGGGCTTTGTTGGGCCCAACAATTGTTCTGGAGAGGACGACTCTGACCAATGGACTAGTTTTTCCTATCATGGACCAGATCCAGGTTTCATGGCTGCTTGGTGGTCAGGGAACTGGCCCACCACTCTTAAGAGACACTTAAGGACTTGCACATTTAATTCCAGGAGGAACAGTGTTGAGAGAAATTGGCCCCACCAGAGGATTTATTAATTTCTCCTTCCCTCTGCCTCCTGACAGGGTCTGTGCCGAGATCCCCAGTCATCTCACTTAAAGCCAAGGGGAGCTTAGTGCTGAAATGGTTTTCATGCCACAGCAAAGTTTAGTGCTTGTCAGCACTAAAGTCCGAGGTCTTGCTGAAAAGCCTCAGCAAAACAGAGCAGCAGGGAGACAAGGAGAGTAGGCACCAGTGCTGGGAATGGGGGGAGCACATGACCCAGATCTCCAAAGCACCTGTATACATGGGAACATCGCATATCTAGCTCCACACATCCCCACTAGAGAAATTGGCTGCTCTGCACTCTTGCAAGAGTTGTATTTGGCCCAGCTCTTAAGTTTAAACCTCATGAAAAAACCTTCTTTAAACCTCACTAATGTGGAAAAGCAGAGCTGGCCTGTAGTTTTGAAGCCCTCGCTTTTGTATGCTCTTGCAGAAATAGATGTACACATGTATTTTGTGTGCTGTATTTACCAGGATTTTTCCTGCTGAGGCAAGACCGGAGCTGGTGGGGCTGAACACTGTTGCAGTAACGTGCTGGCTCTGCAGATGGGGATAGCAGAGCTCAGAAACTAAACCCAGCTCCAGATGCCACTGAAAAAGCTTGCACTGCCTGGGAAGGACAAGGAAGACACCCTCACCTCCTCAGGCATCCCAGCGGCCCCACTGGGAGAAGAAAATGTTAAAGTAATTTTCTCTCCTTTTGGGGAGCTGGATTTCCTGGGCATGAATTAGTTTGAGCATGGGATAGCTCAGTTCAAGCTCTGGGACACAGATCTGACACAGTGCGGATCTGCAAGGCACTTGTCACAGGTGAGCTGGCAGTGCCCAGGTCTGGAGGCCACTCATTCTGTGGACTCCTGGACAGCCACCCCACACCTTGGGGGCAGCACAAGGAGCAAGGAAGCAAAGATAGCAGGGCAGGCTGTCCCCACCGTGGGCATGCTGCAGCAATAGCAGCCCCCAAGCCACCTGCTCCTACGGGATCTGTGGATGCCAGTGGGTCAAATGTTGGAGCAGGTTTTGGAGGAGAGCTGGATAGCTTTATGGGCAGTAATAGTGTTTACAGGCCTGCTGGCTGAGGCACTGATCCAGGGGGAAGAGAGACCAGTCCGCAGCAAAAACAAGATTGCAACAGTATCTGGCCTCCAGCCTTCCCAAAGGCACGATTGGCCCCATCCTTTTATTGAAGCATCCTTCGTGGACTGGTGCCCCATGAACCTTGTGGGTCAATCCCATCCGGCACAGTGAGCATTGCTGTGCTGGTGAGATGTAAACTCACCTGGTGTAAACTCATAGTTCTCCATGGATTAATAAAGTCCTTCATTTTCATGGGAAGTGTCAAAGATTTCCTTTCCTCACCCCATTCCATGGCTTTACTCGGACATCCACAGTGACTACTTTCCTTGGCACCTTCCCTGCCTGATAGGCAGGGATGGCAGGCAGCTCTGCACACACACCCCATGCTGTTTTCCCATCACCTGCCATGGGGCCAGTATGTTTTCATTTAGTCAACATAGGGAAAAGCTGTAAAACATATGTCTGCTTCCCAAGGAGAGGGGAAAAAATGACCCCAACAGCTTGGTCCAGTTAACAGCTTGGGCTCTTGACTCTGCAGTTGGCTTTGCAGGCACTTTGTTTCATGCCCCACATTAGCTGGCCCCCATCTTTGGCTGTGCCAAGGTTTGCATCTGTGGGGAGAAATATTTGGGGGCAAGGATGCCTGTGGGGAGAAGGATGCCCCCCAGGACCTCGGGGCACATGGTGGGGCTGTGCTGCCCCCTGAGCAGGCAGGCAGGAGCACTTTCCACCCCACCCTTTGCGGGCTCCTGCCAGCACAGCTCCCCATCCATCCCATACATTTACCTAACGCTAATGAGACGTATTGATTGGAATGATGGGATTTGTAAAGGTCGCAGGGTTAAAGTACATAAAACCAGCCTTTCTGGAGCTGCAATATCAGGGCCGATGGGTCTGGTGGGAGAGATTAAAGGCCTCGTGCTGCAAGAATGGAGAGAGCTGACAGCAATTACATTTCAGATGTGTGCATAGTTATAACCCCCTCTCCTTGCAAGACAGGCAACCATGTTCCCACCACTGCAGAGCAAGTCTCCAACATCCCCCATCTCCCTTTCAAAAGCAAGATTTCAACAGAGCAAATCAGGGAGTGAAAGAATGAGAGAAAACATGAAAGGGAGAGAGAGAAAGATTGAAGACCCCATTGGAGAGGTTATGCTCAGCCCTGTCCCTCTGGTTTGTATCCCCGTTTTGGGCTTCCCAGCTGAGTTGTTATGGCATTGTGGTATGCTAAAGTTAGTGAAATGTGAACTGAAAAAACCGTGGTCCCTTTTGTTAGGGCAGGACTCCCACTACTGGTAATGAGATCATCTGGCAGGTCATTAGAGATCTCTGTCCCCTGGAAAGGTTCTTGCTCAAGGGCTGGAGGAGTCTAGATCCCCAGATGCACAAATATAGTTGGCTGGAGGTTTGTCCCAGGTCAGGGTTAACAGGTCTTAGAGTAAGAGACAAATAAATCTGGGTATCACTTTTTCTAGAGGTGTTTCTCAGTCATTTGGGAGACACACAGGAGCTCTGTCTCTTGTGTTCTCCTCTGGGCTGTACCCATAAAAGTTTATTCCTAAATCCTCAGAGCCAGGCCAGCTCTGGTGGAGCCATCTTACTCCATTGTCCCTCCTTGCAGGCCCCTCTCTACACCACATGTTTGTTTCTTGGGCCAAAACAGAGAGGAGCACAGCCAGGAGAGCTGTACCACCTGAAGGTGCTGGACTTTTAACATCACAGGTTCTTGCAGTAGTTATGAGGTGCAGGAGAGTAAAGTGTGCCTCGGGGTCTTTCCTGGGTCTCCAGAGGAAACGTGTAGACAGAGACACAAACTAGGCTATGGGATGTGCTTAGCTAGGCTAAGGATCAGTGTTGACAATATCGCTACAGACAGAAGCAGCTGAATTATCTCCATGAGTGACCTTCATTAGCCCAGCTCCAGACAGGAGGAAGCTCAGCTCAGGGACCTTTCAGCCCCAACTCATCTTGACTTCACATCACCCACCATTCCTCTCACAGCAGGATTAACACCAGAGGCACCTGGGACTCAGGAAGCCTGGCTCCATCTGGCATCACACCAAGCCAAGAACATGAGCAGAGGCTTCATTCCCCCCAGGGATGAATCCTAGAAGGGAAAATAAGCCATTTACCATGCAAGGAAAAAGGCACGTTGCTTTCTGTTAACCGTAGCTCTCAGGCTCACAGCCTTTGCCTGGTGCCAAGGCAGGACTTAGCACATAGAGTGAAGAACCAGTGATCTTCACAACTCCTGCAGGGCATTTCTGTGCAGCAACATTCCCCTGCTGCCTGCCCACTCACACATGCTGGTGACTTAAACCCTCCCCCGGAGCCCTGCCAAAAGGACTGCCCTGGGAAGCCGGGGCTTCCCCAGCGCCGCAGCTCATCACCAGGCACTCACCCATGCAGCTCGGTCTTTATTTATCCCTCCTGCGCACTCTCTTTCCCTCTCAGATGGTAATGAGTGGTTTGCACTGGGAGCTAAATGAAGTTGATTGCTCACTGGTGTCTGCCATTAGTGGTAATTAGTTAAAACATCAGAGTATAAACAGTAAATTGGCTCTAATAATTAATACTAGCACTCAAGCATATGAGAGACACAGAGACTGGGAGAGAATCAGTGGCAAGCTTGTAAAATCAGCTGGGGCTGCTTTAATTAAAAAAGAAGGAATGTAAGTAACACAGTATTGGAAAAAGGACAAAAGCCATCAGGATCTTGCTCGTTAGGTGTGGTGTCTCCTTTGGAGTGCAGCAGGGCTGGGGATCCACCTCAAGCCTCGGGTACCTGTGGTGCAGAGGCTGCTGTATCCCTGAAATGCTGGGATGCCGCTGATGTGATACGTTTTAGCCTTGTTGCCAGCAATGTGGGGCAATAGGCAGGACTGTAATATGTGAATGTGCTCCTACAGATGTGAGGATGAGGCAGACAGGTGAGATAATCCCATGGGATTTTTCAGTGGATATCTGCTTGGATCAGATCTGCTTCGGCTGCTCTCTGCTTATTAAAGGCACCATCCTCTTCTCTTTCCTTCAGTGACAGATTTGGCCTGAGGTACCCTTTGGGGAACAAGTGTTGGTGGGTAGGTCCTGGCAGGGAAGGTTGGGTTTACTCCTAGAATATTTTTTTTTCCCCACAGGTTTTGCCACTTGCATCCTACCCCTTCTTCCCGCCCCCTTCTTGCCCCTGTGCACCTTCCCCTTGCCCTGGGAAGGCAGGGGCTTCCCATAGCTTTCTCTTGACAGAAACACCTTTGACCCTGAGTGCCTTCAACACTTCCTTTTTACAAAAAAACCCCACCAAACCAGCATAAAGTAGTGATACTGGTGGTGCTGGGGTGGTGCTGAGCACTTGAGGCTCCTGGTGATGGGGTACGATGTGGCCCTTCCTGCGAAGGCAGGTGAGCTGGCCATATCCCTCGCAGCCCTTGGCTCGGGCAGAGGTGGCAGAGCAGCGTTTGGGGAGGAGGGGGCAGCTGCATGTATATTGCTATTAATCATCCCCACGTACGTTAACCATGCTAATGTCCTAAGTGACAATAGCCCATCTCAGCTCATGATTTAGGGTCTGTGAACGGAAGCTGGGCTCCTGGGAGTAAATGCGTGAATCCTCCGCTGGTACTAAACCTTCTAATAAATCTAACGCACACCAAAAAGCTCTGGGCACTAAATCCCAGAATCCGGTAATTGAAACCCTTACAGCTCTCAGAAAAAGGTAACCAGTGAGTGGAAGTGAGTGTATGTTTTTACAGAATATATATCCTATCTGCACCTGATTATCTCCAGCAGAGACAAAGGAAACCTGGTGCTTCCTCATAAAGCACCTTGTTCCACAGACTTTAGATAATTCCTTTGAAAATAAGAACCAAGCAGCCTCATGCTGCAGGGGCTGACACTGTGCTCTGCAGACATGAGTGGGCAGGAACAAGGAGCTGTGGCTCTTTGCTGTCCCAGCTGTTGGCAAATGCCACTGGGACTATGGGAGTCCATCTGCCTGCTGCCCTGGACTGTCATACCTTGATGTCATGGGGGTCATTGGGCTGGCATGCCTGGGGACAGTCACCGAGCCAGTGTGCTTCAGGCATGGCGTAGGCTTTTAGTACTGACAGAGGAACATTTCTGAGCTGTCTCTGCCCTAGAAGTTGTAGGGGCAGAGGAAGGACAGGACATTCTGTGGGGCTCAGCATCCCAGCTGATGTGGGGTGGTGCAGGGTGGGTGAAGATTTTACCCCACAGCTGGGTCTCCAGTGCAGGAAGCAGCTGGCCAAGCAGAAGCCCCTGTGCAGGTCTGATCCCACCTCTGAGAGGAGAGGCACTAGTATGTCCCTGTTGTGGCAGCAATGAATTTGGCATCCCTCCCATGGCTGGTGTGTTTCTGATAGCCAGTGCTGAGGCTGTTTATCGTTTTGTTTACTAGAGAAAAGATCATGTTGGTGTTTTATTCTGCTTTTAATCTCTGTTACAGACCACTCTGTAATGCCTTGGCAGGAGACTTAATAAATATAGTCATTTGGATAATGAATGGTGATGAAAAGGCAAGCTGGAGGGAGGTTGCAGAGGAGAGATGCTGCACTGGGTACCTGGTGGCGTTTGAAGGCAGGAGGATCATGTCCTCCTGGGATCAGTCCTGCACAAGCCTGTCCCACAGCCCCAGCTGGTGACTGAGACACAGGAGTTGCCCAGTTTTTTCCGAGTTCAGCATTTTTCATTGTGTGAGGGGGGCTGAGACTGGCAAGGATCAATGCAGACCCCAGTGTCCTGCCTGGCAGGAACCATGAGCCTGTCACCCACTGGGGGTGGGGATGTCTTGTGCCTCTGAACCCCGAGGAGCTGGGAGCTGTTTGTGCATGCTGCAGCATCGTTTCATGCAGCACTTCTGTACAGGGGCTTTCTGTACAGAAATTTCTCAGAAATGAGAGAATTGGGACTTCTACTCACTCTCTCCCTACCTTTCACTTTGCTGCCTGACTGTCCCTCTATATTACTGTGGATCATCCTTGCAGCCCCTCTTGCCATCTCCCAGCCATCAGAATCCTGCATCATTCTGGCCATGCCTCTGCACACCAGCACAGCTGTTTCGAGTGAGCCAGTGCTGGGCTGCAGATGAGCTGCGCTGGCTGCCCACCCACATCTCCCATCCCAGGGCACTGACTGTCCCCTTGGGACAACAACGGGACTGCCGTTGCCTCTCCCCTTCCTCCCTACCAAACCTGTGGGGAGCCTGAGCACCCTCATTTCTCAGGTCACCGCTTGGCTAATGGTCTATTAATTTGTTCAGTTGTCCCCTGTGAGGCAAACTCAATTTCTGGCTGAGATTCCTCCCTGGCTGTCGACACGGTGATGGATAGGACGAGTGGCTGTCACCGCCAGCCCCAGCGCCCGCTCGGCATGCTGGGCACCCGCTCGGCTCTGCCTGCACCCTGGCGTGGCTCTGGTGGGACCAATCCGCCGCCTCGCGCCCAAGGACCTGTCTCTGGCAATGAAAAATGACAGAAATATTTAAGGACAAATAAGGTTTACAAACCCAATTTAAAATTATTATGGAAGGCCCTGGCTGCAGATGGGCCCAAGCTGATCCGTGGTGGCAATCAAATCGAATTTCCTTATCGTTGTATTATTTTAGGGCGTTATCTGGCCCCATAATGCAGTTATAAATTCAATTTCATCTGCGAGCATTCATTGTTTACTGTCGCCTGTTTGCTGGGGAAAATGTAAACACTTTGCAGCCCTCGGCTGCAAAATTAATTTCTGGCGGAAAACAGGAAAGAGGAAAAAAAGTGGAAGGTGCCCAAATAAAAAGAGAAAACAAGAAAGGTGGTGGCAGAAGTGCTGCCGGGCATGGCACAAGAGCTGGTAAGGGCACCAGAGCCATCTGAGCTGCTTGTACCAGTCAGCTGCCATGACTGGCTACCACCTTGCTCCATGCTTGGGATGGCAGAGGATGGAAATGCAAAGGGATGGATGAGGATGGGCAAGGATTGATGGGACAGGTACTTGGGTGGCACACGCCTCTTCTCCCTGCTGAGACATTTCTCCTCTGTGCAAAAGGAGAAAGAAAATACTCAGTGACCTGATGGGGCTGCCAAGGGAAAGTTGAAGGTCTCCCATTAATTCCAGACTAAAAATGACAAATTCATCTTCTACGACAATTAAATGAAGTCAGTAATTGATGCTAATTGATCTTCAGCCGAGAGGGCTCTTACTGCTTTGCTGTGCTCTCCCTGATGCTCTGGCACTTTCCTCTCTTCCCCACTTCTCCTTGCAGCCCCCTGGCCATGGGGGGATGTCCCCAGGGCCCCAACAGCTGCTCCTGCACTTGCCCAGCTCAGCCAGCCCTATGCAACTTTTTTAGCTGCTCACTTCTTGGAGTTTGCATTTATTTTCTCCTTTTTTTTTTTTTTTTGAGGCAGGTACCGGGCCTGTCTGTATTAGCGACAAAGGATTTATAGCCTACAGCTGTGTAGGTTTCCACTTAATTTTTATAAGCCCAGCATAAGAACCAGCGGGGGGTAAAGCACACTTGGATTTTCTCTACTTAAAATATTACAGTGTTAGCACTTTTGCTTGAGCCCTGAAAAGGGGGTGGTGGGGGGGGCTGGATGCGTGTGTGTGTGTGTTTGGGGTTTTTTGGTGTTGTTTTTTCTTCTTTTTTTCTTTTTTATGAGAGCCCTTTAATCTCGAGCCAATATGTCAAAATCAAATTAAGCCTTGGAAGGGGAGCAGGCTCAGCGTGCCAAGCTCGCTCGCTGGGTTGTAAATGTACAATTGTTTCTGGGAGCTGTTATTAAAGCGAGGTGAGTGCTGCCTCTTCAGGGACCCTGACGTCACATCCTCCAGCCGCGCTTGGGCAGCAGCCCTGGGAGGAGAGGGGCAGGGTTCGGCCATGTGGTGACCACAGGGAGGGGATGAAACCACGGTGTCCCCGGGACCAGAGCAGAGGGAGGGTGGCACCAGCCCTTGCGTGGATGGGCTGCATGGCGGCCCCAGCAGAGGAACCCCTGGGGACTCTTAGGGACCCTTGTGGACGTGGCTTGTGTCTCCATACAGAAGAGCAGGTTGAGAACTCTGGAAGGAGCCATCGGGGGGGGTGGGTTTGGGGCTTGCAGCAGGGTGTGGGTTTTGGAGGTAGAAGAGTTTACTCAACCAGAACATCTCATGGCCCTTCTGGAGAAGCAAAAGGGGCAAATCAGGGGGTTTTTAGTTTCCTGACTCAAAGGTCCTAACGTGCTTTGGTTGAGAGGCCCAGTTCTAGCCAAACCTAAACCCTTTCAGTGGGGGTGGGGCTGGCCAAGAGTCTCATCTGCAGAATCGCTTCCAAGGTATGGTATCACATTGCTAATTTGGGGGGAGCCAGGCCTCTGTGGGACCTTGTTTAGGGGCAGAGGGGGCGAGCCTTACCTCCCTGATGTAGAGGTAGGGTTTGGGGTGCTCTGCTGTGGGATACACACTCTGCAAGGAGGTCATGAGCAACTTTCAGGGGATCTTACTGTGGTAAGATGCTGCCATCAACACCACTGTGAGTGTTTTGAATCCACATTTTTGGTCAGCTTTGCTGCAAGCAAAGTAACAGCAATGAAAATACTGTTAAGTATCACTGTTCTTCACCCAAGACAGTTTTTAATTATCCATAATGCTGGTATTTGACATTATATTTACACTATGCTGGTCTTTAGGTCATCACTTACCACTTTTTAATTCATGCAGTGGAGCTGAAACAGGCTGGAGAAGCATGGGGGGCAGTGAGGAGGTGTGTTAGCACACTGAGATCTGTTCACTGCCCTGTCTCTCTGACCTGACTTCAACTCCTGCAGATGCCAAGGCAGGTGGTCCCTGCTCCATATCCCCAAACCCCTGATTTCAGTGCACTGACGTGGGCAGCCTCACGGGAAGCCGTAGGGGGTTGGATGCTGTGGTCTCGGCAGTTTTACCATCAACACTAGGATGAAGACCCAGCATAAGCACAGCAAGCAGACCTCACACCTCCTCTTGGCCATGCCACATTGGGCAGGAGAGACCAACTAACATTCAGAATAATTAGTCCTGGTTTGAGGCAGTGGTAATGAGACGGAGCAAAGCGCTGCACTGACGGGGCTGTCTGGCCATGAGCCAGGAGCTCCACGCAGTGCTGGGCTGTCCTGGGCGGACACGTGAGCTCATTAGGAGCAAACTGGGAGACACCAAGCATGATGCTGTGGCAGGGTGTCGAGCCCTGTGGTGAGTATTCCCTGGGGCCCCAAGAGCCATCGGCAGTTCTCCATCAGCCGGGCGATGTGGCAGAAAAGACGTGCCCACTGCAGGCCGCTCTCACTGGTCCTGCTGGGTCATCCTTGGGAGGCCACAATATGGGCAGTTGTTTTCTCAGGTCTTTATGGGTCCTACAAATCCTATGTAATGTACTGTAAATAAAGTCTGTGGCTGAAATTGGTGTTTTACAGGTGCAAAGTCCAGCTGCAAAGCTACAAACAAGTGAACTGTATGCAAAGGGGTGATGGCACCAGTACCTCCTACTGAGCCCCAAACTGTTTTCTGGCCATGTTTCACCAGTCTTAGGGAGGATGTCACTTGCACCAGCTGCCTCTGGCACTGCTCATCAGCTACACATTCCTCCCAACTCTTTGCCATAAGAAATTGAGACCGAAAGTCACTTGCAAAGTGAAAATAAATTACTTTCTACGAGGCACACAGGGAATCATCACTGAGGGCTGAGGCAAATGTGATACATGGGGAAACTGAGGCAAGGAGTTATGCTTCCGGTCATGTAACAATGGTCTGACAGAGCCAGGAGGAAGACTGAGAGCTTTTGTGTCACCTTCCTTGTGTCTCTGTGGCTGGTGCCTGATGTATTATGCAGGGACTCAACGCTGTGCATGGGGCTGTGGAAACCCCAGTGTGTCAGAAGCACCCAAAATACCCCCATCATCCCTTTTCCCACGGCTCTGCAGCTGGAGCAGTGGGCAGGACTGTGCCTGCAAGAGCGCATGGGTTGCTCAGTGATTCCCAGATGTGCTGTGCTCGCTGTTTTCCGGGAACTCAGCGGCCTGAGCAGAGATAAATAAGTGACACAGACATCTCTGCACTGAACACACACGACACGCTCCCTCCCGCTCCCCCACCCCACGCACACAGTTCTATTAATCCTGACAAATTATGACGTACAGACGTGTAATGCAAACTGATTCATCATACATTCAAATCTGCTGTGTGGGAGCAGCGGGAGGGCAGAGGCAGACAAGTGTATTACACGGATAATGTATTTGACGTATTAATAAAACCAGCCGCATTGCTCAATCTGGAGAGAGGGAGGGATGCCGATACATCATGACAGATCACATATTGATGGAATCCAGATGTTGGGAATCATAGTCTTGGGGCCTTTCTTGTATTGACTAAAGGTAAAAAATGCAGGCTGTCAGCACATTAAATCTCTGCTCTGCTCACAGAGGCTGGGGGATAATTATTTATTTGTGGAGGACAAGGAAACTGCTCTCTGCATCCCCTGTCCCGTTAGCCCAGCCATCTGTAAGGGAAGGTCAGAGAAAGAATTTTTAACCCTCTTGCTATTTTCTTACCTGTGGACTGCAATGACCAGCTGGAGCACGTTACTACGGTCCCATGATCTTGAAATCCTTGGTTCAGGTGATAGAAATCAGTGTCAAAATGATCCCAGCTGAGCACCTGGTCTTGGATTTTCAGCCAGTGAAACACTCAAAAACTCCCCCCTTAGCTTTGCCAGCAATGCCTCTGCTTCCTGTGTTTCCTCCACTTGGACAGCGATGCACATTCTGGGTGGTTTTTAGGAAGCATTACATTTATGCTTATACGCACATACGTATGTGTATCTGTAAGATATTTTTAGTATTTTTCAGGGAAAGATGTTCTGTTACTCACACTTTCATAGGTATAGGCCATTGTGCCAATAACAACTCCTACTTTAATTTTATCTTGTTGAGTTTAGAATGAAATGAATCTGTCTTGTTTCAGATCTGTTTGGGTTAGACACCCTTTAAGGGCTGCTTGTGTTCGTAAAGCCTGATTGACTTTGGCTTGTGTGTGACAAGGCGTTAAGCACATGGTAACATTATCTATTAGGGGACACAAATACGTGAATGTCCTGGTTTGCCTTTGTGCTCCTCCGCAGGAATAGTGCCTTTCCCTCAAGCATCTTTTTGTTGGAGTGGTTTAAACCCACTGCTGAGTGCCTGGCCAGCACAGCAGGATGAAATGACACTGAGAAGACGACAGAGCTTTGTGCTAATGCTCTTTCCAGGGTTATTGCCAGCCTGGAGAAGGTGCTGTGCTGTGTATTTTTGGGCTCTGCCCCTGCATGCTCGCGTTACCTGCAGACAGGAAGAACCAGGAGGTGGCTGGGACACAAATGGACGTTATCTGGAATGCCTGGGCAGCTCAAAGGAGAGGTGCGGGTTTCAAAAATAATGACTGTGCAGTAAAGAGGGAGAGATATTTGAGCATTAGGAAGTGTTTAAATGACTGGGGCGTAGCTTTCTTGGATGCAGATCACTGGAACTTACATATAGGAACCTATAGAACTATTATATAGGCTCAGAGAGAGAGCAAGAGAAAAAAATCTTTATATTGGAACCATAGAACTATATACGTATATTTAACTCTATAAATAAAATACAGAAATACTGTATTATATAATATAAAACTAATATTTGGAGCCTACAGTACTATTTGCATGGTATTTCTCCCCTACCAGAATGGATCAAAAAGCAGGAATAACGAAATTTAAGGAAATACAAAAGCAGACATTGACATATTGGTGTTTTCCCCAGGGAAGCCCAGTAAGTATCTGCCATCGGCCTGTGCCCATCGGAGGGGGATGCTGGGACTTCTGTGGTGTGCAGAGGTTCAGAGGCCCAGGGCCACTCTGGCAGCCTTGGTACCCTGCAGAGTACTCCTAAAATCCTCTGCTCCTGGGGAGGGTAGCCCAAATTGGAGCCATGCTGAGAGATTAGCCTTGCTGAGCCTTCCAAAACATGTCCCCAGCCTCCTCGATTGTCTGGCAGTGGGGCAGTCGGTTTGCTGTGTGGGAGCAAGCCTGTCTCATGCTCTGGGGTCAGGGCTCCACCACCACCTCTCCACAGCTTTGCAGTCTCAGCCGATTGAGCGTGAGCCAGCGCTGCCCAGGGACAGCAGTGGCCCTGCTCGCTGTCCCCAGAGCGAGTGAGACCTGTCCGGCCCTGTCTTTGAGTGTGCACTGCGGGGCTGCTGCCCTCGGACACGGCCGGGGCACGGGGCTGGCAGCAAGACAAGTCTCTGTCCCCTGCTCAGCCACCGACTCCCTCTTGAGCTGCGGGTGACCTACACCATGCAGGGCTGTCAAAAGCAAGGACACAAGTCCCACGGAGTCCCAAAGTGCCTTTAAAACACGTTCTTTAACCTCTGGAAATGGTTTCCTTGCATGTGAAATGGAGACAATAAACACCTGAGATGAAAGGGCAGCTTTACTCTGCCAAGATAAAGGGCTTGCTCTTTCCCTGGACTCATTCGGTACAAGTCTATGGGTCTGGAGGCTGAGCTGCTGGCAAGGAGAGCTCACCAGCCCCAGAAAGTAGCAAGGTCCTTTTTCAAGCTGGAGAAAAGCAGCTTAGAGGAAATATAAATTGTACTGAGTGAGGAGGACTTGAAAGAAGGGAGGGCTTTTCAGATGGGGAGCTGGAGAAAATGATGGAGGGAACGTAAGAATGACAAAGCATGTCGTTCCAGTGGAGTGCAAGATGATTTGCTTTAGCTCATTAAATACTGCAATAAAATATTAATAGTTATTGTCCCTCTATTTTTTGTAATTATCCTTGCAAAGAAGGATCTGCTGCAAGTCACTAATGTATTCCCAGCAGCGGGTTGCTTTTTAATACGGTGATGGCAGTCAGGGGTGAGGAGTGGGGGGGGAATGAAAGCATTTATGTGTGGCCAGAAAATAGTTGTATGATCAGGGTCATTAAAGAACCAGCACTGTCTACAGAGGGAGAGACAGAACAAGGGGAAGAGGAGGCTGCAGGGGGAGGAAGAGGGTGGAGGTCAACTTGGGAGCACTCAAGAAAGAATGAGATTTGAGGACAATCTGGTGTCTGTATCCCACCTAATCCCAAGGAGGAAATTTGTGCTGTGGCTGTGCAGTCCAGTGTGCCTGGATGTTTGCTGGTGAATGTGGTGATTTCTCCACCTGATCAAGCTGATGCAGCTATGAAGGACCCTGGAAGTGCCAAGCTCCTGCTCCAGGTGCTGAAGTGCTCTGTGGGGTCAGCCCAGGCACATGGGAGGAGGACCTCAGGGTGCTGCGTGACCTTGGCGGGTCCCCTCCATCACAGCCCTTTGCAAGGCAGACCTGATGCGTATTAGCTGTGCCCCTGCCTGTCAGTGTCCCTTTTCCTGCGCCTGTACCTGAAGCTGTCCTTGCTCTGGTCAGTGCCATAGCTTGTGCTGTCACCTCCAGGTTCTTGGACCTCAGGATCTCTCAGTGGTCAGAAGACCCTTTGCAGGAGTTTCATCTGAGCAAACATGCTGTGAGAGGGTCCCCAGGGTGGCTGGAGAGCAAGATGATGACTGGTGGGTCAGACACCATCTGTGGCACTAACAGGCTCTAGCAGAAAGCTTTAAAAAGTGAGGTGGAAAGTTTCCTGCCAACAGCAAAGAGCCCCTCTAGGGCTTGAAGCTTCTGCAGCAGCACCAACATCCCATTCCACTGTGCTCAGGCCAGGATAGACCTCACTGTATTCCCATCTCAGGTTCCTGCTGCATGAGTGCAGTGGGATGCAGTGAGACTCTTTGCTGAGCCTGGGCAAAGCTATTGGCTTAAACACATCACACAGTGCAGATGTGTCTTTTCCAGCTGGGGACAGCCCATGGTGTCTGGGGTGGGTGAGCAGAGACTGAGTCACAGCAAAGGGCTCCTGGCATGTGCAACCAGGCTTGTGATCACTGTGGTGGGGGTTGGAAAGTCTTGGCTGGAGGAGACAGGACACGCTCTGCCATCAGAGGTGGAGAGAGCAAGCATCAGGCATCCTCGGGCTCCTGGCCCTAGGCAGGGAAAGCCCAGGAACGCAGATGCTGGTTGGTAGCATGAGCAGCAGTAGCAGGACAGTGCCATGAGCCCAGCTCCGGGACCAAAGCCTGTCCTGAGGATCCACCCATCTCTGTGTCCAGGCAAGCTGACGGCTGGGCAGGAACATCCATGATGCTCCTGTTTCCTGAGCCGGAGGAGAGACCAGGTCTTCGGCCCCTCTCACATCCCATCAGCTGACCCTTGGAAGAGAAACGGTGCTGACAGGTATCTAAGCGAGGCAGAATTAAGGGAAATGATAATAAATGTAGATGGTCAGGCGGGGGAATGAAATGATCCATCTTTTGCATGTTAGTCAAGAGGTGCTCGCAGGCTCCCCCCCTCCCTGCTCCCATTCAATCAGGGCCTGTCAGACCTCCAGCAGGTTGGCATTTTTGTGAAGAATCTCTCGGCTAAAAATTGTTGTCATTCCTATTTCCTTGTTATCAGTTGGCGGCACCTCGGCGGAGCCCGGAGATTAACGCAGAATCGCCAGGCGAGCATCCATTCCCAAAGAGCCCTATCCATTACGCCGAGCTCGGCGGGTCCCTCCCGCCTCACCTCCCACATTCATCATCTTTAACGCTGACAGCCTGGCGCAGGCCTTTCAAATTTATCTCGCCGCGTCCTGGGCAGGCTCTATCCGTCAAACTGCACGAGAGGGAGCGAGCAGAGCACCATCTCCTCTCCCCTGTACATCGGGGAGGGAGAGGGGGGAAAAACAACCTGCCCGTGTGAGAGACTCGGTAAAAGATTGGTCCGAGATACACAATTAATCATGGCTCGCATCAATTTGCTTGATTTACTCCCTGGAGGGAGAAGGGGCGTAAACACGGCGTGTGCAGAGGCAGTGTGGAAACATAATGTGTCTGTCTATAGGAAAAACATTAACACATCATCCCCGTTGTGGGTGATTGATGGGGGAACGGGACAGGGACAGCCCAGAGCTGGCAAGGTGACAGAGAGCCAGGAGCTTGCCAGAAAGATGGACCCAATGGAGATGAACCTCAGGGGCCACTGGTCAGGGCAGGTGGCACTTGGCACATCTGACCCATCTTCCAGCGCTCTTCACAAGGTGGCAGAGCATTCCAGGTATCTCCCCCACACTGCAAGCCTCTGGGTTGGGAATGGAGGTGGGAAGGGAAGCTTCCAGCCATTCTCTGTGTACAAGGCAGGTGCTTCAAGGTACAGATGGGTGAAATGTCCCCATCTTCAGGGTGATGCAGAATCCCAAGCAAAACTGCTTTTGCACATAAAAATCTCCGAGGCATATTTTGTGTTCGCTACCATGTCCTAAGTAGGTGTCCATGCAGCTCACTCTGCCTTACCCCCCATGAATTCTTCCTGTAAATAACATTTTTTGCCTGTCCCTGGAGGTGGGTGCATTTTAGGATGAGATCCAAATGTGCGGAGCATGCTTGTGAAGCCCTTCAGTAGCCTTCAGGGCAGGAAATGCCGTAGCAATGAAAGATGCTGTTATTATTAGATCCCAAGCACTGGATTGTGCCATCCCTTGATGGCTCTGGCGAAGAGGCTGACTTTTATGGAGAAAGTTACTGCTGTATTTACAATCCAAACCTCCTTGTAACCAGCTGCAGGGTGGAGGAGGAAATGCGGAGAGAGCATGTGATGATTTAGTGTGTCCTTCTCGCGTGCCTTTCAGCCAAGGAGCCTTCTCCCTCCTTCACCAGCCCACACTTGGCAGGGCTCTGGCTCTGTGATCACACCCCCATGGACAAGGGGAGTGGGAGGAGAGGTTTAACCAAGGTCAGAATGGGGGACCAGGAGCCTGGAGACTCAAGTCCCAGACTTGTGTCTTCCTTGGTGAAATCTTTGTGTAAATAAATGGTACCCTGACCTCGTTGGAGCAGCTACTACATTTCCCACTAGCTTTCAGGAATGTTGTCATGTTTGGAGGTGAATATGGGGTTTCATGAGAGCTCACTGCCACAAGAGAAATTTGTACCTGATATGTGTAGGGAATAACCAAGGTGATAGGAATACAGGAATATTGAGAAAGCAACTCAGTGTGAAGTTTGTGCAGGATGAGCTGATGCAGTTTACCAGCTCTTAACAACCAGGCAGACTTGTCTCCTCAGGCAATTTGCAGACCATGGGCCATTCCCATACTCAGCATAGTTCCTGCTATGATCTGCAAATGCTTCCACATTTTCTCCCTGGTTAGCTACTGGTGGTGTTGGACAGGTTCACTCCTCCCCAGCCATGTGTGGCCCTTGGTTGGGACCTTCCTGCAGGTGCACCTGTCATTTGGGATCTGAACACACATCGATTTCTACGTATATGTTTCTTAACTTGCCTAAGGTAGGGTTTAAAAGCTGGTCTTCCAGCTCTTCCACTGCCTTCCTGCATGGGGTTTCCTTTAGCTGCACTCCAGAATTTCCACCTGGGAGGGAAAGTTGCTAACACAGTGAGATCTGTCATCCACAGACCGCTGGACAGTGCTTTGTGATTCAAAAATGGGTGTCAGAAATGAAACATGGAGCTCTGTGGAATGATTTGAGTATCCAAAAGACTGTCCATTAATTGCCCTCCTGTTTGCAGGTCCTTAGGAGAACAGTCTACCTTGCTACCATCTTGTCTGTCAGTCCAGCCATCAGTACAGTGCTTCAGACTGTTCCTATTTCTGATTCATGGAGTATGAATTAAATTCTGAAAACTAACTCTCCTGCTGGGGGCTACTCCCATCCTCAGGCAAATTCCCATTCCTTCCCTATGATGTGCAGCACCAGCCCACACCTGTGTGCCTGATACACCCAGGAGCATCCCTTCTAGGAGCAGTTGCTGTCCCCAAAGCAGCCAGGCTGAGCTCAGGAAGGACCAGCTCCATGACCCACATTTCTGGGGTTGCTTATGGTTTAAATTTATCACTTTAATTCAGTTTTGTTCTCCCCTGATGTAGTTGAATCTGAAGAGGGGTTTTGTTTCATTTTGTCTCGTGGAAATAACTCATAATTTTGTAGTGGCTGTTTTATATATATAT